>WBNH01003017.1:718-35379 GCA_013401255.1 Urocolius indicus | reverse complement strand
AACCCAAATGTCTGTGTGATTCTACACTGTGGGCAGAGCCTGGCAGGGACATTTGCCCAGCTGGGGTAACTCAGCCCTTTCTTCCCCCAGGTAACTTCAAGCCAGGTGTCTACGCAGTGTCAGTGACCGGCCGCCTGCCCCAAGGTAACATCATCAGCCCGTGCTGGGGAGGCTCCTGCACATGAGGGCTTGGGGCTGCACGTTACTCTGCACGAGGGGTTGGGGCTGTGGCTGTCTCTGAGGCGAGGGAAAGTGAGCTTGGACTCAGAGGGAGCTTTGCTGGCTCAGCTCCTCTGACTCAAGCCCTCTGGACTCTGCCATGCCAGCCTCTGCCCACACACACACACACCACAGACTTGGGAGTGTTTTGAGCCTTGCTAAGGTGTGAGTGGGTCAGGGGAAGCTGTGTGTGATTGAGGCACAAGCTTTTTGACAGTGGGGGTGGAAAAGGAGAGCTGTGTCAATGTGAAACAAACCCCATGGCTGTGTGCTGCTGTCCCTGTCCTTTGGGAGTCGCTGAGCTGGGATGTGCAGGCAGGACACAGCAGGGGCTCAGGGACTGAAGAAACACCTTGGAGAGCTTGACCTGCTCAGTACAGTTGTGATAATCAAACACTGTCAGGTAGGGAATAACGTCAGTCAAATCTCTACCTGGTTCTTTCTCAAGGCAAAGCAAGAGTAGGTGTCAGGGAGCTCTTACCTGGGTGTGTAAACCAGAACCAAACCTCCCTGACCAGCTCTAGTAGGAAAAATGAAGAAGAGCTGTCCAGTGGTTGATGCCTGCAGTGGAAGCCACACAACACAGCAGCCAGGTATCCTGGAGGATGCTGATGTGTGTTTGTTCTTGCTGCAGGGATCGTCCGAGAGCTGAAGAGCCGTGGCGTGGCCTATAAATCCCGAGACACCGCCATCAAGACCTGAGGCAGGGGCCGTGGTGCTGCCCAGAGGGTGCCCAGCCTGTGGGCAGAGGGGCAGCGGGCACACGGGGCACTGCTCCTGAGCCTTTCGGCTGTGGCACGTGGGAGAGTGAGCCTGGGCTCAGGGGGAGCTCTGCTGGCTCAGCTCCTCTCCCTCGGCACCTCTGGACTCTGCTGTGGGACCCACACAGCCCACAGATGACTTTCTCTTCTCAGCCTGGGCTTGGGGGGAGGGTGTGAGTGGGTCTGGGGGAGCTGTGTGTGATGGGGAGGGTGGGAGGGGGCACAGTTGGTGTGGGAAAGGGCAGAGCTGTGTCAGGACTTCAATAAACCCCACTGCCTGGTCAGAGCTGAGCCCACCCGTGTGCTCAGGTCCCTGCAGGGTGGCCTTTTACTCACCCTCCCATGCTGGTTGGAGCCTACCACTGCCATCACATGTTCCTGCCTTGAGAGGGAGATGCTGCCCTGGCTGAACCAGGCTGCCCTTAACTGTAGGAGCAGGATTGGAGCCTTACAGCTCAGTGCTGGATGGAACAGGTAAGATACTGTTGTTTCCTGAGGAGGTTGTTACCTGGAGGTCACGGTGCTCTGAGCCACAGGGTCCTGCACAAGGGACATGGAAGGACCTTGAATGACCTTCAGCTGGCTGAAGCTCCAGGGCAGGCAGAAGGAGATGAGCCTGTGGCAGGGGTGGAAGCACACACCCAGCCTGTGTTTGTGGAGGTCCTGCTGTGTCAGCTTGGGTGATGTCTGCATTGCACAGGCTCCTGAGAGATTTCAGAGCAGGTGTGTGGCTGGGGAAGACCCCTGTGAGCATGGAGGGACTGTGTGGGGCCACCAGGATGAAACCCTGCAGAGAAAGCTGCCTTACACCACGTTTCTCTTGAGGACACACAGGTGTGGTGCTGAAGTGTTGGCTTATTTATTTGAAGAGTATTTGCTTGGTACAGACCAGGCCCAAGTCAGGTTGGTGCTGGGCTCTGAGCATCAGATGCTTTCAGGTCTGGATCCTTTCGGGGGAAGAGCTGAGAGTGCTTCAGCCCCCAGCCTGTGGGTCAGAGCCTTCCCCTGGGAAGATGGAGCAGCAGGTTCATGTCCTCAGGCAGAGGAAGGAGTTGTCTGTGACTTTTCACACATCCCTGGTGAATGTCCAAAGTATTTGGGTTCCCTGGGTGATTGTCCTCCACATTTGCTTGGTTGTAGGGCCTTGGCCAGGACATGCACCTTGGCCATGCCCAGTAGGTGAGGTGTGGGGCAGAGGTGCCCCTGTGTCCCAGCAGCCCAGCCCATGGCACTGCAGAATGCTCAGGGTTAAGTATTTTAGGCACGGACCTCTGGGTCCTAGAGGGAGGTTTGGGGGTGTGAGAGGCTCAGGGAGGAGCTGAGATCCCTCCAGGATGAATCCATCCCCTGCAGAGTGCTCTGGGCAGCAATGGGAGGCTGACAAGGTGCAGAACAGAGGATGAGCTGGGCGGCTCTTTGCCCCAGCTGGAGGGAGCTGGGTCTGGGGAGGGAGGTTTTTGGCTTCAGCCAGGTTGGAAGGATGATGGGGATCACAGAGATGAGCCTCGTATGTGCTGAGACCTTGGAGGCTCATCCCTGCAGTGCCACGGGGCGGCAGCATGGCCCTGCCAGAGCCTGGCCTGGGCTGTGCTGAGCTGAGCTGCTGCTGACAGCCCCATCTGAGGCTGCTCCACTCACCCCTCGCTCCCTGTCACCCTCTCAGTGTCCTCTCGACCCTTCCCTGTTACCAGGGGTGGAGGTGACCACGCTGGAGCTGCTCCAGTACTAGAAGCACATCAGGACCCCTTCACCAGTCCCAGGCCACCTCATGCCCTGACCCCACAGTGCAGAGGGGAGAGTGATGAGAGAGGTGACGTGATCCCCTGCAAGGGACCCCAGGCAGGATGGGCTGGTTTGGCCGAGTGCTGGGTGCGGGTCTGCAGGCACCGTGGGTCACGTCCCTGTCTTGCAGTAACACAGTCACTGCTCAGGACCAGCAGCTTTGCTTAGGAAATGATCCCTCAGGGAGCATCATCCCCACCATTGTGTCTCTCAGGGAAGGTGAAGGGGCTTGTGAAGCCCCCAGGACCCTCCACCCTTTGCTGTGAAGCACAACCACTCCAGCTTGTGTACAGGTAAGACCAGTGTGAGTGCAACAGGGCCGGGAGAGTGAGGTGACAGTGATGCTGAGGGTCTGTCAGAGAGAGCTGCAGCTCCTCTGCCTTCAGCAGCATCTCATCAGGCTCCCAGAAAGCCGGTGGCTGGCTGGGTGAGGCCTGTGCCTTTGCTCCCCAGGTCTCCCACGCTGCAGCCCACGCCACCTTCACTGATTCATCGCTCCCAGGCTGCACAAGCACCTGAAACGAGCCTTTTGCTGCAGCTCCACCCCCGGAGCTGGGAAAGAAAAAATAGCAAACGGATGTGGAGCTCTTGTTTGTTGAGAGAAAGTAGGGCAAGGGAGCTCTCACGTTGGAAGAAATGGGAAGGAAAAAAAGACAAATGTGCGTCGGCCGGCCGGGTTGAGATGGGGAGGGAAAGGAGTGAAGGAGCTGGGAGCGGGGGCAGCACCAAGCAGCTCCTCCACCTGCACCAAATGACGCCGAAATATGTCAGCCAGGGCCTGAAAAAATCCTGCGGCTCTGGCACCCCAAACAGCTCTCGGGTGTTTAGAGAGGGGGAAGGGAGATGAGGGGTGCCGGGTGCTGCGCAGGAAGCACGAGCCGGTGCATTTCTTGGTGCGGGTTTTGAGAACCGATACCCCCCCCTTCATCCCCCCCCTCCCCCCACCCTGGCCGGGTGAGAAAAGTGACTTTCCAAAACCGCAGAGCTCAGAATGTTGCTCGGTGCAGCAGCTGGGGCTGGGAAATGCCCGTCCCGAGCCGTCCCCACCTGCACGGGGGCCCTGCGGAGCCCCCCGGGATGGGGCTGAGCCCTCTGGGATGGGGATGAGCCCCCCAGGAAGGTGCTGAGCCCCCTGGGATGGGGCTGAGCCCCCCAGGAAGATGCTGAGCCCCCTGGGATGGGTCTGAGCCCCCTGGGATGGGTCTGAGCCCCCCAGAAANAAAAATAGCAAACGGATGTGGAGCTCTTGTTTGTTGAGAGAAAGTAGGGCAAGGGAGCTCTCACGTTGGAAGAAATGGGAAGGAAAAAAAGACAAATGTGCGTCGGCCGGCCGGGTTGAGATGGGGAGGGAAAGGAGTGAAGGAGCTGGGAGCGGGGGCAGCACCAAGCAGCTCCTCCACCTGCACCAAATGACGCCGAAATATGTCAGCCAGGGCCTGAAAAAATCCTGCGGCTCTGGCACCCCAAACAGCTCTCGGGTGTTTAGAGAGGGGGAAGGGAGATGAGGGGTGCCGGGTGCTGCGCAGGAAGCACGAGCCGGTGCATTTCTTGGTGCGGGTTTTGAGAACCGATACCCCCCCCTTCATCCCCCCCCTCCCCCCACCCTGGCCGGGTGAGAAAAGTGACTTTCCAAAACCGCAGAGCTCAGAATGTTGCTCGGTGCAGCAGCTGGGGCTGGGAAATGCCCGTCCCGAGCCGTCCCCACCTGCACGGGGGCCCTGCGGAGCCCCCCGGGATGGGGCTGAGCCCCCTGGGATGGGGATGAGCCCCCCAGGAAGGTGCTGAGCCCCCTGGGATGGGGCTGAGCCCCCCAGGAAGATGCTGAGCCCCCTGGGATGGGTCTGAGCCCCCTGGGATGGGTCTGAGCCCCCCAGAAAGGTGTTGAGCCCCCCGGGACGGTGCTGAGCCCGCCAGGAAGGTGCTGAGCCCCCTGGGACGGTGCTGAGCCCCCTGGGACAGTGCTGAGCCTCCTGGGATGGGGATGAGCCCCCCAGGAAGGTGCTGAAACCCCCGGGATGGTGCTGAGCCTGTGCCTGGGCAGCACAGCCTGGGCAAACGGGGCTGCAGGCAGCAGGGCACGGCTGTTGGGGTCTGGCCATGGAGGGCCGAGGCAGGGTGAGATCGCTGTGTGTGTGCTGTGGGTGCTCAGCCCCTGCCCTGGGTGCTCAGCCTGTGCCTGTGCTGTGCAGCAGCAGCAGCAGCAGCTCAGTTTCACCCCGACTCTGCCTTCAGTTGCTGCCTCATGCACAGATTCAGGCTTTCCCAGGGGCTTCTCAGCCATCCCTGTGCAGCCTGGGGGAGCTGCTCTGCTGCAGGGGGCTGGGGAACATTTAGTTGTGCTGAGAAGGGGGGTAAAAAACCCCCAAGCAAACCTCAGCTTCAAAGAGTTTTCTATGACAAGTGGCTGAGGAGGCCTGGGGAAGGGAGGAGGTACAGGAGATGGTGACCAGGGTGGTCCTGGTGCCAGTGCTGCCAGCCCAGGGCCGGGGTGAAGTGCTGCTGGAGGGAGGATGGTGATGGTGCCCCACGTTAACGTGCAGCCCATCAGCTCTACATCAGGGCCCGTGGGCAGAGGCCACTGAGGCTCCTCGGTGTGTCTGATGTGGTGGGGACAGGAGGAGGCCCACAGTCAGCTTTNGGTGGGGGGGGGGGGGGGGGGGGGGGGGGGGGGGGGGGGGGGGGGGGCTGCAGGTTGCAGGGGTGCAAAGCTTTCAAAGCACGGCAGGAGTGGGGCACAGCTGCCACGTGCCACCCCGGAGCGTTCGTGGTGCACTGGCGGTGGAGGGTGGGTGGGTGAGGAATGGAGATGTGTCCCCTGCTGAGGTGATCTGCAGGGAGAGTGGGGAGCTCTGAGGGTGGACAGCTCTGGTCTGCTGACAGAGTTGGGGTTCTAGTGACTTTGGGGGACACAAGAAGCTGGTGGAGGGTCCAAAACCCCTTCTTGGCTGAGGTCTCTCACCTCCCTGCTCTCTGCTCCTGCAGCTCTGCACCGTGGGAAGGGGAGATGCCAAGGGTTGGTGAGATAGAAGTGGGTCTCACCCTGGTGTTGGGGGTCACTGGGAGTGCTGAGAGCATGTTTCCTGAGGGCAAATGGAGCCAGTTGGAGTCAGAGGAAAGAGTTGAGAACCTGATGGTATCTACTCCATCCCTGGCTCCCCCAAACCTGCTGCTGCCTTCTGGGTGCCACTCGCCAGATGTGCATCACCCAGGCTCTGCCCAAAGCAGGTGCTGGGCTGGAAGGGGCTTTTAATCTCCTCCAAGGGAACGGTTCTGCTGTGCAGGCAGTTGCAGAAGAGCTGTTGAGCACCCAAGGATGGCCCTGAGACATGCTGGGCCCTGAGACACCCTGGGCGAGGACATTGCACATCCTCCGGCGAGTCCCCAAAACAGCCCAAGGCACGTGGTACAGGGCAGGCTGTCAGCATGGGCTGGTGGGTGCAGGATCAGGCTGGGGGCTTTGATACCACTGTCCCAACATGATCCAGCCCATCTAGGTCTGGGGATCTGCTTTCCTGGCAGCCCTGGGTGCTTGTCCCAGCTCCTTGGTGCCTCTGGACCTTGGAGACGCTCAGTTCTTCCCGTGCCTCATCCTGGAGGCACCAGCAACGGCTGGGAAAGGACACAGAGAGCTCAGCCCCACATCTGCTGAGCCCCAGGATATCCACAGCCTGGGGCTGGGGGGGTTCTTATCTCCCCCCCATTCCCCACCCCACCGCTGGGCTCTGCAGCGGGAGCTCACCCAGTGCCCCACTGAAGGGGGGAAAGGGGCAAACAGGAGTCACCCACCCATGGGGCTGCCCTGAGGACCCTCTGCAGGGGGCTTTGGGGACCCAGGGGCTCCCCTTCCCCCCCAACCTGCCGGGTGGGTGGCAGCAGGTGCCCTGAGCCCCGCCAACGGCCCCACACACACGCGCCGGGCGCCATTGGCGTAGCCGGGCCAATATTTGCCTATATATGGGCAAAGCTGGGTGCCCGCAGCCCCCCTGCGCCCGCCCCTGGCCCCCCCCAGCTCCCCCCCCACCATGACAACTTCGGCTTTTTGAGGTTTCCTCGGCGCTCTCATTTGCCTCTTCCCGCCGCCTCTTTCAAACCCGGCAGTTTCTAGTTGACTCACTCCTAACGGCCTCGTTGCAGCCCCAGCCCTGGCCCCGGCCCTGACGGCGCTTCCCTGGGGGCTGCAGCGGGGACAGGAGTGGGGAGCACAGCCCTGGGCTCAGCCTGAGCTGGGCACAGAGGTGGGTGCTCTCAGCCATGGCACAGACGCTGCCGTTCTTCCTCGTGCCCTGCTGCAGGACCAGGGCAAACAACGCTCAGCCCATGCAAAAGCTTTCAGGAGCTGGTTTTGGCACCCCTGGGGTTATTTTCACACACCCCCCCCCTTTCCCTACTCTCTAAGGTGATGATGTCTCCTCTCTGATGTCCCCACGAGTCTTTGTTGCTTGTACTGCAAAGCAGGGTGGGCTGTGCCCATCCTGGCACCTCTGCCCGCTGTGCTCAGAGGGGATGTGGTGGCTTGGGTCAGGAATGCAGTCAGTAGGCTTCAGTGTTAACAGTGTGTGGCTTTGTTGGAGGCTCCTTCTCAGGAGGTTTCCAGCCCCACCTGGACACGTTCCTGTGCCCCCTGATCGAGTGGAACCTGCTGTAGCAGGGGCTGGGGCTCGATGAGCGCTGCAGGGCCCTGCCCACCCCACCACGCTGGGATGCTGTGATAATTCTAGCAGGCTGCTTTTCCCACTGGTCCCGGCGTAGCGCAGGAGGCTCAGTGAGGCTTTGGGTGAGACTTTCCTTTGCCCTTCCTCCTCCTCCTCCTCCTCCAGCACAGCTCTCATGCCAACGAGGTGCTGGATGGATGGAAGCCCCACAGGCACCATTGGGCAGCTGGCAGCTGCCTGCCCTTGGCACAGAGCTGCCTGCCCAGCCCAGGGCACGGGCAGGAGAGTTGTCTCCTTTAAACACAGAGCAGAGGCAGAGGCGGCCGGGCCCTGCTCACACTTCCTCTGTGCTCAGCGACCGCAGGCGAGGAGGGGAAGTTGCTGCAAGGGGTGATAAGAAATATCAGCCCTTTGGCAGTGCCCGGCCTGCGCTGCCCGACAAGGGCCCTTCCCCCTGGCCCTGGGCTGGGGCTGGAGCCTCGGCTGCCCCCCCTGAGCCCCCAGCACCCACTGCCCTGCGCCCGCCGATACTGGGAGTTACTGGAAAAGCAACAGCCCCATGTCCCACGGGGAGCTCAGGGGTGGGGGTTTGGCCGTGAGCCCTTGGGGCTCGACACAAGAGCCAGCAGTGTCAGCACTGGGTGCAGGGGGATGCCGAGGGTGCCTCAGACAAGGGTTTGGGTAAGGAAGTCACAGCGGGTCAGGGAGCTGCACCCTGAGGAGCAGCAGCACCCAGCGCTGTGAGGGTCCTTCAGGGAGCCCCTGTGTGATGCAGGGTGCAGAGGGACCACTCATGATGATCCCCAGGGGAGGAAACACAACCGTTTCAGCCTCCCCAAGCTCCCCAGAGCCTCTGTACTTGCAGCCCTTTGGGAGCTGTTTTAGCCTGGTGTTCAGGAGCAGCGGATCCAGGGCTAAGGGCTGGGGGAGACATTCCTGCAGCCTCGTTTGCTGCTCATTAAGATGAACCAGTGGCCGGCGTGGGTTGAGGGGGGGAGTGGGAAGCTCATCATCAATGAGAGACTCTCAGAGCCCCAGGAACTAGATCTGCTGATGTCCTTTCCCAGAGGCAGCGCAGGCTGCTGCTGCTGCTGCTGCTGCTGCTGCTGCTGCTGCTGCTGCTGCTGGCAGAAGGAAACCAGCTCGAGACACCCGAAATGTCATGTCCCCCAGGCTGTGCCCGGCCAGGGAAAGAGGAAGCATCACCTCCCCCCACTTCCCTACTGGGAAGGAGCCGTGGCCTTCCCGCTGGCTCCCCGGCACACCGGCCCGGCTGCGAGGCTGCAGCTCCTTCTCCCCAGCGCCAGCCACGTGCTTCACCCTCCCTCCCCATGACAGCTTGCCCTCTGCCATGGGCTCTCCCAGCTGCCTGCTTTAGGAGACACGTCTTCATCTTCTTTTCCAAGGCGTTTGGCCTTCGATGGGCATTTTCTGGTGAGGGCTTCTCACCTTGCCCCCTGGCTCCCAGCCCCACTGGCACTCAGCTTCTGCTCCAAGCAAGGCAAAACACAGCCTCGAGCCCCAGAGCACAGGGGCAAGTCCCTCAGCAGCACCTCAGGGAACGAAGCCCCCCCACCCCCCACCCCAAAAGGCTCCTCAGCTCTGTTGGTGTCTGTACCCTGTGCAGCTTTGCCCCCCCAGGATGGCACCCAGCACGGCAGGGGAGCGTCCCGTGGCACTGAGGTGCCTCACAGAGCTGGGTGCTGCTCCAGGGAGGGTGTCTCTGGGTTGGGATCATCATTAACCTGATGTTCACACATTTCAGATGTGCCCAGGAGGGTTAATTCAGGAGGCACCAGCCATGCACGTGGTGACCTTCCCCACCAGCAAGGCAGAGGGATGCAGAGGGATGCTCCGTGGGGCTGGAGCCCCATCAGCTGCCACACAGACCATGGGGCTTCTCAGTGGCACGGAGAGCACCATGTCCCCAGCCTGGTGACCATAAAGGATGGAGATGGGCACAGGGCCAGTGACGGTGAGAGACAGGAGCTGGAGGCACAGGGCTGGGGGATGGGCTCACTACAGCCGCTTCTGGTGTGTGTGTGTGGGGGAGTTTTTTTTTCCACTGAAACTCTGAGCGGTTCAACGTCACTGTGGAGAGTTTCCAGACCAATCTTCTCTCTGCTGAAGCCCCTTTCTACCTACCCTTGTCAGCACACGTGCTGTTCAAGCTGACTGTGCCCCTGCTCAGTTATTTGTGTCTTGGCTCTTCCCCTGCCTCCTGCCAAGCTCACCAGGAGCCTTTGGGGTTGGCTTTTAACTCTTCCATCCAGATTATCAATGTAAGAGAGTGAATGGCCTAAAACCCAGCCTTTGGCAGAGCCATTGTAGAGGTTGATGTGGCCCCACTCACAGCCCCTTTGGGGTTTCAACTGGTGCTGTTTAACCTCATTTCACCAGGGTGGGCTGTGCAGGCTCTCCCTGTCCCATCCCACGGCTGCCCCAGGCACTGATGGCCATTGAGACCCAAGAACACAAACCCAGGGTTGGAGTTCCTTGCCCTCAGGTCCTCATGTGCCATTAGAGCTGCCCAGCCTGGGCAAGCCTGTGCTTGCAGAGCCCTTGGAGGGGGTGAGAAGCTGTGGGACGCCTCTTGGGCAACACATTTCCTAATGGTTTCATGCTCACGACTCGCTGGCACCACATCCCCACCTGCTCTACCCCAATCACCACGCAGAACCCTCAACCCTGCAGCCCCCCAGCACACCCTGCCAGCTCCCCTACACCCAGCAAATATCCATGGCCAGGAGCCCCTCACTCCCTACATCCCCACCAGGGACGAGGCGAGGAGCAGCGGCAGAGCCACGCGGTGCCCTGGGCCCCCTGCAGCCATGCTGGGGAGTGGGTTGGGTTCCCCTCACCCTCTGCAAACAGCCTTTTTCTCTCTTTGTGCTTCTTTCTTTCGTGGGGGGTGGGGGTGGGGGGAGGGATTTATTCTATTTGCACAAACACGTTTGTGGCTGAGCAGCGGCGCAGGAGAGCGTAACCGGCTGCTCTGCAACGGCCCCGGCGCTGCTTCCGGCACCCGGCGGCGGATGCTCCCGGCGCTGTGGTTGGGCCGCCCGAGCCCCAGACGCTGGGTGGGACCAGGCACCGTTATCTCCTGCGCTCTTCCTGTGGTCGGGGCCACGTGGGCAAGACGGGGTTAAAAGCTGCACTACTCCCCATGAGGGGCCCATTGCTTCACGGTCACCATCACCTCACCCCATGCAACAACATCCCCACGGCACCGGCACCCGGCACGCACCATCGGCACCCAGCGTGGGCCACCAACACCAGCATGGGCCACCAACACCAGCGTGAGCCACCAGCACCCAGGACAGGCCACCCACACCTCGACCTGGTAATGGGGGTCCCATGTGAGGTGGTCTCGTGGCACTGGAGGAGCAGCGTGTTGGGGGTCTCTCCGTGCCGGAGGCAGCGGGTGCTGGGGGCTGATGGCAGGTAAGGGGGTGCCCCCCAGCCTGGTTGTGGAGCAACAAGGGGTAGAGGAGCTGGAGGGAGGGAGGGAGGAGAAGGGAAGGGCCCAAAGCAGAAGTGGCAACTGCTGGGGGAGGGTTGGTGGCCACAGGGATGGGAGCAGGCGGACGCGAAGGTGAGGTGAGGCTGGTGGGGCTGGTGGGGCCGGGGTCTGTGTGGCTTCGGGTGTGGGGGCTCGGGGTGACCCCCAGCACATGGCCTGAGGGGCAGTGGGGACGTGGGAAGGGTCTCTGTGTGTCTGACAGATGGGGTGAGGGGGAGCCCCATGGGGACCCCCAGGATATGGAGACTCAGTGGCTTCAGGGGCAGGGGGACAGGGCAAGGGGGTCTTCTGTAAAGGAGTTGGGGATGAGGTGAGGGTCTGTTTGCCATAGGATCCCCGCCATGGGGACAAGGCAAACGAGCCCCCTGTGGCCAGAGTGGATTTGGGTGAGGTCTCTGCACGTGGGGACAGGGCAGTGAGAGGGTCTCTGTCTCACAGACGGAGTTTGCCCTGGGCTCCCCACCACAGGGACAAGGCAAAGGAGTCCTGTGTGACCAGGGGGTTGCTTGGGTGGGTGCCTCATGGGGGTCTCTGTGACTCAGGTGGGGGTTGAGGGACGATGATGGTGCTTGAGGTGGGATCTCACTCTCGAGATCCAGGCGAGGGGGCTCTCTGAGGTTTCAAGGGCATCGCTGGTGTGGGAGGTGAGATCTCTGGTATAAGGTTCGAGCTGAGGTCTCTGCTGTGGGGCCAAGGCAAGGGGGTCTACTCTGAGGGGGATGGGGGTGTGAGAGGAGGCTGTTCGGATGGAGTTTGAGGTGGGGTCCCTCAGGAGCAAGGCATTGGGATTGTCTGTAACCACATGGGGTCTGAGGTGGGGTCCTGCACTTTGTCCAAGTGGTCTCCTGAGACCAGGATGGAGCATGAGGTGCAATTCCCTCCCTGAGGACAAGTAAAAGCTTGTGCTGATGAACAAGATGGAGGCTGAGATGAGCTCCATTATGTGGGGACGTGCCAAAGCCATTGTCTGTGACCAAGTTGGGCTATCAAATGGCTTCCTTGCTTTGGGGACAAGATGAGAACGTCCCTTGTGCCCAAGATGGGGCTCAAGGTGGGACGATGAGGCAAAGTCCTGCTCATGAGGAGCAGGAGGAGGGATTTAGGGGCATGGGGATACCCAGCACAGCTCCCTGAAGCAGGAGTTGAGCTGACAGAGGCTCAGTGTCCCTGGGCTGCCTTTGGCTCCGTGGGTGGGCTTTGAGGGGCGCGGGGGCGGCCGCACGCGGGATGAAGCGAGACCTTCGCCTTCGGGACCCAGCGACGGGACAGGACGGGACAGGACGGCGGCTGAGAGACAGTGCAGTCACCCATAAAGTAGAAAGCACTACTAAACAGCACTGCAGGGTGTAGTGTTTCCTACTTTATGGATGAGTGTACTGTGGGCTACGGAGAAGAGAGCATCCAGCACCACGAGCCACGCGCCACGCGCCCGCCACGCCGTGGGCAGGCTCACAGGACGATGACCACACACCCCGTGGGGACCACCAGCACCCCATGGGGACCACCACAACCCTGTGGGGAACACCATCACCCCATGGGGACCACCACTCTACCAGTGGAGACCACCACCACCCACCCCATGGGGACCACCACCCACCCCAGGCTGGTCTCCGCTGACCCTCTGGAAACTGGGGACTGGCCACATGGCACGTGGCCCAGTGGTCAGAGCAAGCCCCATGCTGGGAGCTCAGGTAGGCAGCAAAGGCAGTGGTTCCTGTTTCTTTTTTCCTCCCTCCATCTTCAATTTCCACATGGTGAAGAGGTGGGGGGGGGGAGTGGAGTGTGTGGCCACGTGCAGTGGGGGGAGGTGGGTGAGGGCTCCCGGGTGCCTTTGTTCTTCTGGCTGGTTGTGGTGTGCAGCAGGGTCAGGGGCTGCTAAATAAAGCTCTTTCAGCACTGACTTGTGGACTTTTTTTTACTCTATTCCTGGGAAACACAAAGCTGGGGAACAGACCCATGCAGTGCCCGTGGCCATGGGCAGACAAGCTGCCCCACAGTGAGAGGCTCTGAGAGCTTCCAGGCTGCTGGGCACTGTGCGTAAAGCCCTGGGGACCATGAGTGGGGGTGGTGGAAAGAGCTCAAGAGGAGACAGCAGATGTCACCCCATCGACATGAGGCTCACACCTTCAGTCCCTCAGGGCTGCCCTTGTCCTGTGGCAGCCCCAGCCACGCTCACACAGCCACGTGCAGCAAAGAGACCTTCCCATGGTGTCTGTCTGCCTCCAGCCACACTCCCCTGCCTGGGGAGAAGAGTCTAAAACCAGCCTGGCTTTAGGGGTGCAGGAAGAGGGTCCCCATCCCTCAAACCCCCATCCCCAAGCCTGGTTTTGGGCTGGTCTCAGGAGCATCTGTGGATGTTTCTATTGAGTTTAGGGGTATTTTTCATTCATTTGGAGCCCTCCCTAACCTATCCAGAAAGGTCTGGGGTGGTTTTGTTTCTCTTTGTCTTGTCCTTCCCACGTTCCCTGGTTTGAAGGGGATGTGGAAAGGGGGAAAAATAAACCCTACCCACAAAATCCAAGCTGTTGTCATGGTCACAGGGAGGGGAGATTTTAAACAAAAAACATGAAAAAGGGCTTAAACACACACCCCCCCATCCCCAGCCCCAAACAGGCAGCACAGGCTGCCCCCAGCACCTGCCCTTGGTGCATGCTGGAAACACAAAAGCACGTCCCAGTTTTGGAACATGCAAGAGTTTTGAGAGTTCACCTGCCAGTGATGAGGGTCCAAGGATAAAAACCCTGAGTGGTTTTGATTGGGGGGGGGGGGCTGTTGTGGTTCCCACTGCTGCAGCCCCTCGGTGCTGGGAGAGGCGGCTGGGAACGTGGTTCTTGCTGAGAGCAGCAAACCAGAAACTGCTGCTGTTTTCTAGAAGAGCCTCCAAAACAGCTCCATTTCTTAGTGCCCTCCCTCTGCACTGAACACACTTGGGCAGGTTCCCACAAGGACATGTGTCCTCTCCCTATCAGGGGAGAGCTCCTGGGCTCTGAGGGATCTCAGCTCGTCTGTGCATGCCTCTGTTTGGTGCCACAGAGGTGGGCAGGCTGTGTGCTCCCTGCTTTGCAGCCCCAGAAATGCCCCAAGCAGGGCAGGGGCTGGGGCTGGGACCCCTCCAGGTGCTGGGAGTGCTGCAGGTGCCCATCCCAGGGCTGTCAGAGTGGCTCTGGGGCATTAGGGTAAGAGTCAGCCTCTCCCAGCCCTCAGCCCCAGCGCATGTGATGGTGTTTTCGTGCTGGGCTGGGCTGCAGTGTGACCCCCTGGCAGGGCCAACCCTTCACATCCTCTTTTCTCCTAGGTTATTTTTAACAGTGGTTCTGTCCCCATGCTGCTCCCATGGCATGGTCCTGGGGAGGAGGATCAGGACTGAGGGGGAAAGAACAAGTGTGGGGCAACGTAGGCACTGGCATCTCCTCCTCAGAGCTGTGCCGGGATGTGATGGAGCAAACCCCTGCTCACAGGGTGGGTGCAGGGAGGTGGGAGCTGAAGGGCTCTGCTGGGAAAGCAAATGTCCCCTTGTGTCACTGCAGGTTCCTGCAGCCACCTGTGTGAGGTTGTGCACAGAGGCAGGAGGGGACATGACCAGGGACCTGCCAGGAACAGGATGGAAATGGGTTGACCCCAGAATCCCAGCGTTTTGGGGGGTTGGCAGGGCCCTACAGAGCAGCTCCAGCCTGGGCCAGGGCTCCCTCACCTCAGCACCAAAGCAGCTTCGCCTCATGTTCAGCTTCCTCTGGAGGTGCCCATGATATCCAGACACCATCCCCACAGCCCTGTGTGGGTCCACTAGTGCTGAGATGGCCCCAGGGGTTCATCCTAATCCTTCCTTCCCCAGCTGAGACCACAGTGGAACTTCCACAACCCCCTCCTGCTCCTGCCCAGCACTCCACAGAGCAGAGGAGCTCAGCTGAAGGCACTAATTGCTCTCAATCACCCTGAGCAGCCTCTCCTGAGCCCTCTCCCAGGCACCTGCAGCCCCTGTGCCAGGAGCATTATTTAAACTCAGCCTTAAGTCCTCACTCCTTGTTTGAGCTCTGGTGGAAGGAGCTTCTGCTTGGTTTTCCTCTTCTCAATGACACTATGATATATGGTCTAAGAAGCTTCTCTGGATGTGTTAATGAAGCTTTCAAGGTGAGTGCTCATAAGCTGGTGTCTGAAAGGGACAACAAAGACCACCCCCACCCCACGTGGTGCCTTTCTTGGTGCAGGAGCTGTGTAATGCCAAATGCCACCTATCCTGCAGTGGGGAGGTACTGGGGCTGGGAGCAGGGATGTGGGGAGGCAGAGCCTGTTGCCCAGCTGCTCAGCTGTGGCTTTCTGGGGACCTCTCTTGGTTTTGGGTTCATCAAACCTCGTTCTGTAGTGGCTCCTGCTTTGAACAGGGCTGAGGAGCAAGGACAGAGAGCTGTCCCCCTGGGTGGCTTTTCTGCTGAGCATCCCTAATGCTGTGCAGCCTGCTGGAGGAGGTGATCCTCATCAGAGAGGCACAGACCACTGTGTGTGCTCCTGTGTGTGTGCTCGGAGCTGGCAGTGCCCTGTGTGTCTGTGTGTGTGCTCGGGGCTGGCAGTGCCCTGTCTGTGTGTGTGTGTGTGCTCAGGGCTGGCAGTGCCCTGTGTGTGTGCTCAGGGCTGGCAGTGCCCTGTCTCTCTGCATCACATCACCTCCCCCAGCCCTCCTTCCCTGCCCACATCACCCTTTCCCTCTCGCCCCCACGGCAGCAGTGGCTTGTTCCCACGGCCCCAGGCTGTGTTGAGGTGGGGGGGGAGCCTGAGGTTTTGCTCGCTCAGAGCCCCCCCAGGGCAGGGCTGACCTGTCCCAGCTTGTGCCCAGCTCTCAGCAGAGAGGGAGGGAAGGGGGACAAAACCCCAGGAGCAGTCTCACCGGCCCCAAAACCTCCGTCGTGCGGTGAGGGGGGGATGTGCGGGGCTCTGAGGGCCCTGGTACCCCACAGTGACGGTGATGCGGGGGAAGCCCGACCGCTCCCCTCTCCCCGCAGCATCACCCCCGCCGCCTCATCCATAGGCAGCCAAACCCCATTCCCGCACCGTTGCCATGGAAACCGTCGGAGCAGCAGCTATTGGTGGCCCCGGGGTTCGGCGCAGTTCCCCCCCCCCCCCCCGGGGCTGCCCGACACGGCTTCATATTGATGACTCGGCAGCGTTTGCGCTGGGGGCTGCCCGAAGCCACGGTGAGGGGCTGGCAGCTCCCCCGGCCCCTCCGCGACGTCATCCCGGTCCGGGCTTGGGGCTGAGGGTTACGAGGAGCAGCCTTTGATACGGTGTGTTAAAGGGGGAGGGATCCGAAGCGGTGGATCCAGGAGGGGATGGAGCTTCTCCCGGCTCAGGGATGCTGCTGCTGCCTCTGCCATCTCCATCCCCGACAGGAGCGATCGCGGCCCGGGCTGCTCCTGCCGCCGTTGCTGCTGCTGATGCTGCTGCTCTGATGCCTTCGTGTTTTCCTCCGGAGCCTCGGAGAATCCAAGTCGGCAGCGGGTGAAGCCCAGCGCCGTGTCCCAGCCATGCAGGAGCCGAAGCGGCCGGGCTCGGGGCACAGCGATGCCCCGGTGCCAGGGGATGCCATCGCCTGTACGGAGCCGCAGAAAGGAGGGGAGGGGGACAACGACAGCACGAGCTGCCAGCACCCTCCGGGGCTGCAGGGAGCTCGAGCATCCCAACCCCAGCAAGAATCCCCCGGGAGCCTCCGCCGGCCCCCGCCGGACCCGCAGCGGCTTCGCTCTGCTCCGGAGCTCGTCGGGTCTCTGCGGGCGATGGACGGGCTCGGACGGGCCGGCTCGGACAGAGCCCCGCAGGTAAGGAGGCTGCGGCTGCGGTGCTGAGCGTTTCGGGGAAGACGTTTACCCTGGGTAAGGGAAAGGGTTGGGGATGAGCCATCCCCTAAAACCCTCCCTGCAAGGCTGGGAGCTGCCAGAGCCGCTGCCTTCGCTGCCCTTTCACAGCTATTCCCAGCTGCCTCTGGCCTGGTTGGTGCTGGAGCTGCTGTGGGGGGGTGTCCTCAGAAGAGCCTTGATGGGGCCAGTGCTGGGCAGAACCCACCTGGTGCAGACACGGCCCCTGCAAAGGCTGAGCCACCCCTGCAGCATCTCCCTGCTCTGGCAGCATCAGTGGCTCTGCAGGTAGTGGTGGTGACATGATTCACTGTCACCTTCTTCCAGAGCATCCCCTCAGCTTAGCCCAGGAGAAACTGGAGGCACCTGCACTGCAGGGAGGACGTGTCCCTGCAGACTGCATCTGGGGGTAATGCAAAGTCTAATACCTTGTGCACCTCTAAAAACAGCCCAAAAGATTCCCTCGGTCTCATCTCTTTGATTCAGGCCACAGAAGTTCATCCTGCTTAGGACAGCTTGCCTTCCTTTCCCGTGGATAAAATCATCCATTTTCCTGGAGTAGCTCTGCAGCGCTTTTAAAACAGGGGAGAAATCAGCTCTTGGCCTGTTCTTGAGCAGGGGGAAAGGAGCTGAGCAGAGCTGATGGGCTTTAACAGGAGGTTTTTGAGCCAAGGCTGTGCTGTGCTCTTGAGCCTGGCTGGAGAGCACACAGCACCCGCCCAGAGGAGAAGCAGCACTGCTGGAATCCCACTGAGGGAAAATGGTTTCACTCAAGCACCATTTCTTATGGGTCTTTTTGAAAGGCTGTTTACTGGGATGCTCAGGGAAAGGCCACACTGAACCATGCACTCCTTGCTCTGCCTCTGACCACAGACTCTGGCTGTTCCAGAAGAACCCCAGCCAAAAAATGGGGCAGCAGAGTGGGAAGCATCTCTTTTTTCAGTCTGGAGTCAAATCAGTTGTGCCAACCTTCCTGGCTTCTCTCCCTTTGGAGGAGCTGGCTGGTGAGGGATGGGGGGTGGGCATGTCTTGGTGAGGGAGCTTGGGTGGGAAGGCTGAGGGGGGGCAGAGGAGCAGGTGGCAGGAGCAAAGGGGTGTTTGTGGGTGCTCCAGCAGCCTGTGGAGTGGGGGCTGTGCACCCAGTTCTAGCTGATCCCTGAAGCAGGTCCCATCTACCAGCTGTGCATCTGGGTGCTGGTGGAGGGAGTGAAGACCCTGCTTTGGTTTCTATGGCTGAGCACCTACCATTTAGCTTCCCTTGGTCTGCTTTGAGTGCTTCCCCATGGTCCTGAAGGCTCCTGGCTTCCCTTCCCACTCCTCTGAGGCTGTGGCAGCAGCACCAGTGTACAGAGGCTGTGCTGTGATGGTACTGATGGTGTCATGAAGGGTACTGAGGCAGTGCCACAGCAGCACTGTGATGTTACTGGGGTGGTACTGGTGGCACCATCTTTGACACTGGTATTGATTCCCAGGGAGACTGACTTGTCTTTTCCTGGAAATAAACAACCCAGCATTTCCTTCTGAAGTGGCTTTAGTGATGTGAAAGGATTCCGGCTCAGAGCCAGGAGGGAGCTCAGTGCTGCTGCCTCTGGCAGAGCAAGTGCCACATCCTCAAACCTCCTTGCTAGGGAATGAGGGGCTGTGTTGTCCCACAGCCCCCTTCCAACAGCACAGTGACAAACACCACCAGCACCCTGTGTCCTGCTGCTGGAGCTGGGTGTCCTGGAGGACATCTGTCCTTGGAATGTCAGTGCTGCATTGTTCAAAGAGGACAACTACCTCCAGGGAGGAATCTCCTGGTGTGGGGAAGAGCCTCCTGAGGGCTCATCACTTGACAGAGCTGATTAAAGATGTTGATGTAACGGTGAAGCTGCTGCTGTGTGTCTCAGCCTCTGCCACTCCCTCAGCCACAGGCTGTGGGCAGATGTAAAGACCCATCCATAGGTCGAGTTAATCTCAGCCTTCTTGCTCAGGTCCCACTTGAGTGCAGAGCTGGTTGTCCTTCTCCTATTTGGGAGCTGGAAAGAGAATCCTGGAGTTAGAGAGCTGTGCTGAGGGGAGAGGCCTGGAGCTTCCCATCCAGCCCCTGCTTGGAGCACGACTGGCTCCAGAGCTGCAAGGAGCTGATCAGGGCTTGACCAGGCAAGTATTGCATATCCCCAAGGGCTGGCATCCCACCATCTCTCTAATCCTGTCCTGAAGCTGCAGCATTCTCATGCAGAAGGTTGTCCATAGGTCTGGTGGGAGTTTCCCCTGTTGCCACTCGTGCCTGTGTCTTCCCTTCGTGTGTCTTTGCAGCCTGCACCACCCTGCAGGGTTTGCTCTGCAGAGCAATGGCACAGACATGCATCTCACCATGTCTCTAATGCTGCCTGGGGGCTTGCCCTTACAAATGTATTCTTGGTCCTGGGCTTTTGAAGTTGCTCTGCTCTTGCTTTCCAAAAATGTCTGTGTGGACAGGGGAGATAAGAGATGACTCTGCTGCTGAGAATCTCCAGGCACTGCAGATGTAGGATCACAGGCAGAATAATGAGTATCAGAGGAGGAGGAGGAAAGTGTTGTCTGTGTAGGAAGAAAAGGGTTAAAGTGGCACAGATACAGTCTGGCTGGGAATTGGAAAGTTCTCATAATGCTGTCAGATGGATTTTAGAGCACTTCCCACAAGAGCTCAGTGTCTGCATTCCTAAGGGATGCTGCTCCAGTGGGATCTGCTTTGACCCTGGAAAACCTGGGGTGTTGGGACCAAGTTGCAGAAGGGAAGGCTCTTTCCTGATGCTCTAAATTGCTGGAGGGGAGGGGAGAGGAGCAAAGTCAATTTGGCTTTGGCATATTCCCTTATACCCTTCAATCCCAGGACTACTCACCTCCCCAGCTGCCCTTACAGAAGGGATAAGCTCAGTGGCTGATCACATCCCTGTGCTGTGACCCACACAGCAAGGAGAGCACAGCAGGAGTGCCTGAAGCTGGCTGTTGTGACTGCTTTGGATCTGAGGTTCTTCCCCTGAGGCCAGGGACAGCTGAGGATATTCAATAACTCTGTAAAACACAGATGAAAATGCTGGTAAAGATCCCTCAGGCCAAGTGTTCAGCCCAAGCTGTGTTTGACAACCAGCTCAATGCCTTTTGCAGCAGTTCAAGGCATTTCAGGACCTTCAAGTTCTCCACTGGCAAAGATGGGAAAGCATTTAATGTCTGAGGGTTTGCAGAGCTGTATCCTCAACTAGAAAGGGTAAGTCAGCAGAATAAAAGGTGACACTGAGGTGAGAAGGTTTTCCTGGGCAGTGAAGCCAGTTGTTGCTGTTACACCACCTCCCACCATCCCTGTCAGGAGAAGATCAGATCCATCTTGCTCAAAACATGAGTTTTTCTTGTCTTGGCAGTGCTGAGCCTCCTGCAAATGGCAGAAAACACAAAGCCAGAGTGTGAAGGGGAAGCTGGTTTTAATTTGGGCTCTGTCTCTAAGTAAGCTCGTACTCTCTGTACAGAGACACGTCCCAATGGCTTGGCCAGGTCACTTGTGTGATGGAGGATGAGGGACACCAGGCATCACCTCCTCACTGTGTCCTTGGCTCCTCTGGCCTGCTGATGACAAAGTGGTTTTGGGACAGGGCTGTCACCCCACCTGGGTGTTGGCCATGACTGCACCATGATCCTTTGCCTCAGCAGCTTTCTCATGTCACCCTCTGGCAATCGTTGCTGAGGGGATTTGCCAATGCCTTTGCTGCTTTGTTTTGGGTGTCGTGTGGCTATAGGCTTCCTTCCTGCTGGAAGAACATGAAGAGAAGCAGCATGTGCAATGCTGACAGCCTTGTTGCTCTTCTCCTCCTGTGAGTGCAGGCTTCCTGCATCCCAGCCATCTGCTGCTTAGTGCTGGGAAAATACCCTGTAGGGCATCAATCTGAGGCCAGTGCTGCTCTTGCTATCCACGTTTCCCTACTGACCACTGAACAGCACTTGGATGCTCTTGGGAGCAATGCAAGGAGATGAGGGGGTTTTTTTTTTCCCCACTTTATCTCTTTGCTACTTGTTAAAGCCACTGGAGATTTGGGGCTTCTCATTCCAGACCCAAATCCTATAACTGCCCCAAGTGAGCTCTTGCTGTGATCAGAAGCACAAGGGACACTGTTCCCACTGAGCTTGATTCTGGGTGATTACAGCAATGTGGCTGGAGCAGAAGAGGTGCTCTCGGCCCCTGGAAAACTGCAAGTCACTTGGCAAATGGGCAGAGGAGAAGTGTGGAGCAGAGATGTGGGCAGAGACTGAACTGTGCATCCCAAATCTGCCCCTCCAGCTCTCTGAAGGTGGAAGAGCGCAGCTGCCTCTTCAGAGCTGAACATGGCTGATAATCCAGTCTCTTCACTCAGTAAAACCAAACCTTGTCAGACCACAAATACTGTTGCTGAGGCTCTGATGTGGGAAGGAAACCTGTTATTAACTTCCCAAGCTGTGATCCTGTCAGAGGGCAGCGGCACCTCTGCACAGACAGAGAATTCACTGAGCTGCAGCTCAGTGGCTTTTCCAGGGCAGAGCCTTGACACAGCCCAGGGGCCACTCACTGTGCACAGGAGCTTTGTCCCCAAGTGCATTCCTCAGTACCACAGCCTCACACCTTTCTAGGGAACGATTCAAGATACCAAAGCTGGACAGTGCTAAATGCCATCATTGTTCTCCAGGGCTTTGGGGTGGTTTTGGGGGAGATGCTGTTAGTGTCTCCTGACTGGGGTGGGGATGGAGCACGGTGCTGCTTTAGCAGAGTGGGGCCAGGCCAAATCTTTGTGGAAGCTGATGGGAGACAAGGCAGAAGGAGTTGGCAGAAGCAGCTTTGTGCATGTTTCTCATCCTGTGAAATGCAGACATCTTTCCACAAGGTAGGAAAAAGACCCTGTAAGGGCTGCAGGGATGGCCAGGGATCCCAGAGTGATCCAAGGGCAGGAAAGTGATGTTGTACTTCTATCTGGTAACCAGGATGGATCATATCCCAGCACTCATCAGCTGCAGCCTCTGGCTGTAGGTGTCCTGGGTTTACAAAAGGATTTGTGTTTAAGGTGGAGAGAGGTTGGGTCACAGCTGGGGAAACCTTGTCTGGGGCCACGTGCACCTTGTTGTGCTTCTGCTCTAGGCTGGGAATGGCCAGCTGGAGGGGTTGCAGGTCTCTGTAACACACTGGAGAGCAGGGTGAGGAGCAGATTGAGGGCTGATGATGCCAGCAGTTGTTAGCCAGATGAGCCTCTGTACCCTGAGCAGGATCTTTTCCCCACTCCTTGGGAAGACTGCCTCGCCCTGGGTCTGTGTGGCCTTGGGGGAAAGGAAAGGGTTTCTCCAAACCCTCTGTCCCTCTGCACTGAGTGCCCTGAAAGATGAGGAAAGGCACGTGTAGCACATCAGGAGGGGTTCAGAGCTGCCTTTCCAGCAGTCAGGCAGTATTTCAGCATCATTTTCTCTCACCTGCCTGCAAATCCTCTTGCATTTTGGGTTGGCTGTTAAAGGTGAGCAATGGCGCTGCATTTGCATTGCACCCTGGAGCTGGCTCCAGCCTCGGAGTGCTGAGACTTTATTTTCCACTCACATTGCTCCTTGTGGCAGTTTTTGCAGGAACATTAATTCTTCCCTAGTTGGGGAGACTGGAGAAGCTGAGCTCATCAAAGAACAGCCAAGCCAGGGCAGTCAGGGCTCCTGAGATGATTTTTCTCCTCCTGGAGTAGCTGCGTTTGTTTTGCTGGGACTGTTGCTGGTACTTTCCTAAGAGGCTTTAGAGACAGAGGGCTTGAGCTCCTGAGACTCCAATTTTAGCTGCACATGTCGTTTTAAACACACTGGGAGAGCTGCATGAGCTGGCAGTGGTCAGAGGGTGATCAGGAGAGGAAGCCTGGGGAAAATGTAAAGAGCAAAATCTAAAGTGAATGTTCCCCTGGATATTCTCTCAACGTCTTGCAATTTGTGGCTCCAGCACTCCCCACGCTGGAGGCTGTGCCTATGAAGTGAATGGCCTCAGATGGGTCTCTTTCTCCTGTGTGTTTGTGACACGGGGGTGACAAAAATCAGAGAAATGAGGAAATTGCATAAATAAGGGCAAGTAGTCAGCTGGAAGAGGGACAGGCAGGAGGAGAAAAGAAAATGCTGACTCATGGAAACAGGAAGGCAAGGAGCTGGTTGGGGAAGTCGATGGAAGAACAGAGATGTTTGTGTCTGAACCCAGGAACACAACATGAAGGAAGCAGAACAAGTGGTGTGGGACACAGCCTGCCTGTCAAAGGAGGGGCAGAACAACCACGAGTGCATCCCAGGCTTGTCTCCTCTTGTCCCATGGCTTGAGCATGAACACTCCTTCTCCTGGTGCTGGGATGATGCTCACTGTGCTGGCAGCTGGGGGGTTTTGCTCTGGCTCCCTGACCAAGCTGGAGGTCAGGCTGTTTTTGTCTTGCTTTGGAGATGCAGCCAGGACACTGCAAAAAGGACTTTGTGAGGGAGCCGATTCCTTTGCAACTGGGTGGAAATGGATTGGCAAGGACAGGTTTCACTTCCAAGCGCTGAGGATTGAGAAGATGAAGAAACTAATTACCAGAGTCAGCTGGAACGAGCCGCTGAAGGGCTTTGACGTGGTGGAAGCTTGGTGACAATGATTTCAGATGAAGGAGAAGCAGTGGGTTTAATAGCCCCAGGAGAGCTGGTGCAGGAAACAGGGCTGCAAAGGAGGGGTTGGTTTCCAGAGGTGGCTTTTGTGAAGCAAAGCCAACAGCCAGCCCCATCTCTGCTGCAGATGAGGAACTTGTCACAGGGACATCTTGAAGCTGTGTGTGTTTTCTGACATCCTGAAATGGTGTTTTCAAGCCACTCCTGAACCTGTTTCCAAAGGCCACCCGGGAAATTCCTCTGCTCTGAATGGCTCTTCAAACAGGGCTGGGCTTAGACTTTGGCATGTTCTCCAGGGGTGGTGTGGGGAAGCCTCCTGGGCTGGGGGTGCCAGCCTGTGCCCAGCCCCAGCCGCATTGCAGAGCAGCCGCCTCAGGCGAAGTCTGTCACCCTCACAACCCTTTGATTTACTGTCCCCTCCCCAAATGGCTTCCTGCAAGTTCTCCACAGGACTCCAAAGGCTGTGCTGGATGCTGAGTGTGCCAGGGGAGTGATTTGAACAGCGTGAGCCATTTAACAGCCTGGCTGGGCACCCCTCCCTGCAAAAGCTGCTGCAGCTCTCTTTGAGGTTTTCAGGTGATAAAAGGAGCAGCTTTCCTGCAGCTGCCCTGCTGAAGCTTTTCTCTCTTTGCTCGCTCTCGATGCATACCCAGGAAACTGTATTTTGGGCTCTACCTGTCAAATGAGATGACAGATGGCGATTTCCCTGTAAGGAGAAGCTTCAAAGCCGTGTGCCTGCTGCACAGGGGAGCTGCAGTCAGCCCTCCTCCCTCAGCATCCCTGCTGCTCCTCTCCTACCTTGCTCTGCCAGGAGAAAATTTCCCCTGTGACCAAAGAACATGTCACTCAGGTTCATCTTTCAATGGCTGAAGATGCTCCTGATCTGGTGGACGTGACTCCCACCCTGCAGCATCAGCTCTGCCCCAGCTCCTGCCGGCTCTAGCTGGCTGAAAACCTTCCCAGCTGAGAGATGCTTTGGGACTTCACCTCCTGGCAGCACTTCTGCACGTCTTGATCAAGAAGAGTCACTCTGAGGGCAGCCCCTGTGCCTCTTTCTCCCTAAGGATTCCCTTCAGGAGGCAGCGCCGGTGGGGCCACAGGCCTGGCCTGCAGCAAGGCTGCAGCGTGCAGCAGGGGAGCCCTGAGGAGCAGCAGAGTGGTGAATAAATGAAAAGCCATTTCATTATAGGAAATGAATGTTTAATGAGCCTGGGATGACGTCGAGACGGCCCCTGAGCTCCAGGCTCTGCGTGCTCTTGGAGCAGCGTTCAGGCAGCGCTGGCTCGGCGCCGGGGGGAAGGTTTGGCAAAGCTGCTCTGGGCAGTGAGGTCCCTGTGTGGGACAGACATCCTGGCACAGCAATCATCTCCTGTCTCCACTTCTTCTCCCTGCAGATGCCCCTTGTGCCTCTCTGGGCAAAGCCCCAAGGAGCTGTGGCCACAGTGGGACGTGCTGGCAGCGGGGAAGTTGGCTGAGTGCCTGGCCCCAGGCTGGAGCACGCAGCCACAGGCTCCTCCTCCACTGCACCTCACCCTGAGGGTCCTGCAACCCCCAGGGAACTCAAAAGGTCTCTTTGTGGTCCAGGACATCCCAGCCTTTGGCACAGGGTGGGCTCTGGAGCTGTAGCATGAAACCTGGGCACGAGTGGGGGCAGCCTGGTAGGGTGAAGGTGAGTCCTTGTGAGCTTTTGCATCCTGCCCAATGAAGGGTTTGGTTTATAGCTGCAGAAAAGGGGTTTCAAATGCAGAAATTGCAATGGAGATCCTCAGAAGATCCCCCTGCCATGCTGGAAGTGCCAGGGGTCCCCTGCAGCTCCTGTCTGCCTGATGGGGAGAGGTAGGAGCACATCAGCTCCTCCACAGAGGCTCTCCAGCTCCTATCCCAAGCGCAGAGGTTGCTGTCTGAGCTTCCTCAGCTTGTCATGGTGTGAGCAACCACAGACAGGGAGCTTGAGGCCTCTTGACAGCAGCAGGGAGATGGAAATAATACATTTTGACTTCATCCCAGGGGTTGCCTGCTTGCCTCTGGGGATGGCAGCAGTGAACCAGCCCAAGGTGCTGCCGTGCTGGTAGGACCTCGCCTGGCTGTGCACCCATCCTGCTCTGTCCCCTGTCAGCACCCACAGCACCCTCTACATGGGTGCCCAGCCTAAGGAAGTGCTTTGCTGTTCCTGGAGCTGGCACTGGAGTAAATATTCTCTGATGTACCTCACTGTCCCTGCAAAGCTGCCAGTGGGATGGGAACGATGCTGCAGGGTCTAGCAGTGGGTCTCTGGGCGCAGGGTATTACAGTGGACAGGGTGCCTGGTTCTCAGGAAAGCTTTTGGCTCTCCCAGGATGCTGACTTTAGGGGAGGACCTTGATTCCTGTTCTGCCCTGCCCACCCTTGGGACCAAGGCACATTTCCCTCACTGCTTTTGCCTTGCACCCTGCAGCAGCAGAGCTGGGTAACAGGAAGGTCAAAGTGGCACCAGTAAAGACTTGTCAGGCACTGGGAGGTTCTGTGAGCCCTCCTTGGCTGCTGGGAAAGCACCTGGCTGGGTCATCCTGAGATGTTGGGGCCTGGCTGCTGTGAGGCAGTAGCTTGGCTGCCAGCTTTGCCTCTCTGGGAGGCTGCTTCGGCTACGAGCCTGCGGTGAGCTGCTCAGAGCAGGAAGCAGTAACCACAAAGCTCTATATCCAGCTCCCAGCAGAGGAGCTGCTGCTGCTTTTGATGTGACAAAATTAAGGTGGTGTCTTGCAAAAAAAAAAAAAAAACCAACCCCCAGCACGTCACCTTCTTCCGGAGCTGAGGCTGAGGGGGCAGAGCCTGGGGCCTGGCTGCTGGACCAAACTGGGGGATACAGGACACAAGCTCTTGTCACCTCTGAAAACTCTGTGGTGCTGGAGGCTGCTGGATCCCTGAGCTGTGGGAAGCAGTGCACGGGTTTGGGGTGTGAGGGCTTGTGCTCTGCTTAGCTCTTGCTGGCTCTGCTAGTGTTTAACTTGAGCTAGCTTAGGTGGCACCGTGGCAAAACTCAGGTGGCTGGGGCTTTTTTCCCCCCCAAGTACAAGTTGAAAGCATCTTTAGAGCCATGCAGGTGATAGGTGTTACCTACAGGTGATGTAGCCTGACCCCAAAGGCCACTCATCCTCCAAAGGACATGCCATGCAGCCTCTCCTCCTTAAATCAGCCTCTACATCCCACCCTGCCCCCTTTGCTGCCTGCCCCTCATCCCTGCCAGCCTCTGGCTGGGCTCACTGTGGGGTCTCTCCTTACCCTGTGCAGGCAAAGCCCTCCCTTGCCTCTCCCCTGCTGTTTTGCAGAGCGAGGCTGACTACGGCTTCCTCGTGAGCCAGAACACGAAGCTGCTGAGTGCCCTGGAGGATCTGCAGCACCGCTGCTCCAGCCTGGCCCAGGAGAACAGCTTGTTGGTGAGCAGGGCATGTGGCTCCTTCCCATAGCTGGGCTGGCTCTTGGCAAGCGAGGGAATCCCAGATGGGGTGAGCTGCTGGCTGCTGTCATCGCCAAGAGATGTTGGCACGTGAGATCATCTGGGCAGGGTCAGGAGGGAAAGGGGACCTGGGTGCTTTGGGGGTCTTCTCGTTGGCTTGGGCAGGACTCCTTCCTCATGCTACAGGGTCTGGGACCCTCTTCTGCCATCTTTGCCTGGTGCTGTTTGACTGCTGGAAACCACAAGAGGCTTTAGCACAGCCCAAGAGAGCAGGCAGAGAGCTGGTGATGGTAGGGGAGGGAGAAGTCGGTCTTATTTCCTCTTTAATTGGAAAAGCAGAAACACTGATTCACTGGTGCTTGGCTTTGGGTGACAGTGCAGCACTGCCCCCTGCTCCCAGGGGAGCTCAGCCACCCAGTTCCTCCCCAGCTGCATCCCCCCTCCAGCACCTAAAGCCAAGCCAGGCTGCCACAGCCTGAGCCAACCATTCTGGCCCTCTCCTCCATCCCTGGCTCCCCAGGCAGAGGTGAGCAGCCAGAGCCCTGGGGAAATACAAAGAGGGGATGTTCTCCTCCTGCATCCTCCCTGAAGAGCATCAGCCCTGTGGCACAGGATGCAGCCACCCCAGGGCCCTGAAAATCTGATTGCTCAGCATTTTAGATTTGCATCACTGAATTCAAAGTGCAGATTTAAGATGCTTTTCTGACACTAAAAGCACAAATCTCACATGAGCTGTGCACTGAGGAGGTCACTCCTTAGTAGGCATCTGGAGTTTGGTGTAAGCTCGCAGCAAATCAGCCTTGGTCTTCCAGCTGAGGAGGAGCAGCAAGTGCCCATGGTGGGATCTCACAGGGGTAGGGAGGGGAAAAGCTGGGAAGGATCAGCTGCCCTGACACTTTTGCTGATGTGAAAAGACAGCACAACGCATCTGGGGATGACCTTGAGAGAAGGAGCCGTGGGCAAGCGTCAGCTTATCGAAACAGACAGATCCCAGTTCCAAAGGGATGAGGAGCCAACAGAATCCATGGGAAGAGAAAGGAAATGTGCTTGGCCAATATCATAAAGTCCTTTGGCACCTTCTCCCTGTGCCCCACAACTCGTGACTCGGTGTCATGAGGAAAAGGACGAGGGTGAAGCTGGCAATGGCAGCGTAGCACAAACCCACAGGGAGCTGCTGAGTCCTGTAACCCTGGGGAATTAAACTGGGGAGAACTTGGAAGAGAGAGTCCAAGGAGTGGGCAGCCAGGCCAGATGTGCAGGAGACACAGTGAGTCCCAGGCAGCAAAGGCAGAGCCTGCAATGAGTGTGTTTTGGCTGGAGTGGGGTGTCCTGGGGTGGGTTGGAGGGCGTCTCATGGGAACCAAGAGGCCACATTGACAAAAATACCAGGAAAGACACAGGTTTCAGTGACTGGAGAAACATGAATGGCAGAGGCTGGTGTTTCATGGTTGGGATGGTTATAGGAGAACAGGCCAAGCCCCGGCTGGGAAAAGTCCTGTGGGCCCAGAGGGGATTAAGCAAGGCTGGGGACCTTGACTTGGAACTGAGCAGGGACTTCACCTTGAAGCTCTCTTTCCATTATCCAGCGCAGGAGCTGCTTCCCCCAGACAGAGGAGAAGGTGAAGCACCTGAAGAGGAAGAACGCGGAGCTGGCCGTGATCGCCAAGCGCCTGGAGGAGAGAGCCCGCAAGCTCCAGGAGGCAAACCTCAGAGTTGTGAGTGCAGGGGCTGAGCTGGGAGAGCACCTCAGCACCATCATCTCTCACTTGCTGCTTCTGTTGAGCTTCGAAAGGCCTTTTTCTTTCCCTTTTTTCTTAAACCTACAGAAAGCAGGTTTGCACATCAGCAGTAGGGTCATGAACCACCTCTCCCCCACCACCCCCAGCTGCCTCCAGCTTCTTCTTCTCCTCCTTGGGGAGCTGGATTTGAGCAATTTCCTCCTGCTGGAAACGTGCTGACCTCCCACGAGGTGCTAGTTGAGGTTAATTAGCTCTGCTTTCCCTGGGCAAGTTGTGCAAAGAATTCATCTGACTTCACCCAACAAGGTGAAACAGGAAACATTTGCATAAGAAAAGGAGCGTGGTGAAGCAAAACAGGAAGGGGTGAGAGCCCCTGCTCTGCCCCATCTACACCTCAAGGGTTTTGCTTTCCTCAGCCCCACAGCAGCTTGTTGGAGCTGACACAGAGGTGGGAGTTGGCTGTGGGATGTGGGGGTCTGGACACAAGCCCTTTGCAGGAGCTTCCTCAAGGTGGATCGCAGCAGAGTAGGGCAAAAGCTGGCTTCAGCTGGGAGGAAATCAGGGATGGCGATGGGGAATTCAAGGCCTTTTAGGTTAGAAAGGAGGAAGTGAAAGCTTTGCTGAAGAGAAGGTAGGGGGGTTTTCCTAGCTCTGCCTACCCTCTCTGTCCCCAGGCAACGTGCTGCCCGTCTGTCACAGGCTTTGGTACTTGCTGGGTGACAGTTGCTGCCAGATGGACTTGTCAGATACTACGTTAAGAGAAAGTTGGTATACATCCAACAGCTCTGCAGACCCTCCAGCAGCTATGCAAGTGCTGTTGGTTCTTGTTCTGGAGTGCAACTTGCAGTTTAAAGCCTGTGTGAGCCATGGGAGAAGTGATTTGCTAGAGTCCTGTGCTGGCCTAAGCCTCCCAAAGGCAGAAAGCTCTTGGAAAGCTGAGGTTCGTGGAAGGTGGGCTGGAGGCAGGATCAGGCAGCTGCATGCCCACAGAAGGAGCCCTGAGGAGCTGAGTGAATGGGGCAGTGGTTGCTTTCAGGGCTTGGAATGCAAGTCCTGTGGAGCCAGGGGCTGGCACACAGCTGCTGCACATGGGCAAGATCCTCAGTAAGACCTGAGAAGGAAGAAGTTTGCATAGCAGGTGCCATGGTGCTGATCAGGCAGGGGAGAAAGTCTCTGCTCACCAAATTGTCAGGCTTTATGGAAACGAAAATAGCTGGACAAGGAGAATATCAAACAAGGGTTTATCAAACAAGGGTTTGATAAAACCAAGGGGTGGGATGTGGCCTCACTGCCTGGGATGAGCAGAGGGACATGAGCTGCCCTTTCATCCAGCTCTCTGGTGCTGGTACCCAGGGGGAGAGCTGGCCCCAGGGATGTGGGTATATGCTGAGAGCAGACATCCCTGGGTGATTGCCCAGCCAGCTGCCTGTCCCTCTCTGCCCTGCTCCCTCTGAAGCTGTCATCCCCACCCTTGCTCTTCCCTTGCTCACCAGGAGCACGTGAATCTGAGCTGCTTCTCCTGATGAACATTTCCCAGTCCTCTCCTGGCTCATCTTTCCTGCCATCTTCCCCCTCCTCTACTGCCTTCTCTTGTCTTTCTGCCTTCACCCTGTTGTTCTGCCCTCCCCTCACCCTCTGTATCCCTGCCTGCAGCCCCCCCAGGATGCCTGTACCCATTGGCCTCATCTGCTGAGCACCTTCTCCTTCCCAGCTCTTCTCCATCCAGCCCTTCCCCTTTCCTTCCCCCATTCCACAAGTCTGTCCTGCTCCTCTGTCTGCTTGGCTGTCCTTTGGGCCTAGGCAGCATTTCATGCCAGTGGTCCCTGCACAGTGGCTGTTGGGGTAAGGGGATGGTGGTTAATGAACACCAACACGTGACTTTTCCCTCTTGCTACTCTCTTGAGACAGGTAACTGCTCCAGTGCCTCTGAAGGGCTCCAGCCTGGAGCTGTGCAAAAAAGCATTTGCCCGCCAGCGTGCCAAGGACCTGACAGAGCAAGCCAGTGCCCTCCTGGCAAAGGACAAGCAGATTGAAGCTCTGCAACAGGAGTGTCGGGAGCTGCAGGCTAAACTCTTTGCAGGGAAGGTGAGAGGCTTCCTGGGACATCACTGTGGCTGGGGGAAGGCAATGCAACAGCAGAGATGGGATCCAGGCTCTGGGATGTGGTGGGAGGGCAAGTAATTTCCAGTGCAGGCTGAGAACAGAGGGCATTTGATGTGTGAGTGGGATGGGAGACATTAGTTGAGTGTGTGCCAGAGGTGGTGCCTGGGCCCTTCCAGAACAGTGGCTTGGGGAATTCTCTTTGAACTGTTGGGTCTGAGCTGCCATTTGCAGCAGCAACTAAAACGCTGCCCTTGGAAAACCCCAAGAAGCCCAAGCTACAGGATGACTTTTCACATGCTGGGCTTCAAGCAAGGTGTAGAAGCAGAACCTCCTTTTGAAGCGTTCCTTTGAAAGGAAAGCAGCTGAGCACGTTGACCCCTGTGAATCCCACGGCTTGGGCTGCAGCTGAGGGCTCACAGCCACCACGACACTGGGGGTAACTCGGTGCATCCTGGTATGACTGTGAGCAAGGGTGCAGATCAGATGGGGGTGGCTGTTGATGAAACCATCTTACAGTGCTGATGGCTGCACCAATCCAGGTCATCCCAAGACAGATACCCCAAACTGATCAGATGCATTGCTCTCCCAAAGAACTTCTTATCTGCAATGGCTCTGGAAGGAGTCTTCACAGACATCTGAAGACAAGGGAAGTGATTCCCTCTCAAGGTGACTAAAGCAACCTGTTCAGGGCATATCAGATAGGTCTTTTGTTCATGAGCTGGATGTTTTCACCTTAGGCCAGTTAATATGCTCTCATGGGAAGATCAGTAACACTGAGGCTCAGTGAATCCCCCCATTTTGCTAATGCAGATGTGGTTGAACACAGCCCTGCACCCAGCTAAGCTGAGTGCTTACATTCCTACCTACCCTACTTACATGATATTTAGATGACAAATACTTCCTTGCTGAAAACAGCTTTATTTTTGTCTCTGAGCTTCCCATATGTTCACTTTAACTCTGAGTTTGAAGGCAGATTCTTAGTCTTTCCCTAATGTAGATCTAGTCAGGACAAGAACGATTTGGTGTTGGCTCTTTATACAGAGCTGCCCCATTGATCCCTTCTGGATGACGGGAGAAGGTTATCCAGGTCTGATTGTGTTCTACAGCATCAGGAAGAAGCAATTTCCTTCCCATCCCCTTGATTTCTCACCACAGCCCCCCACAGAAGGAGGAACAGACCGTTTCCAAAGCACTCTGATTTTTCACAGCAACGTGAATGTGCCAGGGACAGGAGAGTGACAAACTGTAGAGGAATGTGACAAAAGCAGTGGAGCAAGGTTCATCACTGGTCAAGGATACACATAGGGCTGCAAGCCTCAGGGGTGACAAAGCCAGTTGCCACCTTCCTGGTGCATAGCTGATTCCCCTGGCTCAGAGGTGCCACTGTGTAAGGGCCAAGGCACCACAAACTGGGAGTGTTGATACATGTCCGGGGAAGCCACAGAGGAGAGAGCAAGAGAGGAGATTGTTGTGCCTGATGGGGTTTTGTTCCCATTTCCAAACAAGCTGCTCATTACATTTTAATTTCCAGCTAGTTAAAATGCAAAATGTGCCTAATCTGTATGCAGCATGCCAAAGGCATCGTGCCACTGAGGGGGGCTCTAAGCAGAGATAGCACATGCACCCTCAGAGTTTGTAACCAAGCCACTTCTAATGCAGGGTATTTAAATGCACACAGATCTTTCAGTAGCTGTGGAATGGATCTGCTCAGGTCCCTTCCAGTGGCAGGACAGACACCCCTGTGTGCCAGGCGGCAAAAGCATTGGCCTTGCTTTACAAAGTCAGGGCTCCTCAGATAGGGTCAAATGGTTTCTTCAGACTACCCCCTGGTGATGGGTTTCCAACCAAACCCCAGCTCCAGCTCAAACCAGGCTGCAGTTTCTTGTAGCAGGGACTCTTGGAAGCAGGGGATTACAGGGCACAGCCAGGCAGCTGCAGGGGAACGTGTATAATAGAAACTGTGAGTGAAGGACAGAGCTTTTTCCCTGCTCCCTTGTTCCCCCAGGCTGCAGAGGCTGGCTGCTGGGAGTAGCTGCCTTTTTCTTCTTGGTGGGGGAAGGGAGACTTTGTACAGAGCCACAGCCCACTTTGTTTAAAGAACTACTACCCTGAGAGCCTGAACATGAGCCTGGCGCAGAGGAGGCCCATCTGCTCACTTCTTGAATCTGTAATCAGTTCCCATTAATGCTGCCTCAGTTTCCCCCTAGTCGTGTGAGAAGAACTGTGGCTCCTCTGCACAAACTGTAGTTACAAAGCACCTGCTATTTTTAGGGTGAATAAGAAGTGAACGGGGAAGTGGACTTAAAACTGTCCTGGATACCAGTTATGCATTGAACTCAGTGGCTTAGGAGCTTTCCAGGGGGGTGAGCAGCAGGTTTGTAAAGACAGGCTTTCATAACCAGCTTTTGTATTTTGTGAGGGTGAGATTTGGACTGGTTTCCTTCAAAAGCTGCTGGGTTTGGGTCTGGAGTGGCTGGGAGTGACCCCCTGTGCTAAAGAGAGAGGCCCATCCACACACACTGTCTCTGAAGAGGTTAGAAATCAATAGTGGTTGAAAACCAAACATTATCCTGAGCGAGAACTGAACGAATCTCAGGTGTTCCTCATTCTTTCCAGTATTTAAAGCCCTAAGTACCGTTAGGGCTGGAGATGATGCCCCAGTACCCACAGCAAGGAGGGTAAACCAGCTCAGGTTCTCCTTTGGCTGGGAGGTGAGATTCTGTGATCCCAACACGCTCTCTGCTGGCAGCCTCTGAGAAAGCACATGCTCAGGGAAGACCTTTTGCTTTGTGCTGCCGTGCAGAAGCATCACAGGCTGGTTTTTAGCTGCGGGGAGGAATAACATATGTGCCTAAGTGCCTGCTTCTGAGGCTTTGGAGATCCAGCAGACAGAAACCTTTGTGTGCCACACACAGTGCCTGGTTTTCACCAGCATCTCCTCAGTAAGGCTTTTGGTGTTTGCATGTTAAATCTCCACCTCTACCCTCTTCTACCTGTTAGAGACTGCAAGATGATGTGTATGTGTGTGTGTGTGTGTGTGTGTGTGTGTGTACCCCCAGGATGACCCTCGCTGCCTGAACATCATCGAGTTCGATCGCCTGCTGCGGGAGTCCCAGCGCGAGGTGTTGCGGCTGCAGAGGCAGATCGCGCTCAGGAGCTTCAAGGAGTGTCTGCGCTCCTCTAAGATCAGCTCGGGCAGCGCTCTGCCCAACGCTCCCACGCACGTGGGGCTGCCCATTGCCATGCTCAACGCCTGCAGCGAAGGCTCAACTCTGCTCAAGGAGGACCCAGCAGCGCACAGCGAGGTGAGACGCGTGGGTCAGCCAGCTGAAAGCTTTGCTGTTTCATTACTCGGTTAATCACTGTCCATGGGGAAACTTGTGAAGAGCTTGTGTCACTTCTGGAGGGTGGGATTCGGGGGGGACTCGCAGGGTGAGGTGTTGCTGGGGGATGTGATGGGTGCTGCTGGCAGCGTGGGGACACTGAGCTCTCCACCTGCAGCTCAGTCACCACAGAACCATTTCAGCTGGAAAAAAAAAGACCTTTGAGAAGCCCAACCAAGCCGTGGCTCAGCTGAGGGAGCGTGGCAGTGCCCACTCTGCGCTTGAATTGGTTTCAGCGCAACGCACAGATGTAGAAAACCAGCCCCACGCTGGGACACGTGCGGTGCATTAAATGCCCGTAACACGCATCAGGGCCAGAACAAACCCGACAACACCTTTTTGGCCACGTTTGCTTGAAAACACACATTTTGGGTGCCTGTGGCTGGTCGGGACATTGTCTGCCAGCGAGTGAGCGACGGGGCACCCGATACGGGGAGCTCCGTGACCTCCATCCCCTGACAGCACGGCACAGCCCAGCCTGGCACGGCACGGCTCGGCTCGGCACAGCACGGCTCGGCACGGCACAGCCTGGCACGGCACGGCTCGGCACGGCACAGCCTGGCACGGCACGGCTCGGCACGGCACAGCCCAGC
>WBNH01003016.1:0-22924 GCA_013401255.1 Urocolius indicus | reverse complement strand
AGAGACAGTCCCAGGGCGAGTGGGACCTGGGGTGGTGTGGCGAGTAACCCGAGAGGTGGGGCCGAGAGTAGCCCGAGAGGAGGTGCGGTGAGTAGTTCGAGGGGCAGTGCAGCGAATGGCCAGATGAGCGGTGCAGCTGGTCCGGGGATCCTGGCAAGTGACTCAGTGGGGCGTGGAAATTAGCAAAAAGAAAAAAAAAAAAAAAAGAACAGAGCACTGACGTTGAACCAATGGCGTTCATCATTACCAAATTTGAAAGACTTCTCAGAGGAGGAGGAGCAGACATGATGTGGAAATGCTGTCAATCAATGATTGTGATGATGTGAATATGCAGAGAGACAAAGGATCGGGCTCCAGTCTGACAACAGCAAAAAAAAAACCAAAACAGTGGTGCTTGCAAGGCATGGTAAATCACCTCAGAATATGATTACAACTGCTGAAAAGAACACTTCAGGACACACAACTGATTGAAAACACAGAAATGGTGCAGAGCCATCCACTTACAAATTGGCAACTGATAGCAAAAACTGTCTTTTAGATGGAACTCAGTTTGATCGTATGCCAACAGCAATGCTGGTTTGGGCAGTCGAGGGGGTGGCTATGAATGGACATCTTTAGATACAAGATTGTGAAGGAACTACTCGGGGCTGTAAAAGCAAGTGGGCTTAATGGTTCGGAAACGCTAGTGCTACTGGACTGTGCTTTCAACATCCCCTATTACCACATGATTGCTCACAGTTAGCAAAGGCTATGCTATCAGGACCTTTATTTTCACTATGGAAAGAATAGTGGCACACCATAAATCAGGCTACATGCACAGCAGCCAAAGGCAATCCCCATCACCCCTTGCACAGAGTAACTATTGACCAGTTACTAAAGGAGGGCCAGTGGTCAACACCACAACAGCAGGTGACCCTGACAGAGCAAGACTTTAACGTAACAACCACGGCAGCCTTGGAGTCAAGTGGGTGAAAAGGAAGTGAAAGGGCTGGCACGGGCCAGAGAGAGAGGAGGTGCTTATGCCAGCAGATATAAGGGCATAAAATAAACAATAAAGCAGAGACTGAGCATCATCCACACCATGTGTGTAGTGATCTCTTTCCCCTCAGCAGTTGGTAAGCTGGAAGATCAGTCTGGACTGCCAGGTAGTGTTGCCTGCAATGGCAACAAATTAGAATCACCATTTCTCTTTCCTAAACCTATTCTCTCAAGTTTCATATATGTGCACATACAGAGTTACACATTTGCTGTGTCACTTTGCTGCAAAACCTGACAGGAAATTCATTGCTGGATGGCAGCAACTCTGCCCAGACCAAGTGGAACAACTTTGGAAGCTACATTTAAATAATGCCTAGGACAAAACTCAGCTCCTTCTTTCTGATTGTCCTGAGTTTTTTTCATCTTCTCAATGTTTCAACTCCTATCTTGTTGTCATGGTTTGAAGCACCACAACAGTCTCTTGCTCAGTGCCCCCATTCACTCCCACCCTCTTTAGGATGTAAGAGGCCCCAGTGAAATGAGAGGAAGAAAAGACAACAAAGGTTGTTGTAGATTAAGACAAGGGTAGGGAGGGCTCGTTGCCAGTTATGGTTCCAGGCAAAACAGACTACAGAACTTGACTTAGATAGGAAAGTTGGAAAGTTTATTCTACTACTTACAAGAAACAGAAGAGAACAAAAGCAAAATGGGAGTAGGATGACTGAGAGAATTGCAACCAGAAATCTCCTTCCCCCACCCTTCCTTTATTCCTGGGCCCAGCTCACTGTTCCCAACATCTCTACCTCCTCCCCTTTTAACAGCTCAGGTGGGTGGGGAGGGGATAGGGAATGGAGGATGTGGTCAGTCTCTGCTACTTCCTCCTTCTCAGATAAGAGCGACTCCTCGCATTTTTACCCTGCTCCAATACAGAGTCCCTCCCATGGGACACAGTCCTTAATGAATTTCTCTGGTGTGGGTTCTTCCCAGCAGCTGTGGCTCTTGTTGACACAGAGTCCCTCACACAAGATGCAGTCCTTAGTGAATATCTCTGGCATGGATTCTTCTCCACAGTTCCAATGTCTGCAGATACAGGATCTCTCCCTCAGAATACGGCCTATTCCTCGCAAAATTTCAATGATCTTCTTTGTCATGGGCTCCTCCATACAGTTACAGCTCCTGTGAGTACGGGGTCTCTCCCACAAGACAGGGACTCCTCCGGCCATAGTCACTGCCGCTGGTACAGAGCCTTCTTTAGAAAATGAATCTGTGCCTCTGGTCTGGGGTCTTTAGCAAAATGAGTCTCTGCTACTGATGTGGCGTCTTCAAAGAAGTTCAAACAAACCTCAGCTTCACCAATTCTCTCCGTAGAATGCAGAGGAGTCTCTGCTCCAGCACACCTCCTCCACTCTTCCCTCACTGACCTTGGAGTTCACAGGGTTGTTTCTCTCACTCTTCCAACTCTTTGCACCACCATCAGCTGGAGAAGAAGGGACAGAAGAAGGAAGAAACAGAAGGAAGTTTGCTCTTCCAGCTTCTTCTGAAAAAGAGATTGTGGAGACTTCTAATTGGCTCAGCCCCAGAGAGCTCAGAGCTGGGAGAGTTTTGAGCAACTTCTTACAGGAGCCATCTTTACAGTCCCTTCCCCCTTACCAGAAATGGCTGTCATGTCAAACCATGACACATTATCACATTTCATAATTTGACATGACAAGTGAAGTTCATTGCAGGCTCTTAAAGTAGCTAAGCAATTTTAAAAACTGGTTTCATTTAAAAGTAAATTTAAAAACAAAACTTCATTTTGCAAATACAATGATTTTAATAAGGAACAGTTTTTATATAGAGATAGGAATTTAGTTGGATTTTCTCTAGAATGCAATAGATCTCTAGGAGACCTCTATGAGATCTATATGATCTCTACTTTCGATCACTATGATCTATGTTGGGATCTAATTAAATATCTATCAAAATTGCTGTGTCATATTGAGTGTATGCAGTGTGTTTTGAGGGGTTATGTCTAGTTTCTAAAATATATGTTATTACATTTTTAGGCAATTTGTATTTTATTATTATGTGCCATAACAATATTTGTTGCAGCAGAGTGAAACAATATCAGAGACAAATCATTAATATTTCCTGGATTCCAATCTGAAACACAGAATTATGAACAGTGCTTCAGTAACCATAGTGCTTCTATCTTATGACATTTTAGCAACTTCATGCTGAAAAGATCTGCATGTGCAGGTGCCTCTAATGAAAAATTAGAATTTAAAATAAAATAAAATAAAGTCTATGTACATGAGTGTGCATGTGTAAAGGGATGCTTTTAATAACAATAACTAGAGAAAATAGAATATTTCTTGTAATGATTACAATTAATAACATATGTGAGGAAGAGATTTGAAGACAGATAGCGTATGTAGGTGTTTCTGTGTGTACAAAAGAGAACTACAGATTACAAAGTAGGTAATAAAAAAAAAAAAGTCCACTGCCATCAGCACTGATTAGAACTGCCAAAGATGCCAGCTTCATCATTTACTGCAGCTGTGCACCTGCAAATGCCACCTGGATTGTCTGTCACTGCAGCAGCTTCAGAAAGCTTTGGATATTCAGACAGTGAGTATTCTCATGTTTTATCTACTAAAACTTCTAATTACTTTTGCTGCTAATAAATGGCAGAGGAAAAAAATGCCTCCAGGATTTGGCTCTGTGAGCAATAGGGGTTTCAGTGGTTAAGAGTAACTTAATCTACTGAGCCAACAGATGCATCAGTAGACTGCATCAAGCAATCAAATAAGGATTAAAGAAAAAGTCACATTGGCTTTAATTTTCCTAGTTTGACTGCTTGGCATATATTGCAGAAAACAATGAATTTAGGCTGTTTCTAACAAACAATAAGTTCAGAAAGTTTACAAGCCATCGGGCTAAAACACAACATCCTTAAAGTTTCTTTAAATTTCCAAACATCAAAAAGGCATATAGTAATACATCACTGTTTTTCTCAGGGAATAGCTGCTATTATATATTAATACCATTAGCATTGAAAAGATAAATTATCAGATGAAGCACCACTACTGTAGATTTAGATTTATTTCAATTTGTAACACAATACTGAAAGCTGCTGAACAATGGAAAAAATTGGGGAAAGTAGAGATTGATTATCAAATGACACAAGTTGTGCCGGATTGTTCCTGGCTTGGTGATTCCAGACTATCTGGATTTAAAATAAATTAAGGAAAATTTAAAAAGGATGATGTAAAAAATCATATGATTATGCCTACATTGATACAGTTAATTTTCACATTGCTCTAAGACCTTGGCTATTCATTCTAAGAGCTCTGATAAATTTCTGAGGATAGAGTGAGCCCTACTTCTCTTTGAGGAACTCAGTGGAGAGTATAATAAGATCATCTCAGCAATTATAATTTTTGCAGTCTCCAGTCTCTCACTGAGGGTCATAAGAAAACCACAGGATATTCAGTACCCGTAGCCATGATGAGAAGAGTTTAGGGCACAGATAAAGGTTTGACTTGTGTTGAGAGAACTTAAAAAAAAAGGCTTTAAGTGCAAATAACAGGGTAATAGCCAAGCACTCACACAGTAGGGAGATTATGTAAAGAAATCTAGTTATTAAATAAGATATAAAAACTTAAGTCATTCCTTACATTATGCTCCAGGCCTACTGAAGTCTGTTAGTCTGTCTGGTTGGAATTTTAAAATGTTATGGAAGAAGAAGTGGCAGGATTTATAGACTAAACAGAGTACTGAACAAAAAAAGAAAGAAGCAGATAGCTTCAACATTATGAGGTCCAGAAACAAATCAAGATTGTAGCGTTAAGAATATCAGGGAGGAAAGGGTTATAAACTACTTTTGTTCACTTAAATTCAACAGGAGGTTGTGAGACAGATTGAAGAAGGATACTCCTCTGCGTAACTTTCTCTAGAGCTGTGTTTGTTGATTGGGCCACACTTAGGCAGTCCTTGTGGTACAGTCCTTTTTTTTTGACAAGGAGCATCTTGTCAAGTCTTTGCATTCCTCCAAGGAGAAAAACTGCTACTGTTCAAGCCCGGATAGCTCAGTTGGTAGAGCATGAGACTCTTAACCTCAGGGTCATGGGTTCGTGCCGCACATTGGGCACCAAAAAGGACTGTGGTGGTTTAGCCCTAACTGTGAACGATAACCAAACCACCCAGTTACTCACTTCTCCCCAACTCAGCAGGATGGGGAGGAGAATCAAGAGAGAGTTGTAGAACTTTCTGAGTTGAGATAAGGACAGCTTAATAGAACACCACAAAGAGTAGGCAGTTACAATGATGACCAAAAGGACAAAGAAAAACAAGCAATGCCCAATGTAACTGCTCACCGCACTCAGCCCGACACTAAGAACTGCAGTTCCCACACTAGTCACAGCACCACCGCAGCCCAGCTGCTGCCCTTCTATCCCGAGCCTGATGTCACATGGTATTGAATAGCCTGGCCAGCAGCAGCTGGGGAAAGTTAATTCTATCCTGGCCAAACCCAGGACAATAGGGTAAAAGATAGATTTTTATTTATTTCTTGTTGGCATAAAGAGATATGACCTAATCTAGCAAACAGACTTATCTGAGAGTTGGTTCGAAATTCACCATTAAAAATGTTTTAAAGGTAAAAATCATGTCCTGCACAAAGCCCAAATATTTATTTCCTAGTTTGTTGATATGTATATAAATGTCATGGTTTGGCCCAGCTAGGACAGCAGCACCACGACAGTCTCTTGTTTGGTGACCCCATTCACCCCCACCCTTGTTAGGATGGTGGAGGCCCCAGCGAAATAGGAGTAAAAAGATAAGCAAAGTTGTTGTGGATTAAGACAAGGGCAGGGAGGGCTCACTGCCAGTTATGGTTCCGGGCAAAACATCCTTCATCTCTCCTTTCTTCCTGCTCCCAGCACACTGCTCCCGATATCTCTACCTCCTCCCCCTACAACAGCTCAGGGGGGCAAGGAATGGGGGATGTGGTCAGTCTCTCACAGATGGGCTCTGCCGCTTCTGTCTTCTCAGATGAGGGTGACTCCTGGCATTCTTCCCCTGCTCCAACACGGGGTTCCTCCCCCGGAACACAGTCCTTAACGAACTTCTCTGGTGTGGGTTGTTCCCAGCAGCTGTGGCTTCTGTCGATATGGGGTCCCTCTCTCAGGACAGAGTCCTTGGTGAATACCTTTGGTGTGGATTCTTCACCATAGTTGCAGTTTCTGCTGTTATAGGATATCCCTTTTGGGACAAGGCCTCTACTGGGCATAAGTTTGATGAGCTGCTTTGTCGTGAGTTCCTTCCCACAGTTACAGCTCTGGATATTGGGTCCCTCCTTTGGGACACGGCCTGCTCCGGCCACAGTGATAAAGGGTCCCTCCCTCAGGACACAGCCTCTTCTGGCCATAATTTTAAAGAAGAAAATCACTATCCCTGGCTCGGCATCTGTAGTGAAGTAATTGGGTCCCTCCCACACGACGTGGCCTCCTCTGGCCATAGTCACTGTCCCTGGCTCGGGGCCTTTAGTGAAGTGAATCACTGCCCCTGGTCCAGGGCCAGCCGTAACAAAATGAGTAGCTGCCCCTGGTCCGGGGTCAGCTTTATAAAAATGAGTCTCTGCCGCTGTTGTGGGGTGTTCAAAGAAATGAAAATAAATCTCAGCTTCACCAGTTCTCTCTATAGAATGCAGGGGAGTCTCTGCTCTTATACACCTCCTCCTCTCTTCCATCACTGACCTTGGAGTCGGCATGGTTGTTTCTCCCACTGTTCCTACTCCTTGCACCACCATCAGACAGAAGAAGAAGGAGAAGAGACAGAAGAAGGAAGAAGCAAGAAGAAGATGGAGGAAAGCAACCGCCTCTTCCAGCTTCTTCTTAAAAAGTGATCATCAAGTGTCCTTACCAGATCACACACTTTTCTTAAAAAAAAAAAATTAGTATCAGAAAAATATTCAATGTAATTTTACTGTATTTTAATACTGTTTGGCAGCTTAATAAGAGCTGGAGATCCATCGAGAATCGGTTTCACAGAGTACAAGTGGGGAACTCCTGAATTACTTCAGTGTTCTGTAGCTAATACTTGTTAGGTATGACTTTCATCGTGTTGCTGCTTTCTTATAGCATGACAACTATGTTAGGATTCTACTCAAATCTGCTAAATCTGGTCAACCTGTCTGGTCAACAAAAATGACAGCGATGGCTGGAAGATTCCTGCTAAGAATACATGATGGCATAAATGAGCAAGAGAAGAGTTGAGCAAATTATTCACTATTTTTTTTTCAGGCTTATAAAATATGTAGAGAAGACCACACTTAGACTATTTGACTTCTTAAATTGCAAGGTATAAAAATATATTGATAGTTTAATCCGTGTGACCTTATTGTTAAAATATGAAAATTAATGAATTATCCTGCAAAAATTCCTGAAATGTATTCCAATAAAATATCAAATAAGTGAGTAATTTTTCTTAAACAAAGAACTTGCACATGGAAAAAAACAAAGTGTGAAAAAAAGAAAGGATGAAGAACTTTTTTTAACAGCTCTCCTTCCAATTTCTTAATATATACAAAATTAGTAAATTATTTTTCATAGTGCTTTTTTGGTTTTCACTAAATTTGAAGTAAAAAAATTGGTTTTGGGTGATAATCTGTCAATATCTGACAATTTTTGGTCCACATACTGTGTGCTGGGGTACACTAAAACTCTAGTTATAGGTAAACAGAAAACAAACTTCATATGTAAACCAAATACATTTTTATTAGCATAATTGAAACTTCATCAGTCCAGCCAAAGAATAACAATTACTCCACATATCTCATTCTATGCAGAATAACTACTTGTTGCTACTACCTATATAATAAATAATTACTGTCACATGCAAAGCTAAGCAAAAGTAAACAACTTAGGCATAGCCACCTGGTGTCTTGAAAAATTGCTGTTGCAGCTAAACCAGGTGAGGACAGCACCAGAAAGCAAGTTAAGCTCAGACAGAGCCAGCCTGAAAATCCTCAGTCTTGAGGCCTTGCAAACTCAGTTACAAAGCTTGTGTTCTGTTACTACCAAAGTCAATACTGTACCCCTGGGCTCCAGTGTTACCTCTCTGACATAAATGAGATGTCCTTGTCACATCTTTATTAAGTGCCATTGAAGTATTATCAGTAAAAAATCTTTCTGTTTATATTCTTTATCATCTTAAAATGATCCACAGATTTTTCTTAGAGAATCTCTCAAAACATCAGTCCCTAATGTTCAACATAAAATATAAAAGATTGAAATATCATAGTATAAATACTTGCTGCTGAAATCTTATGGTCATTTTTCCTGTTCTTTATATGTAATTATGAAGTTTAATGGTACTTCTTCTTGGGAAAAAAATCTCATAATTAGTTTTCTTCCTTGTTTCTAATGTAAACAATAATCTTCCTTAAAAAAAGAACGGCTGGTTTAAATCTGTGTAATTGATAATGTGTGCAATGGGGATATAAAAGTAAATGAAAGAATAGCTCTGCCCTATCTCTTCTCACATATTTACCCACAAAGAAGTCTTTTCCTCCTGAACCTCATATACATTACAATGACATCAAACGTATTTCTGTGGCTTTAAATATATGGCTATGAATTGCTAGTTCACTTTTCCTTTATTACTTGCCACAGCTGCTCCATTTTGTGTTTATTCCTGTTCTCAGGCAAAACCAAGAAGTTATGAGCAACTTAGTCTGAGGACAAGTATTAGTGAAATAAAGATTTCTGCTTATTGTGTTCAAAGAATAAGAATGTTACAATTACCTCCAACTGAAACACTGTAAACTAAGAATTTCCACTGTTAATGTGAGACAATAAAAATTGTCTTAAGATCTGGGAATATTTTTATTATAATTTTTTGCATTGTTAAATTACTGTCAAAATTAAGACAAATTATTCTTTAAAATGACATTGTATAATGACAGTACAGAAGAGATTTTTTTGCTAGTTTTAGTCCCAATGACTATTACAATAATATTTCAAAGCATTCTTGTTACTTCTTTTTCAAATGTTTCCCTTACGTATTTTTCCAAGAGACAGAATTTAGAGAATAGAAGTTTACTCTTAGGTAACACCACACAGAGTGACCCAGAAAACTTGCAAAGGCTCACAGAGTCAGCTTCTGAAAATGATTTCTGAGATTTAATGCCTACCACTCTCATGTATCCACCAAAAATGCTGAAAAACATGTAAAATATGTGAGATATAATGCATGCAACTGCAACTGTTTGCAGATATAAGCACTCAATTTGAAGCTGCTATGCTAGTTACCTACCTTGTGCCAATGCTTATGATAAAATGTAGACATCTTTATAGTGCTTTTCAGAAAATGTTGACTTGGCCTTCAGTAAGTGTTCATTCTCTTGAATAGTTATTTAAGTGAAATGTCTGAAGTTGATGCTGCTTTTCTACCACTAAAATATGGGAGTAATATACACTACAAATTTAGGTGACAAAATTCCTATTTGTGAAATACAACCTGAGGCTCTCAGTGTGTGCATCAGTCAGAGATATAGTGTGAATGGGTGGGTCTGACTAATCATGATTAAATAAAGTGCCAGCATAACTGAGTAAGATTGAAGATGACTACACTGATATTCTTGAATTGACATTAGTGTTAATGAACAGAACAGCACATATCTTGACATGAGTAAGTGGTAACAGTCTGGGAGTGTGGAAGTGAATATTAGGTCACATGACTTGATATAACTCTGCATGGGTGTATGTGTGACACATGAATGATTACTGGAAACCAATATTGGCAGGTGGGAGTAGCAGCGTGTCACTTTGTACAAATGAGTATCCCTGACAAGAGGCAGTTTAGCTTCTGCCTGAAGATTTCATGTGGGTAGACAACAACCTACCACCTATCAGTGACAGAATATCTACTCCTTTCAGTTACCCACTGCTTTCCATTAGGTTGTGGTATTTCTTAACATTTCTGAAACTACACGTATCACTCTAAGGTTATCTCAGAACATTTTGTGGAAAGAGATATTATATTTAATTTTGGATGGAATTCAAGCCTTCATTGTTGTATAATTGGCTCAGTTTTTCTAACAGAAAAAATGTTTCCCGATTGATGGGATGTTATCTTCCTTTCATGCTTCCTGTCAAAAAATACTTCTGGAATTATTGAGGCATACACCTATTTGTATGTATGTGTTTGCATTTTTGCATGCATGTATATGTGTTATAGTTCTTTAGGAAAAGCAACTTCAGAAAAATTTAATTTTAGGTGTGATATAAACTTGATTTCAGGGTAGCAAAAGCCACTTCACCCAGCTCTAAACTTAGAACTGGAAACCTGAACGTTTTTGAGACCATTTGAAACTTCACTGGAAGTAGGTTCAGTGTAATATAGAGCTCCCAGCTTGTGCCAAAGCAGTTGGAGGGAAGAAAGGAAGGGTGGGGGAAGGTGATCTTAAAGCTCTGGTTGTATTTTTCTCATCATCCTACTCTGATTTTTTTTCTAACTGTTCTGTTTCCAGTAGGTAGTAAAAGAAATTCTTCTTACTTTCTTCCCTAAGTCATGTAATCAAGTCTGTTTTGCCCAGAATCATAATAGGCAGTGAGCCCTCACTGCCCATGTCTTGATCCACACAGCACTTGGTTATCTTTTTTTATCTCATCTCCCTGGGGCCTCTACCATCCTAAGGAAGGTGTGAGTGTGTGGGGTGGGTTGTGAGCAAAAGCTGCATGGTGCTTTGTTTCCAGCTGGACCTAAACCACAACACTTCATAAGAAAGACCCCTTGTAAATCATGAACAACATTACGGGAGAAGATGACAGATTTTATGGATTGGTCATGAAGAAAATGGCAAATTTCACAATTTTTTATGCATTAATGGACATGGTTACAAACCCATAATTGTTTAGAGGTTACAAAACCATAATTGTTCATAGCAATAAAAAATTATTCTGAAAGGTTTCAAGTTATCTTTTTAACAAACGTATATCATAAAGGTATGCGACAGGCTGACAATGAAATTTGGAAATATTATTTTAATCTGAGCAAAAACACAAACATCATGCAGAAAACTAGAGTTAATGAGAAGATTCTCTCAGAAAGACCCAAAAATAATGCATAAGAATGGCACCACTTCAAAACAAATGCAATACGTTTGGAGCAGACAGTTAAATTTGCACAGAAGTGTTTGGCATAGGCATTGATGCATAATGTAAACACAGAGGAACAGTGCAACAACCTTTTTTAAGCCAGTATAAATGCAAGATATTATGGAATTTAATACAAAACTATTCTTATGGTAACTAAGTTGATCTGGAATTAAAGCAGCCTTTCTAAGCACGAAGTCTGGCCTAGTCACCTGTAACCATGTCTCTTCAGTCTGTAGTATTTGCTGGTTTATGTAAACAAAGCTGAACATTATTGTCTTCTTAGAGATGAAGCTAAGAAGCCAATACATTAAAAAATGTCACCTGGGTTTTGGATTCCCTGACTTTTGAGTGGTCTTTCTGAGATACTGCTTAAATGCTCTTGTCATTACATCAATATAATTATTATAGTAGGCAGCTATCTTCATTTAAAAGACAGAAGTATAGGAAGTACAATATAGGTTATAGAAAAACCTAGAGGTAGGAGTGAGTTGGAAAGTAAACCCCAGAGTTTTGATGCAAGATAGTTGTGCTAGTATTTCTTTTGCCTTTTTACTCACGCTGCTCTTAGGGAACTGGTCGGTAAGATTCTCTGGAAGTCAAGTCTAAGAGTTAAAAAAATAAGCAGGTTCTTAAAGACCTCTAAGTGCAAGAATGGCCTGTGCTGGTGCCAATGAAATAGGAAACCAGATTGGCTAAAGAGGGCAAAATTTTTATCCATATCCTAAAAAGTGCAATCTGGGAAACTATAGACTGATCAATTTCACTTCAGTAGCTTGAAAAATCCTGCATCAAGTTCTCTTGGAACATATTTCTGGCCACAGGGGAGAGAAGATGATGACTGGAAACAACAAACATAGATTTATGAAGGGTAAATCACACTTGACCAACCTGATTGCCTACTATGATGAAAATGGTATTTGTGGATGATGAGACAGCAAATAATTTCTTTCATCTTGACTATCTGTCTTACCTTTTTACCTTGACTTACCTTGGACAAGGATTTTAACAGTCTCTCACAGTATTATTGTACAGGTAGATAACTGTATAGGGTAGGAAAAGTAGTCAAATTGTCACCTTTAGAGGGTAAAGGGTAACGTGCTGTATCACTACTTGCATCACCCTGAGATCTGTGCTATTCGACAATGTTATCAATGAGATGGAGGAAGCAATGGAATACCCTCTCCTCAGGTCTGTAAGTGACATTCGTGAATTGGGACAATTACTTAATATCCTCAAGGGCAGGACTGCTGTCCACATGGATATAGACAGGCTCAAGAAATGGGCCAACAGAAACAGGATTCAACAAGGTCAAATGTAAAACCCTTTGCTGGAGAAGCAATAACTCCAGCAATGATACAGACTGCAGACTGAATGACTGAAAGGCACCTATGAATCTTAGTACACAAGCAGCAGACCATGAACCAACAGTGAGCCCTGTCAGCAAAGGTGATTAGTAGACTTCTGGGCTTTAAGGATGAGAACATAGACAGTAGCTTGAGAGGACTTCTCAACACTCATTAGAAAACATTCAAACAATGTATGCAATTTTGAGCCTCCTCCTGTGCAAGAAAGAGATCAATAAATGAGTGAATTCAGGTGAAGGCCATGGAGATGATTAGGCCTAGAATATTTGCCCTGTGAGGAGAGGCTGAGATAGCTTGGCATCTTCAGCTTGGAGAAGGGATGGCCTGGGGAGACCTAATAGCAGCCTGTAACGGTCTGTAGGGAAGTTATTGACAACAGTACTGTGAGAAGAGGCAGTGGAATTTGCCTGAAAAAAAGGAAGGTTCAGACCGGATATAAGGAAAAATATTTCCACTATGAGAACAGACCAGAAGTAGAGCAAGCTGCCCAAAGAGTTCACTCTGCATCCCTGGATGTTTTGAAGATTTAACTGGGTAAACCTCCAAGCAACCTGATTTGATCTTAAAGGTAGCTCTGCTTGGAGTGGGTGACCTGGACTAGACACCTTCTGAAGCCTGTTCCAGCCTGAAATGTTCCATGATTCTCTCTGAAACCTGTCTGGAACATTACTTGTCAGTGCTGAGCTGAAGTATTTCTGAACTCAGCAGCCTCCTGCTATGCTGAAATTATAAAACTCACCACTGTTTTGTGACCTTTTGGCAGAATTTACCTAGTTAAAGGAGATTCAGAATTCCAATCTCTCTGAAGCTAAAAGCAGTCTCAACTCAGCCAGCAGTGCAACTACAAGGAAATATCATAATTTCAAAAGCAACTGAACAGCTAGTGATGCAGAAAAGTAAGACCAAAATGAATAGACATCCTCCAAATGGAACCAAAGATAGACTTGTAAAGTATGTTTCTGAAGTATGTTGTTGACTAGAAGAAAAAGTGTAAAGAAAGATTGTCTTTCTGTAATTATCTTTCAAAAATACAATAAGTCTCTGAAGCTTATAAATCTACATATTGCAAATTGTGCATCTATAACAATTCCCAGAAGGATTTTATCTTAGCTAATGAACTCTGCCATGTCTGTAGAACAAGATTAATGTAACACCACTTGCAGGAAACTTTTTTCAGTGGGTTACATAATGGCATATATTTAGAGAACTTTTTCAAGAGGCAGTTAAAATAATTTGGGAATGCAGTAGGCAATCCACTGTAACATACTTGCAGGAGTATGTTTAAGACAATGAACAGTTTACCTGTAACTAAAAATACAATATTTATTATATTTACAGGCTTCATAAACTTGATAAAATGCTTCTGTTAATGCTTTCAAGTTATAATATAGGACCTACATACAGTGTTCTCTAGCAAGGTAGACTTATTTTTATTGCAAGCTCCCCTAATTCTGTTGTGGTACTGTGTAGCCGCTTGAAAATTATGCTGCAATTTCATTTGAAGTAGAAAATATGCCACATAATCAGCAATATATACTTTATTTTTACAATACTGTTAGTTCCCTTTTGCTTTCTTTACCTTTACCAAATTGCAAATTGCCATATTGAAGCTGCCATTTTGATATGTTGGTTTGGAGGTTTGTTAGTCCTTTTTTGACAAGGATATCTGAACAATCAGAGACCTGAAAATTTGCCTGCAAAGATCTCATTGCAGAAATCTAGATAAGCATATAAGGTGCATATTTTGCTAAATTGATCGTCATTAATACAGTTGCACTGAAATGCAAATTCTCACCATTAAGCCTCCTAGATAGTCTTACAGACATCAGTACCAGTATTTTCACATGACTGCAGGTAATTAAGTCAACATAATTTAATGAGCTACAACTCTTCTGAGTCATAGTAGCGGTATTAGCTCTTCTAGCTTGTTGCAAGTACAATATAAAAGTTAATTGTTTGAAATGTGATAGCATATGCTAATGCATATTATTTATTGACTCTGTTAATTTTCAGTGTACTATAAAGGAAGAACACACTCAGAATAAGATTTGAGATCAAGAACATAACAAACATAACAAACCTAAGGGAAGTGAAGAACATGGAATTGTATGTACCTCAGATAAAATAGATCATCCAGCCAGCAGCATGTTACAATACTCTTATGTTGCAGTAAGACATCTACTTGTCATTGTGTAAAAGCAGAGACTTGCCTCACATTTTGCAGAGGTGTGAGCTGTATGGAGGTTCAAGAAGATACTACTTCGGCAATTTATCTTCAAGTTTTGTTTACTATGTTTTCACAATACTCAGAAGAGCTGTGTGTGGGTGCACATACACACATACACATACATAAATATATTAAAAAAGTGTGAGCTTAGATTTAGCCTCTCACTCTCACAGCAAGGAATATATTCCGCAGAATTTCCCAGAGTGATAGTGTAATATAGATAGCTATAGTATTTAAATTGACTTGTGAGGAAAAGGAATAGGTCCCAGATCCAAAAGTAGCTTTAAATAGTGAAATCATAAAAGTAATGAACCTAGTTTTAGTGATGAATACAGATTGCTATCTTTCATTCAAATCAAAATTACTGCCACTAAAATCTATTCACTGTGCCATTTTCAGTTCTCATTATGATTATTCTCAGTAGAATTAGGTACTAAAATTTCAATTCTTCATATGTTTTATAAATCATAGTGTTAGACTTGAGTATTTTGACCTTTTTAATATTCCTTGGCTTGATTGGATGTGTTGCCTATCTGTTCCATGTATCCTATTATTTTACTGCCTCATGAACCTATAGGGAAGTAGATAAAGTGGGCAGCCAATGAAGATGTAGGATATTGTAAAGGTCAAAGTACTAACATTATTGCTAAATATTTCACAGCATACATTAAGTATTAAAGTTCTTCTGACTGCAGTTCTGACTGCAGTTCCTTATAACTAATGTTGAGCAAAGAGCAGAAAATAGTATAAATTTCATTCAGTATCTTAAGTTGGCAAAAAATAAAAGTAACTACACAGGAAAAGTATAACACACTTATTCCAACCATGTTACTGAATGCTGTACTACATTATCTCAGAATTATGCATTTTAGTCAATACTTTGAGTAGGATAAGCATCTTAGCTCATGCCTCAGATCCCTTTCCCTGAGCATAGCTATTACATGAGTTCATGTTCATACTCCAAAATTCCTGCAGATGTGTAGGAACACTGAGAAATTATTAATCGTTTAGGACCTCAGGCAACTAAATATGTTTCCCCACTGGGCAGTCTTTGACAGTAATGTGTAGACATAAAGTGTGATTGACTTGCTTACCTCTGTTTCTGGGACTTGAAGGAATCTAGACAACTCAGGGTAAAGGTTGAATGCTTATTTACAAGATGATTCCACTTACACTGAAAGCAATGCATACTAATCCTTCTGTAATGAATCTACATCAACTAATTATTTACCGCAATTTCACGGAACTTAGATAATTTAAACAGAATATCTGAAGCTTCTGGATGTTGATTTTTAATAATCTAGGATTCAGAATTTTTAACGAATAGCCAGGTAAACTGCTAACAACTGATGGCTTGCCTTGAAAATACAAGTAGACTCTGTAACATACACAAATCTGTCGGTAAAAGAAAAACACTGTAAGAATAATTTCAACATTATGGCAAAAATATTTCATTCCTAATATGACTGGAATCACTCCACAAAGAGCGCTAATACATGTGCACTGCTTTAAGAGTTCTTTTTACAACATTGACCTTTGATACCATAAGATTGACTAAAATCCATACACACCATCTTAACTGCAATAGGATATTTTTTGTGAATATAATATACAAGATGATATGCATTTTAAAGCAGATTACTGCACATCTCATTGTACACAGTGTAGCTAAACTCTTTTAAAGAGATATAGTTATTCTGGATGTTTCGACTAAAAGTTCTTAAGATGATTTTCTAAATTTTCAATAAGAAACAGTACTTGTAAAATTAGAGATCAAATTATTGCCACTTTGAATTTAAATGTAAAAAAAAAAATGTCACTTGTATAACCCAAGACCTAAAATTAAGCTTATTGATCTGTACTTGAAGCATATAGGATTATCTACATGTTAACAAAATCACAGTTTTGGTGATATTATATTTCAGTTGAAGTTTCATTCCCAATTATGAGACAAAATTTTCATTTTTGCTGATGATAGCAGTGCTCTAGACTGATTTTCATTCACCAGTACAATATTGTTAATTTCAGCACTTAAGAGACGATTTGTATCCAGAGTGAATCACAGTACGTGAGCAAGATGTCTACTGAAATCTTTCTGTAAAGAATGCTTTGTCCTCTATCAATCTGCTTACAACTCAGAAGAGTACTTGGACTGATTGTGTGACACATGAAGGTAGCATATTATCAGGAATATAATCCATGTGTTTAGAAATCACTGTTCTCATTCTGACTTTTTTTGTTTCTCTCATCCCCCAAAGTTACTCATTCTGTGACAGCTCAAAAAACCATAAATTGATGTTTAAGTTTGTGTTTCCCCTCCTTCATCTATCTTTGGGCCTCTGCATTTACAGAATCACAGAATGGTAGGAGTTGCAAGGGAGTTTTAGAGATCATCTAGTCCAACCCCTCTGCTCAAGCAGACCTACCTAGATCAGGTCACACAGGAACGTGTCCAGGCTGATCTTGAAAACCTCCAGAGAGGGAGACTCCACAATTCCCCTGAGCAGCATGTTCCAATGATCTGTCACGCTCACAGTAAAACAATTTTTCCTTACATTTCAATGAAACTATTTGTGTCCCACTTTTTTTTCCATTACCCCTTGTCTTGTGTCTTGGTTTGACATGGAGTTGTTTCTGGTGATGGGGAAGGGGCTGTACAGATGACTCCTGTAAGGACTTGCACAAAACTCTCCCCAGCTCTGAGCTGGACTCATTTCCAAGGGTAAGCCAATTAGACACCTCCACAATCACTTTTTAAGAAGAAAAAGCTGAAAGAGAAGGATTCTTCCTGTTCCTTCTTGTTCTACTCTTCCTTCTTTTCTGGCTGGCGATGGTGTAAGGAGTTGGAAGAGAGAGCAAACCAACCATGCAGACTTCAAGGTCAATGAGGGAAGAGAAGAGGAGGTGTGCTGGAGCAGAGACTCCCCTGCATTCTTTGGAAAGGACTGGTGATGTAGAGATTTGTTTGCACATGTAAGGGGCCATATGTAAGGGGCAGTGACTATGCCCAGAAGAGGCCGTGTCCTGTGGGAGGGACCCTGTATTCACAGAAACTGTAGCTGTTGGGAAAAATACATGCCAGAGAAGTTTGTTAAGGACTGTGTCCTATGGGAGGGACCCCACATTGGAGCAGGGGAAAAATGTGGGGAGTCGTCCTCCTCAGAAAAGAGACAAGTGACAGAGCCCAACTGTAAGAGACTGACCACATCCCGTGTTCCCTACCCCATCCTAGCCAATGATGAGGGAGGAGGTAGAGATACTGGGAGCAGTGAGCTGGGCCCGGGAAGAAAGGAGGGATGAGGGAGGGAGATCTTTAAGTGCTGGGTGTATTTTTCTTATCATCCTGTTCTCTTCTTTATTTTTTGTTCAGTTTTTTTTTGTAGGTAGTAGAATAAACTTTCTTTACTTTCCTCTGTGTTGAGTAGTGGAGTCTGTTTTACCTGGAACTGTAATTGGCAGTGAGCCCTCCTTGCCCTTGTCTCAATCCACAACATCCTTGGTTATGTTTTTCTCCTCCCATCTCACTGGGTTCTCTGCCATCCTAATGAAGGTGGGAGTGGACGGGTGGCAGTGAGCAAGAGACTGATGTGCTGCTTTATTGGTGGCTTCACTGGACAAAACCACAACATCCTGTCATGAGATACAATTAAAAAAAGTGGTGCTCCAGCATCCTAACATCCAGTATTTAGGTATTTGTCAATGTTAATGAGATCTCCCTGCAATCTCCTTGTATCTCGACTAAACAGCCCCAGTTCTCATGAGGTTCCTCTCTGCCCAACTCTCAAGCTGGTCGAGATCCTGTTGAATGGCAGCACAGCCATTTGGGGAATCAACCAGTCCTCCCAGTTTGGTGTCACTAATGAACTTGCTGAGGGTACACTCTGTCCCATCATCCAGGTGGTTGATAAAGACTGGCCCTAGAGCCAATCCCTGTGGAACTCTACTGGCCACAGGCCTCCAACTCGATTCTGTACCACTCATCACCACCCTCTCGGCTCTGTCATTCAGCCAGCTCTCAAGCCACCTCACTGTCCAATCTTTTAAGCCACACTGCCTGAGCTTTCTGATGAGGATGTTATTAATTGCAGGTAACACAACAATTGACTTATAAGGACATATCTGAGATGTTTATTATGATCTTTGCACATTCAGTATAGTTTTACAAAGTTCATTAACTTTAGAATCTGGATAAACATCCTTATAACACAGATAATGATGAGATGGTGACATTTGCTTAACAGTAAAGTGGGATGAATTCCTATTAAAGGAGCCTGAAAGTGGATTAATTAAGTTGCAATTGCATTACTGTTTTTTATGGGTGGGGAGACAGCTCAAGTGTCTCCACAAGCCACCAAACAAATTCTCAACATACGTCATTCAAGATACAGTCATCAAGGCAACAGTGAGCTAAATCTAAAATAAATAATTGGAACAAATTATCTTCTACTAATACACCTGTGTAAAAGGGATTTCCCAATGCAGAAATAGAAATCACTCTTCTATCTGCTATAAGCTATCAAATAATGCCTGAAAATTACAAAGGAACCTTTGATGACAGATCTTTCAAGGAAACCCTGCCTGACTATTACTTGATGTCTTGGTGTCACTGCCAGGTATGCACATGACTATAGGACAGTCAGGGCCACATGATACCATCCCTCTTTCCTTACACACCATGAGACAGTTTCCAGCAGTAAGGACCCAGTTGTTCTCAGGCTCATGAATAGGTACTCAGCTAGTGTGCTTAGTCCCAGCACAGTGACAGAGAATGTCACAGGATGTTAGCATCAATGAAGTCAGGTCCAGGGCACCTCCAGCTCAATACATGTTCTTCTCAATGTTATATGCACAAAATTAGAGGCAGAAGGAGTGTTTCCGTATACGTTTGCCTGGCAGTGTACTGTTTGAAACTTGTAAGATCCTGCCATCCACCTACATGCCCACTATTTTTAGGGGATAGACTGAATTGTTACTCAGGATACATCAAGTTCAGGTTTCACCAGTTGAAGTTGATGTCTTGGTGTTCTCCTGCCTCCGGATTTAAATGCAACAAATTCCACATGTCTCAGTAGGTGGAAAAAGAATAAGATTTTTTCAGTCTGCACCATGCTTCTCAGAATGCAACGCATTTGCTGTTTCACTTTCAAACTTTTGTTTGGTGCTATGTACATAAGCATGTCTTTATAATTCAATAAATTCTGATAATAGACCTCAGTTACTAGGTTGTAGTGCCCTTCTAATTCTCTGCAGGATGTTTCAGTCTGAAACACATTGTGATGTTCCAATGTTGAAAACTGAGGGAAATCAGCATCCAAAACTCGGTAATGTCCTAGGTAGTAAAAAGCCTTTGTTCTGAAGATTGTTCTCCCACACAGTAACAGAATTTTCTTTCAGCCTTTACAGTCAATCCTCATGCTGTTGAAATAATAAAAGCTCTTTGCCACCTTGTGTTGAATCTATTGTACTTGAAGTCTTTTTATTTAGTGAGAAACAGATTCTACCCTAAATAATATGATGAAAGCATTCAAAATGTCAAATGAATGTTAACCAGTTAAAAGTATCTTCACTTTTTACCATTACAATAGTAGGTAGGACTGCCTGTAGGTGGCTAGAATGATTAAAAAGGAATGAAGACTATACAACAGTTCATCCAAAGGGACTATGAGAGTTCATCACACTATCAGGTGTCACTGTTACTTTATCCCCAATTTCCTAGCCAGGATGGTGCAGCACTTTGTTCAGGACAGGTCTGTACTGTCAGGAAACTACAGTTTTGTTCAGCTGTCATCCTCTACATTCTTTCCTTTGTGAAGGCAGTGTTAGCTTACAAATAGCCATTCCCCAAAGGAAATAAAATATTACCTTACTGGTCTGTGCACACACCAGTCCATGGTTCAAATATAAATTTTAGGAAAATGATACATTTTAAAATTAATCATATGGAAGGTAAGTGGATAATTTTGTGCATATGTCTATTTTTCCTGGCATTGTGAAGAACAGAATTGGTTGGTGGAACTATTTAAAGACAAATAATAAGTGAATATTTTTAAGGTGACTAGCCGTACAAATAGGTAGATTTCTGAAAAAAGATCTATTTAAAGTCTGATATGTTTTCCTTCAGTAGGACATAATGCTATATTAGTGTTTAATGTTTTTCCCAGTCTTATGAAGTCATTAAGAAAACAGTATTTCATAATGTCCCATCAATACAATTCTCTCTTGACAGAATTAGACTTACAAGATGAGAGAGGTATCTTGTCAGCTGTTAAGAAGAACTTTGTAATACTTCCTGTTTTTTAGCTGAAATGCCGTTGGCTTCTAAACAACTTTAAATTACTTTATACAGCTAAAATCAATACACCCAGCAGAAAAATACATACTAGTAGGTATAGGTCAATTGGTACATATGTCCGTTACCAAATGACCTTGGAATGTAGCAAGCATGCCAGAGAGAGTCAATACCAAAACCCAAATAAAAGACTGCCTGGTTCTTCCCGTTCAAAACACTGTTTTCTTTCTCTATTCCTCTTCTGCTCTCCAGACACAGAAAGGAATACTGACTTGAAGTGTATTTAATGTAGTGCATGAAGAAGAAGAGTGTCTGGAAATGGGAAAGAAAGCAAAGAAAGGAAAGGGTTTAGTGAATAGAATGGGAGTGAAGATTGATCCCATGGGGTTTTAAGCTGTACTTTGGCACTTAGTCATCTAGCCTAAATTTTGAAAGATCCTTGGCTGGGTAGAGATAACTATGAACTGTGACTTGTCATAACCATCTGGACACACCACTATCCAGCTACATGTTTCCTGCTAGGCACTACTAGCAGTGGCTTGGCACTGGATTCTCTTTGTGAGGCTCTGTAAGTGACTATTGCTCATACAGGTCATCATTCTACCAGGAGATTTTGGAAGTAGCACCAGTTACTGCTTTTGGAAAACTTTCTAGTCAAGGAAGATAAATGCTGAATCTTTATGACTTTTTGGCTCAGAATACACAACACCAGTGTTTGTGTGTCGAGGTTTTGGCATCTGGGAGGCTACAAGGGTGACTTCTGTGAGAAGGTGTCAGAATCTGCACTGATGATAGATAGAGACAGTTCCAACTGGTTAAAGACAGACTTGATACTGGTCAGGGCTGGGAAGAGTGAGAACACATGAGAGAAATGATCCTGCTAACACTAAGGGCATTAAAGAAGGAGGAGGTGCTTCAGGTGCTGGAGCAGAGATTCCTCTGCAGCCCATGATGAAGACTGTGGAAGACTAGGCTGTGCCCTTGCAGCCCATTGATGTCTATGGTGGAGAAGATATTCACCCTGCAGACCCTGAAGGATCCTAAGCTGGAGCAGATGGTTGTACATCATAGGAGATTGTAACCTTAGGCAGAGCTTGCGATGGAGCAGATTCCTGGCAAGACTTTTGACCCCATGGAAAGACAGGAACCTACACTGGAGTAGGTTTGCTGACAGAACTTGTGACCCCATGGATGACCCACACTGGAGCAGTCTGCTCTTGAAGGACTGCACCCCATGGAAAGGACCTACACTAGAGCAATTTCTGAAGAATGGTAGGCTGTGAGAAGGGCCCACTCTTCTGTGAGTGACACTCCATATTGGAGCAGAGGAAGATCATAAAGAGGAAGTAGCAGCAGAGAAAACATGTTGTGAGTTAATTGTAACCCCCATTACCCAACCCTCTGTGCCACTTGAGGGGAGAAAGTAGAGAAAATGAGAGTGAAGTTGAGCCCACAAAGGAGGAGTGAGGGTAAGGTGTTTAAAGATTGTTCTTATCTGTGATTATCCTGCTCTGATTTAGATCAGCAATCAGTTAAATTAATTTCCTCGAGTAGAATCTGTTTCACCCATGACAGTATCTGCTGAGTGTTCTCACTGTCTTTATCTCCATCCATGTGCCTTTCATCATATTTTCTGTCCCCTGCCCAGTTGAAGAGAGGGAGTGATACAGACACTTTGGTGAGCACCAGGTGGCCAGCCAAAGTCAACCAGCCACAACCAGTTACTTCTCTCCCACTGCAACAGATGATAGTTTGTGGGAGATATCCTTCATCAATGCTGTTAATGGGGTTCTGATATTCCTATTAACACAACCTACCTCAGATGAGTGAGGTAACTGTATTGGCTTGATGGTAGGACATCTTTCATGTCTTAACCTCTAGGATAATTCTGCTTAGTATCTTTTCTCAATGCTCATAGTGC
>WBNH01003015.1:0-20245 GCA_013401255.1 Urocolius indicus | reverse complement strand
GGCCCAGAACTGAACACAGCGTTCCAGGTGTGATCTTCAGAGCTGTTCAGTGAGAGTACAGTGTTGTGAGCGGATTAACTTGAGCTTTGGCCTCTTTCAGCCAGAAGATCAGCTGTCATGTTACCTGACTCACACTACCCTGAAAGCCCAGCAGATTGTCCAGGATAACCTCCACCTGAATAACCATGTAAGGGAGACAACAAGGGGCCCGCGGTAAGTACATGGCACCAAGCGAGGCTTTCAGTGGCAGGAGCTGACTGCCTCTCTGAAACTGTGAGGCTCTCCTGCTTTCCTCTTGCAAAGGTGCTCTGTCTCCATGTCGTGTGGTGCCCATGGCTATTTGCTCTTGCAGGTATTGTCCCTCTCTTGAATCAAAGGTTCTGCGCTTCCCAAACCGAAGGCATCAGGTGTGGCTGGAGCCCGAAGGCTTGGAGTCCAACGTCATTTACCCTCAAGGCATGTCGATGACGCTGCCACCTGAGCTCCAGGAGCAGGTGATCAAATCCATCCCAGGCTTGGAAAAAGCCAAGATGTTACAGCCAGGTGAGGGAGATGAATAGATCTGAATCTCTTTACCATATTGGTTACCAGTTAATGAAAAACAGACAATGTTCGGCACATAGCAAAACAGAGGAAATGAAGCAAAAGTCACTCTTGGACACAAGGATTTTTCCTTGGTCATTTTTAAGTTGTAAATAAAAGTTGGTAACATAAGTCTGCCTCACTGAGGGTGATGGAGCAGTGGAACAGGCTGCCCAGAGGGGTTGTGGAGTCTCCTTCCTTGGAGGCCTTCAGGACCTGCCTGGACATGTTCCTATGCCACCTGATCGAGGTGAACCTGTTTCTGCAGGGGGGCTGGACTAGATGATCTCTAAAGGTCCCTTCCAACCCTGCCATTCTGTGATGACCTCCAAACCCCCTCCTCTAATATCTCTCTTGTTGTTTGTCACAGGCTATGGGGTGCAGTACGATTTTTTAGATCCCCGTCAACTGACTGCCTCTCTCGAGTCTCGTCTCGTTCAGCGCCTCTTCTTTGCAGGGCAGATAAATGGCACAACAGGCTACGAAGAGGCTGCAGCTCAGGTGAGTGCATCTGCTCGTGCGGCACTCAGGAAGGGATATTGCCTTGTCCCTTGTCTTTGACACACAGTCTTGCTCGGCCCATCTTGTGCTGACGAGATTATTCTTACTTCAGTTGCTTACCCTGGTTGCCCCCTATTCTGGCTGTATCTCTAGTTGCTGTTACTGAGCCCTCAGTAACAAAAATCACTGGGGGTGCTGTCACATCTTCCAGTGTAGAGGCAGTGCAATGGGTGTCATGCAAAACATGTGGGAGTTGTCTCTGTTTATGTCAGCAAGGGCCAAGGAGCCCTTCAGACACAGTATCGCAAGAAAGAAGCTGCCTAGGTTACTAGCACAGACTGTTGCGTTTTCCACAGTTCAAGCTTTGTATCTGAATGTTTTAATGGACAGAAAGGCAAATTTCTGAAGCAGGGAAGACACAAAGCAACTTAATTGTCAGCTTGATAAACTTATGAAAGGAACTACACAAATACTTACCTATGATTGCTTTGTGATCTCAGTGAAGGACAACACCTACTACTGTCTCCTATGTATGCTTCTGTCTTCTAAAAGGTATCAGATTGACACCGAATTAAATGAGCTTTTTTCTTTCTTCAGTAGATAATTTCAGTCCAAAAATACTGATATTGGAACTTGATACTGCCAATTAAAGTTGGGAGAATGTGATGGCTATAGTGCACAATTTGTGGCTAAGAAACTGAGACAGAAAGGGAGAGGCATAGCCTGGCACACACAAAAAGTTAGACGTCTCAGGCTGAGTCCACACAGCACAGTGGGACTAGACAAAGCAATACTGGAAGAAGTAGAACCACATACTGTGGGAAATAGCAGAACATTGTAGCTTGCCCAAACTGCCTGTTGAGGGAGCTTCCTCATCCCTGCAAAAGCTGACATGGTTTGAGGTTACCTGGAAGAGCTCTAGCTGGCCTTTGGCCAATGCCACACTAGGAGCTGTGATGCAAAGCTGGCTACATGCCCTCAAATCTTATTCCCTAGTTCTTCTAAGCTTAATATTATAGGTGCAGCCACTGGGACTCATAGAATCATAGAATGGTAGAGGTTGGAAGGGACCTTTAGAGATCATCTAGTCCAACCACCCTGCAGAAGCAAGTCCACCTAGATCTGGCCACAGAGAAACATGTCCAGATGGGTCTTGAAGACCTCCAAGGAAGGAGACTCCACAACCCCTCTGGGCAGCCTGTGCCAGGCCTCCCTCACTCTCACAGTGAAATAGTTTTTTCTTATATTTAAGTGGAACNAGTTCTCTGTCCCTCCTGAACTGAGGAGCCCCGAACTGGACACAGGACTCCAGATGAGGCCTCACCAGGGCAGGGCAGAGGGGGAGCAGAACCTCCCTTAACCTGCTGCCCACACTCTTCTTGATGCATCCCAGGACACCATTGGCCTTCTTGGCCACGAGGGCCCATTGCAGGCTCATGGTCAGTTTATTATCAGCCAGCACTCCTAGGTCTTTCTCTGCAGAGCTGCTCTCCAGCAGGTCAACCCCAGGCTAAGACACTGCTGCTTTGATGCAGCTGTAACCCTCCCCTCTGAACTACCTAGAAGTTAGGATAAAACTTCATAATTCTTACAATTCTGACAGACTATCTGTACATATTCTGTTTAGACACCCTACTTTTCAGAGCATGAAACACTTTTCCTACTAGGTAGCGTGGAGATATCATTAGAGAAGCACTCTGTGCTTACCTTATTGATTTCTTCGATTGTTATGTCAGGTAGAGGGAGCTGCTGGTGTTTCAGCCACCATTGAGAAGAGACCGATGAAGGTGTTCTGTTGTGTGTTCTGCGTGCCTAGGGTGTGATTGCTGGGATCAACGCGTGCCTGCGGGTCCGTGGCAAGCCGCCGTTCGTGGTGAGCCGCACGGAAGGCTACGTGGGCGTCCTGATCGACGACCTGAGCACGCTGGGCACCAGCGAGCCTTACCGCATGTTCACCAGCCGCGTGGAGTTCCGCTTGTCCCTCCGCCCCGACAACGCCGACGCCAGGCTCACCCGCAGAGGTGTCTGCTCGCGCTGGCTCTCGCTGGGAGCAGCTCTGCTTGCCCCTCGGGCCTTTGGCCTCACTCGCCCTCTGTCTCGGCAGGTTTTGAAGAAGCTGGCTGCGTGTCACGGCAGCGATACGAGCGGGCGGTTAAGATAAGAGCTGCTTTAGAGGATGGAATTGCAACGCTCAAATCCCTTCAGTTCAACGTCTCCAAATGGTCCCAGTTAGTACCGCAAGTTCCCATCAGCAGCAATCGAAGGTCGCCTGCCAGGTAAAGCTTACAGCTGAGGCTCTGTGGCCTGACCTACTCATGATTTGGACAGCAGGAGGAGCATGGCCCAGCAATGTGCCCTCATGGCCAAGAAGGCCAATGGCATCCTGGGGTGGATTAGAAGGGCTGTGGGCATTAGGTCGAGAGAGGTTTTCCTCCCCTTCAACTCTGCCCTCGTGAGACCACATCTGGAACATTGTGTCTAGTTCTGAGACCCTCAGTTGCAGAAGGACAGGGAGCTGCTGGAGAAGGCTCAGCACAGGGCTATCAAGATGATGAAGGGAGCGGAGCATCTCCCTTCTGATGAAAGGCTGAGGGAGTTGGGGCTCTTCAGCATGGAGGAGACTGAGGGGTGACCTCATTAATGTTTACAAATATGTGAAGGGTGGGTGTCAGGAGGATGGAGCCAGGCTCTCCTCAGTGATGTCCAGTGATAGGACAAGGGGCAACGGGTACAATCTGGAACATAAGAGGTTCCAAAGAAAGACAAGGAAGAATTTCTTCACTGTGAGGGTGGTGAAGCACTGGAACAGGCTGCCCAGATGGGTTGTGGAGTCATCTCCTCTGGAGACATTCAGAACGCACCTGGACAAGTTCCTGTGCAACCTAACCTAGAGGTGTTCCTGCTTTGGAAGGAGTTTTGATAGGATGATCTCCTGGGGTCCCTTCCAGCCCTTGAGATTCTGTGATCTGGAGAGTGGTTTCGTATCTGTCCATCCTTCCTGAAGCCATCAGTATGCCCAAGATCCCAGCATTATTACCTTCTAGGGATAGATGTCTGATATTGGCCTGTAGAACAAGTGTGACTTTAGTAATTTTGTGCTGACAGAGCCTCCCAAAACAAGAGGGAACTCCTCTGGCCTGGACATTTCTTGCTGGCCTTGGCGAGAATGTTGCTGAGCAGTGACAGTTTCCAGCAGGTTGCTGCTTTGCTGAAAGCTTGATAAGGCAGCAATGATTTCAGGCTGGTGTCAGATGGTACCTGTCCTTCACACAAAGGCCCTTGCTTCCTTTCCTTTATTTTGCATTGTCTTTCCTGCTGTTTTAAATCAGTGAGTAAGACCTGTCTGTGTCAGTCAGTGTGAAAGGTGTGCCTTGATGCCTTCACCTCGTCCCTTCTTTTCTGCTGTGCTTTTTTTGCACAGAGAGACCCTCTCAAAGAGTTGTAACAGCTCTTCTATGTACTGAGAGGAGATAGTAGGAAGGTGAGCTTGGCTCTGCAGTTGTTCTGGCTGATGCAGAGGTCTTTGCAGGTTTGATCTGGGAACAGCTGTAAATCTGCTTTACCAAATGACTCCTTCCTACGGTAAAAACTTCCTCTTGCTTTTCACAGTGCCTTTGACATCCTTCAGTACCCAGAAGCCAACATGGAAGTTTTGGCAAGGGCTGTCCCAGAGCCCCTGAGAAAGTTTGCTCAATGGAGGGAACTGGCGGAGAGACTGAAAATAGAAGGTAAAGTACAAGAGTTGGGATATCTCAGTGGGATCTGTGTGTGTTTTGTTCAAGGGAGAGACTATCCATTCATCTCAATGTGTTCTGTGTTGCTGCTTAGTGAAATGGAACACTACTGCTGGAGCATGCACCTTTACCATAGGCCACAGCCCTGTGCAAGAGCCTGCATTTCACTTTGTGGAGCAGGATCAATTAATTCATGTTCTCTCCTAGGTTTTTCCTCCTTACTGCTCTGTCAAGGAAGCCATCTGTTCCTGGGATGAGAGGAGAAGCCAACTCATGTATTTTAACTCCTGTAGCAAATTGATGAGGATGGCTTCTTCCAAAGCAGTGACGTGAATTATGCTCTTTAGGAGCCTTCCTTAGGAAACTTCCTTAGGAGCTTTTCACCATCTCGATGGAATTGCTCATTCTGCTTCCAAGAATTCGTTCAAGTGACCCATTTCACATGAGTATCTATATCTGGCCTTCTCGTTTCCCTCTTCTTCCCTCATGCTTGCCTGGAGCATCTTCCTTATGAGGAAAGGCTGCGGGAACTGGGGCTGTTTAGTCTGGAGAAGAGGATATTTACATATATCTAAATAGTGGATGTCAGAAGGCTGGGGCAGCACTTTTTTCAGTTGCATCTAGTGCCAGGACAAGAGGTAATGGGATGAAGCTGGAACACAAAACGTTCCATTTAAACATAAGAAAAAACTATTTCACTGTTGAGGGGAGAGAGCCCTGGCACAGGCTGCCCAGGGAGGGTATGGAGTCTCCTTTCTTGGAGGTCTTCAAGACCCCCCCTGGCCACGTTCCTGTGTGACCTGACCTAGGTGGACCTGCTTCTGCAGGAGCGTTGGACTAGATGATCTCTAAAGGTCCCTTCCAACCCTACCATTCTATGATCTTCCTTCACAGCTGCTTACGAGTGGTGTGTGGCCAATCAGCAGCAGGAGATGGAAGAAGTGCGTCGGGATGAGGCGCTCCAGCTGCCAGAGGACCTCGATTACTTTGCCATTGATGCCTCGCTCTCAACAGAGGTGCGGGAGAAGCTGCACTCCAACCGTCCCCAGACGGTAAGATCTAGGGCCCCAGCGAGGCTGAGCAACAATGAAACCCCTGCTCCATCTTTCCCAGGGATGTGGTGGGGGGAGGAGAATCGGGGAAAGGAACACCCCCAGGCTGTGATCTCCTTTCTCCCCAGCTCCAGCGTGTAGGTTTGTTCTTGGTTAACTCGTTGCTGTTTGCACACTCAGATCGGCGCGCTCAGCCGCATCCCTGGAATTACACCGGCTGCTATCGTTAACCTGCTAAGGTTTGTGAAAACCAATCAGCAGAAGAAAGAGAAGCTAAGAGCCTTACCTCAGACTGGGGAAAATGTCCTCGGAGAGAGCGACTTCCCAAAGACAGATCTCAGCAAGGTTTTCTGAAGAGGTGCCGGAGCATGAGTCGTTGAGTCCCCTCTGCAGAGAAGCATCCCCTTCCTGCCAGGGTCTGTGGCAACATCTCCTGTGCTCACGGCCTCTTCCCAGGTAAGACCTCTGCTGACTGGGTCCTAGCGCTTCTAGTTGTGTCCTGTGGCAGTATTGCTGGGTAGAACAAAGGTAATGAATGCACAGACCTGAAGGGAGTGCTCAGGAACCTAAATGCAGCCTGTGATTTTGACCATCAGAAGGAAAAGACAGGAATTGCTCTTAAAGTTCCACTTGAGAGATGTCACATAGTAAAAACTGTTCGAAAACATCTTGGAAAGGACAGTGTTTTGCTCTTCTGAAAGGAATAATAACAGTTACCACGCTGAGCCCACGGCAGCACCAGAGGATTTGGACTGGAAAGTGTGTTCCAGTGACTGCAGCGCTTTGACTGTACTGTGCACAGTCTGATGTTGTAGTGTGATGTCAGCCAAGAGGAAACACTTGGCTATGAATATTGAAACTTATGTAGGAGACCGATTGAATGTAAACACTGGATCCTGGGGAGGGGAGGTGTCTAAATAAATAAATAAAGCTTATCTGGAAACTTGCTGAGGAACTCGATTGTCAGCTTTCAGTGGAGCCCGGGTGAGTCATGGGGTCACAATGCACACAGGTGTAGCGTGTGAAGCTGGTGAAGGCAACTGGAGAGGCTCACTGCTCTGCCAGGGTGCTGAGGAGCAGGAAGCTCAGCTGTGGGCCGTGTGATGAGGGCCAGACAGAGGGGTGGGGGTCCAGACGGCCTGGCAACCCTAGGGAGCAAGGCCAGAGCCAGGGCTTTCTCATCAGCACTTGGCAGCCCAGGGGCAGGGCCAGGGCTTTCTCACCAGCGCTGGTCCTGCATCTGACAGCAATCTTACTTGTGTCTGAAGAAGGTACTCTTGGGGCACTTAATTTGTGGTGTGCCAGTCAAGAAATACTAAATTCAGGCTGTGGCTGGGCACCTGCTGAGTCCTTGGGCAGCAGTCTTTGATGCCAGTCTCATTTCTGAACATGCTCTGAATTGACTGTGCAAGCAGGTTGGGAACTAGTTTTGTTGCACTTAAGTCACAGAATCATTTAGGTTGGAAGAGACCCTTAAGATCGCTGAGTCTAACCATAAAGCACATATATATCTGTCACTTTGGAGTTCCCTTCGTGCACATTCCTCTGTTTCATTTGTTCTGGGTGAGTGATTCCTTTCCCCCTGTTGGCAGAGCCCCTGTCATGCAGCAGGAGGATGGGCAGCAACCTACATAGTCATTGAGGGCACCATCTGCCCACCTGAAAGCATCTCCCTGTCACTAGCTACGGACTTGTACAGAACAGCTTTAGACACACGACCTGTAGGTCAGTTCATGTCAGAATGGCTCAGAGAAGCTAAGGGTGTATCTGCCCCTTTATGCCTGTGGCCTGTTTTCCTTTCAGCTTTCGGAGCTCAAAGAATTACTTCAACCATGTCACAACCTTTAGTGTAATACAGGCTTTCTGTGGCGTAGCTCAGGCTCCAGGTATGTGAGTCCAAAGAAGCCCTGAGTCCTGTGCCTCTTGTCTCTTCAAAGCAGAAGTTTGCTCAGGAAGGTTTTGTGCTTTCTACACTGCATTGTCTTTGTACTGTGTTTGGTTTTGATGTACCTACGTCTGTAAAAACTTAGATCTGTTTTTTACAGCCTAGGAAGGAAGCCCTATTGACACCTTCATCCTCTCACTTTTAAGTTGATTGTGCAAGCTCAACACTCAGTTTCCTAGTTCTTGTCAGCAGTCCTCTACAGGAAAACCTTGCTTCTAGTAATGTGTGTCTTAAAAGGCAAGCCCCTTGCACCCTGCTGCAAAAGCAAACACTTTTCTCCTCAGCTTTCTGTGCTGCAGAGGCCTTGGTTCTGGTCTCAAACACACCAGCGTAAATCAAAGAGTGATTCCACTGCATCAGTGTCAGAGGAAGAGCAGAAGGAGTGGGCTTTTGCTTTTCTGTCTTTCAGGGATTTAATAATGCACAGCTGTGGTTTGAGAGTTAGGAAGCCGGGGAGAGAGTTACTGAACTCTGGGGCAAATGGAGATCAGAAGCTCATGGGTGCGTGTCTTTGCAGCAGATCTTTTGTAACAACTGCTCTCTCTGTTCCAGGGTGCAGTGGGTCTTTGGCTGCTGGTGAGCTCCCTTGTTAAGACAGGATGTCCTCTGTTCACCTGTGGGGGTTAATGATGGCCATTATTTGCTCAAGTGGAAAGCCTGGCATCTGCCCAAGTTTGAGGACTGGCTGTTCCTCAGATGTTAGTTTTGTGAGTATAGAGCTTGCCACAACATCTTGTGCTGGTTCAACAGTTACTGTTTGAGACTTTTAACGTGGAAGAAATCAGATACAAGTAGTTCTGTTTGGTCTGTTAAGAAAACCAAGGACAGACAGGTTAAACTGCTGTAAGTGGCAGGGGCAGGTAGGACACAGACATCATGCCATCAGCTTCCTGACTGCACCTAGGATTTGCTACAAGGCCCAAAGTTTGGGTTTTACATGGAGACAAAGTGAGCTTTAGACCATCCTGGGTCCTGTGGTGTCCCAGAGCAGAAGGGCAGAGCAGAGGGGGCTTGCCTTGGGCAGGGCTCCTGCTGGCCTCCCCTTGTCTGGGAATGAGGCAGGCAGGGAAGGGATGGTGCCTGATGGAGTGGCTGAACTCCTTGCACTTACCAGGGGTCTTTGTGTTCCCTGCTTCAAATTGAGTCTCTCTTTCTTTTCCCTCCTGCAGAACACAGGCTTGGTGATGAGCAATTTTCCTTAAGCCAGGTTTCCTTGGATCTCTACCATTCTGTCTTGTGCAAGATTTTCAATACAACTGTTGCCTTCCTTTCGTGTTCTAGTCTTCACTTTATATGGTACTTGGGCTGCCAGATTTCATCTTTGCTCTCACCTTCCAGGCAGAAATAAAGCAAGGAAAAAAAATGGGAAGAACGTTTCTTTGCTAGGAGACGCTAAAAGCCGTCAGCACTCAGTCTGTGATGGTGTCAGTGCTGCTGGAATGTTTGCAGTGGGGCAGCAGTGGCTGTGCTACCTGGCTGCCCTTAGTCCCCTCCTTTGCTGGCCCCAGCAAGCACGGGTGTGCCTCCTGGTTGAGTGTTGCCCTTGCACCTTGGTAAGTAACAGTCTTCACTCACAGACATTTTAAATGCTCAGGGTTTATCAGCTTTGATGCCTGCACCTCCCAGGTTGTGCTGCTCAACCCAGGATCTCAGGACACGCTTTAGTGGGTGCAGGAGGAATCTGCTGTCTCCTAATTGCTGCCCTTTCCACTGAGGAGATGCACTTTGTGCTTCCTCCCAAATCATGGCCCATTCTGCTCAGAGCCCTTCCAGGTGTTTGTTTCCATCTCTTGCCATGACTTTTCTGGGATAGTGAGAAGTAAAATGTGGCTTGTGCTCAGAGTTAGAGGTGGCCAGAGTGTTCAGATGGAAAATGGGAGACTTGCTCTGCAATTGCTGTCACAAAAAGGGCAGAGAACAGGAGATTTATTCTTCTCTCTTGTTTTAATGATAGGGATGCTTTAGGGAAGCAGAATTAGGCTTTTTTTGTGTGCGTCCTTTCTCTGCTACTGCATAGGCTTTATCCCTTCCACCAGCAGATCCTAGCCTGGGTTTCCAGGCATCCCTGGGGACTGATCAGCACACACTGTTCCTCTTCCAAGTCACTGAGAGCCTGACGGGGTTAACTGAAGAGCAGGCCTGGAGCTAGGAGGGAAATGAGCTCACTCTGCCTTACAGGGTAGTAACATCAGGGAGAGGTGGCTACAGGCTCCTGAGTAGTCTCCAGGGCAGGTTTAGCTTGAAGATTGCACACAGGGCTTTTGGAGCCACCAGTGGCAAGGCAGCTGTGGCTGGTGGCTCCTGAGCTTTGTCCTTGTCCACACACAGCGTGGGCTGGCCCAGTGGCACCGTCCCAGGGCCTCAGGCATGGGCTGGAAGCTGAAGCACCAGTTGCAGAGTGGCAGCATCTCCATTCTCCTCAGCTGTGCCCCAAGTGGAAACCCTGGGGATTCCTGCCCAGCCCAGGAATGAGTCACAGGAATCGTCCTCCCCAGGACTTTGGCAGAGCAGAGCTCTTGCTGGGAGTTCTTCCCTTTCCTTGATCCCTGTGCACACAGGTGTGCATCCCCTCCTTCTCCAGAGAATTAGGGTACTGCCTTCCATAAAAGCCCTGTAGCAGCAGACTGTATGACATTATTTCCATTACTAATAACTAACAGTCAAGCAGGAGCAAGCCCATAATTACACTAAAATTCATCCACTCTTGTTTTTTTCCCTGGGAAAAGCTGTTGAAGGGCTTGTTTTACACAAGAGACAGCTCTTAACACCGAGCAAACCTTACATCTCTTTCTCCAAAACACCCCAGCCCTGTTCACAGAGCCACAGCCTAGCTTTTCAAACTAAACATTTAATAAGTGTTTAATAATAACTGAACATGTAATAGTGTTATATGTAAACAGTGTTATCTGTAAAGGTATATAAAATAACGATGTGATATGTAAACAGCGATGTTATTATATATAACTAATGTTTAATAAGAACTATTTAGTCATTGGAGGGCTACACTCTGCTTACTAAGGAATTAGATTAGAATCCAGCCTCAAAAGAGGAATTCTGCAGTTTTAAGTCTGGCTGCTGCAATAATAATAACAAAAAAGTAAAGTTAGGCACTTTATTAATTTATGTATGTGTACATATATGTTATATATCTAATATATACACGTACCTCTGTGTGTGTGTATGTGTGCATGTATAGAAAAATACAAAAACACTTCAAATTTAGAAATGGGAGTCTTGCTTAAGATGTGCCCACATTTTCACCAAGAGGGCTGTTAAGCATTGGAAGGGGCTGCCCAGGGAGCTGGTGGAGTCACCACCCCTGCAGATGTGCAAGAGGCACACAGATGAGGTGCTGAGGGATATGGTTTAGTTTAGTGAGGGGCCTGGCAGTGTGAGGTTAGGGGTTGGACTCGATGACCTTAAAGATCGTTTCCAACCATAACGATTCTGATTGGATGATTCAGGTGGCTGCAGAATCTGAGACTTTAACTTTCAGCCTTACCTGCAGGAAAACCTGTCTGTGAGGAGAAGCTTGTCCTGCCTTTGCATGGCTGTGTGGGTTTGGAAGCTGCACTGAGCCCTGCACAGCAGAGACCTGGGTAAGGGAAACAGCCTCTGCTGTAGCTCTTCTTTTTGTTGTATAATCCAGGTTTTACTGGGCTGACAGGGAAAAAGTGACTGTGACTGCAGCCAGCAGGGCAGGCAGGGCCCAGAGGTAGGGCTGAGCTGGCTCTGGTTATATCCAGTGACTACATAATGCCAAGAAAATTGGCATTTTAGCCCAGGGACTTGTGTTTGTGCTGGCCCTGAGCTGGCAAATAGTCATGGAGAAGGAGGACCAGGCTACTGGACTGCTCAGAGGAGCCAGGAGAAATGCCAACAAGGTACATCAAGGTACATACAAGGGCAAACCTATGGCTACAGCCTCCCCTGAAGCGTGCATTTGGCCCATGAGAGATGTTCCCCAAGGAAAGCTTAGATACCTTCAAATCTGGGGTTTATTAAAGGAAGAAACAAACCAAACCTGCACTGATTCAGAGGCATTAAGGGTGGGCACAGCTCCTTGCAGCCACCCTCCTGCAGCCCACTCGCAGGCCCGAGAGCAGCCACAGGGGAACGGCACTCCAGTGCATCTCCACGTTTCCTCAGTACTTCACCCTGCATCCTTGAGCAAAACAAGTGTTTCCCTTGTCATCAGTGCAGAGGAGCCAGCAGATCTGAATTATGTTGTGTAAATATTTGAAACGTGGGGATTAAAGAACTAAGGACAGCCAGAGAAAGTGACCTCATAACAAAAAGGGGCAGGACCTGATGTAAATCAGTCACAGTGCAGATATAACCTGTATGCACTGAAAGAGGATGCAGAAAAGGCTGAAAACCCCCAGATGCTGTTTTGTAAACCAATACAGCTTTGCCATCCATCAGGTTTTCCTGCAGCTCTTTTGCACCCTAGGTACTCACTTCTTTCCTGAAGTGGTGGTTTCAACCTTCCCCTGGGTAAGCAGCAGGAGCAGTGCAAGAGAGATGAGAATTTGGCCCAGTGTTAGTGTCCATGGTCAGAGTTTATTCCTCTGCTGAGTTTATGGCTTGGCTGTTGTTTAAGATTTGCGGTTTCAGAAAGCTAAATTCCTAGACACACGGTACAGTTTGGTGCAAACAACGTGAAGAATTTGAGGACTTGAAAATAAGGATACTGTGAGGGTGAGGGAGCCCTGGCACAGGCTGCCCAGGAAGGGTGTGGAGGCTCCTTCCTTGGAGGTCTGCAAGACCTACCTGGACATGTTCCTATGCCACCTGATCTAGGTGAACCTGCTTCTGCACGAGGTTGGACTCGATGCTCTCTAAAAGTACCTTCCACCCCTACCATTCTGTGATTCTGAATCTGTGATAAACTCAAAGGTGTTGTTAATGTTGTCAGGAATCTGCAATTTGCACTGAAAAGCAAGAGAGAAACAAAATATATCTTGTTAAAAGGGGCTCTGGATGGAGCATCACTTTGAGCAGGACCTTGGAGAAGCACAAACCATAGTAGGACTGGGCAAAAAAGAAGTCTGGCTGACCAGCAAAGGAAGATCCATTTTAGATCCAGGAACAAATAGATAAACCAAGGCTTGTGTGAAGTTAAAGCAGGTTAGACCTTGCAAAGGATGTCTAACAAATTCTGCAGCCACCTGCCCTGCATTTGTGATCCAGGCTGGATTTATGCTCTTCTTGAACAGGTACTTGAATGCTTTAGCACCAGTAAGGAACAGGCTATCCCCATAGAGTGCAACGTTTCATTTGTCTCTGCATGGTTTTATCTTGAACAAAGCTGAAACTAAAAAGATGCATTTAGAGAAATAATCTGTTATTTGACTCAAGCAGAGCTTGGCATCCACCTTTTAACATATATTGAGGCAGCTACAATCAGGACATGAACTGGCCTTTCATCTGCACCTTCAGCAAAATTAACTATTGCAGTTCCTAGCCTGGCCCAGGCTGCTCCCAGATTGCATTAAAACACATGGGGGCAGCAGCCTGAGCCTGGTTCCAGCCTCAACCACGCACTGAGGGAAACAGCATCGAGAAAGAAGCTACTTGGCTTCAGCTGCTCTGATGGTGCTGCTCCTTTTCCATGCTCAGACCAGGCTTCATTGTATCCTCATCTGGAGTCCTGACTCCAGCTCTGGGCTACCCAGCTCCAGAGGGACAGGGAACTGCTGGAGAGAGTCCAGCACAGGGCCAGCACAATGATCAGGGGACTGGAGCATCCTCCTTATGAGGAAAGGCTGCGGGAACTGGGGCTGTTTAGGCTGGATCTCATTAACATTTACAAATATCTAAATGGTGGGTGTCAGGAGGTTGGGGCAGCACTTTTTTCTATTTTATCTAGCAACAGGACAAGGGGTAATGGGATGAAGCTGGAACACGAAAAGTTCCATTTAAAGTTAAGGAAAAACTATTTGGCTGTTGAGGTGAGGGAGCCCTGGCACAGGCTGCCCAGGGAGGGTGTGGAGGCTTCTTCTCTGGAGGTCTTCAAAGCCTGCCTGGACACGTTCCTGTGTGACCTGATCTAGGCAGGGGGAGTTGGGCTGGATAATCTCTAAAGGTCCCTTCCAACCCCATAATTCTGTGATTCTGTGATCTATGTCCCCAAATACCTCACCACATACATTTTTGGCATATTTCTATGTACTAAAAACTCTCCAAGTTCCCGCTACATGCACCATCTAGAAAGGAAATTACATTTCAGCCTTTTAGCTCCCCACCGCCCCCTTCAGCCACTAAACTCAAACTGGATCGATTCAATGTAATATTTAGCCAGTGTTGTGCCTTGGCAGCAGCATCACCGTGGCAGTGTGTTTTCACACTGCTGTGGCAGCGCTGCCAGTGCTGCAGGACACTATGGAAAGAGTTAAGGACGGCTGTAAGAGTTGCTTAAAGAAGTAGAAGACAAATACAGCTCTCAGCTATTAAGTAACATTTATTAGAAGTTTGACCAAAGAAGTTTTATTCCCAAAGTTTGTTTACAAAAGTCTCAGCAGTTTGCCCAGGTAGTGAGAGATTAGTGAAAGCACAGAGATGGCACAGGGTTAGTGCGTGGAAAGAAACTGCTCTGCAAGGAAATGTAAAATTGAGGCTTAAGGTACTTGGAAGCAACGGGTAGTACCAGAGGCAGAGTGGTGACAGGTGCTTTTAGTGCACACAACACTGCATTAGCTGCACTAGTGCCTGCTCTTCCAGGCCTCAGCTGTTCTTTCCTACAGAGCCCAACCCCCCTTCTCTCTGCCCCAAGCTGTGCTGCAACTCTGTCACCCTCCAGCCGGGCCTTTTTGAGGTGAGGCATCCTCCCAGCAGCTCCCAGGCCCTGGCACCAGGCCAGGCAGGCGTTCCTGCTCATACAGCCTCTTGCAACAGCTGTGGCACCTGCGCTTCCTCTGGCTGCTGCCAGTCCCAACCGGGCATTGCAGCTCCCTACTGCTGAGGCTACAGGGGGAAGCAGTTGCTCCTTACCAATCAATTTCCAGAGCCAAGTGCAGCTGAAGAGGTACAGAGCATAGCCTGGGCACGGGAGGCCCAACCCACTGCACTGCTGAGGCACTTTGAGGCAGAGAGGTTTTTCTTTTCATCCCAATGCGACCTTTGACCTCGGCATAACTTCACAGTTAAACCACCGACTCTTTTCAGCAGACTTTAGTCAAACTGGTTCAAGTAGAGACTTGGCAAGATACTTCAGCTTTATTATGGCAAGGATACATCTCCCTCTCAAGCTAAACTGATGCCCTTCCTGCTGCTTCATGGAGAGTCCCGGTGAGGGAGGCGCCTTTGCTGAACCGCAAGGTGCTACAGCTCTAGCCCTGGCTCTGCTTTCACGTACGACCACCTCAAACGCCTCCAAGGTTTTACTGCAGTTAAGACACAGAGGTGAGCAGAAAAGGAGAGATCCAACCCAATCAAACAGCATGAAAGTAAACACAGCAGCTGAGCGTTACCCAAGCAGTGCAGATACACTGGGAGTTCCTGCAGAGCAGGCACAGAGTAACGAGGAAAACAAACGAGAGAATATAGCCATTACAGACAGAACAAACATACTGGTGTCATGGAACAATAATCCAAGATTCAGAACTGTTTTGAGAACCTTGCATGGGGAAATGGTGTGAGAGGTTAATAAAACAGCTGCATCACGCTGCCAGCCAGCCCTGATTACGCATTAACTGCTTGGCTCTGTTTACCCACTCAATGACTTATTCTGGAATCTTCATTTATTACAACTATTCCTTATAACCCAAAATGTTTCCCGTGGACTATGTATCTAGTAATTAATAGCAATCTTTTTGCCACCCAAATGAAGTTACCCAATTCCACCTCAATCCACTGATCTGTACCTTCAGTCCCCAGCGTTAGCACATACGTGGCCCTGCCTGGTGCTGGCACAGCCCTGGGAATCCCCAGGCAGGCACCCTACAAACATCCATCCCCAACCTGAAACAATCAACCCCCTGGAGGGGAGCAGGGCTGAAGAGCAGCCAGCACAATACCTGCTGGTCTCTCTTAAGCTTTGCTCTTGAAAAATGAAAACGGAGGAAGATGGTGCAGTGGTGGGTTGGTCAGAGACAGTCCCACAGGCACCAAAACACCCTTCCAAACAAAACATTTGAAGTTCAGCTACCAAATGCCTTATCCATTAGAAAAGGTGACAAGTGTTTTATCTTTAGATGCACGTGACAATTAACCACTTCCCCAGGAACAACCTGCATACTAGACTCTGGGAATCCCAGCACTGGATTCTTTGTTCGTGCTTTTTCCAAGGCTAAATGTGGTTTTGCTCACACCAATTCCTCCTGATAACAAAGTCTGGGGTTACTCAAGGCACCAAGATCAGGTAGGTAGGCATTACCTGTTTGTGCCATCAATTTTAAGAAGAAAAGCACCACAGAAGGGTTTTAAGGCTTAGATCACTTAAAACTACACTTCCAGATGAATGTTGCTCTGCTCTTCAGAAACAACAGATCTGAGTATTTAACAGCCTCGCAATTTCTGAGCATTCATCCTTTCTGCTCCCAACCAGGACTGCACAGAGGTTTGTCACCTTAACTTCAGCGTTACCCCAAAGAACACACAGACGTAGCATTGAACTTTTGCTTTAATGGTCTCAAATTCTGTGACAGGTTATTGGTTTGGTTTTTTTTTTGGTCAAGTTTCCACTTTTAAAAAAATTTATCGATTTTAAAGACTAATAACTTAAACTGCCACGAAACAAATGGTCCACAAACATTCCTTTCCTTCTGAAGCTTTTACGATGCATTGTAATCATTAACCAGTCTTTTACTATTAAACTTAAATGGCCAATTGAGACAAACAGTTCTGAGACCGTTCTTCCACCGCTCGTTAAGACTGAGGTGGCAGCTGATGGACAGAATTTTCATTTAGCCTTCTGGGCCTTCTGGGCAGACTTTGTGACCTTGCCAGCTCCACCAGCCTTCTTGTCAACTGCCTTGATGACACCAACAGCAACCGTCTGCCTCATGTCACGCACAGCAAAACGACCTGCGAACAACAACACGTGTTATGGCTTTTGTCCAGGTCCGTTAAGGACCCACAGCATCACCTGCACAGCAGCACTGACTCCCAGAGCTCCAGGAGAGGGGGAACAGACCACTTCAGGAGTGGGAGTTTGGCACAGACTTCTGTTTTCATTTGAAAGCCACAGCTTTTAGTGCTATCTTACAAGAATAGTGTACACTAGGAATAGAGCAGTGTCTTTCCCAGGCACCAGCATTAACCGTTCCAGCAGATGCCTTACCGAGAGGAGGGTAATCAGAGAAGCTCTCGACACACATGGGTTTGCCAGGGATCATGTCAACGATGGCAGCATCTCCAGATTTCAGGAACTTGGGGCCATCCTCCAGCTTCTTGCCAGAACGACGATCGATCTTCTCCTTGAGCTCGGCGAATTTGCAGGCGATGTGAGCGGTGTGGCAATCCAGCACAGGGGCATAGCCAGCGCTGATCTGGCCAGGGTGGTTCAGGATAATGACCTAGGCAACACAGAAAGCCAAGTGACCACCGGGCTAAGTGCTCAATGCCCACATGCCTTACAAAGCCAAGGCTTCACGTGACCTATCTCAGAACACACATGACCATGTGTCACATTACAGTAAGAGAACCAGAGCAGCGTTCCACAGTTCCTCTCCAGAGAGCTGCTCCCTTACCTGTGCGGTGAAGCCAGCGGCTTCCATCGGAGGGTCGTTCTTGCTGTCGCCGGCAACGTTGCCACGGCGAACGTCCTTCACAGACACGTTCTTGACGTTGAAGCCAACGTTGTCACCAGGCAGAGCTTCGCTCAGGGCTTCGTGGTGCATCTCAACAGATTTTACTTCAGTTGTAACGTTGACAGGGGCAAATGTAACCACCATGCCTGGCTTCAGAACACCAGTTTCCACACGGCCAACTGGCACGGTACCGATGCCTACGACAGAGAAGTCAACGTTAGTAACTTGGCTCAATGAACATACAGCCTCTACAGGGGAGAAAGGCTAGAGGAAAGTGTTTTACACTTTTAACTTGGAAAAGCAGCTCTTCAACAAACACCTGCACACCTATCTCATGCAGAGCTGCTGCTGGGGAGCGAGCAGCAGCACAGAGAGCACGTACCGCCGATTTTGTAGACGTCCTGGAGAGGCAGACGCAGGGGTTTGTCAGTGGGACGAGTCGGGGGCAGGATACAGTCCAGAGCTTCCAGGAGGGTGGTTCCACTGGCATTGCCATCCTTTCGGGTAACCTTCCACCCCTTGAACCAGGGCATCTGTAACAGAAACGAGTTCAAGCATAAACCAGCTGCTTATTGGAATGGCACAAAGCTAGAAAACACAGACCAAGTAGCAACCTCTAACCTTAAACTACTGCAGAGTTCCAACTTGTAAAAGTGCTGGGATTTGATTGCTGACCTCAGCACTCCCAAACATCAACTATTAAAAACTACTTTTCTCAAAACCCATTTCTTAATAGAAACAAACCCCAAACCTACGTTAGAGCTGGGCTCCAACATGTTGTCTCCGTTCCAACCAGAAATTGGCACAAAAGCTACAGTGTCCGGATTGTAGCCGATTTTCTTGATGTAAGTGCTGACTTCTTTGACAATCTCTTCGTATCTCTTCTGGCTGTAAGGTGGCTCGGTGGAATCCATCTTGTTGACACCAACGATGAGCTGTTTCACACCCAGGGTGTAGGCCAGAAGGGCATGCTCACGGGTCTGGCCGTTCTTGGAAATACCAGCCTCGAACTCACCAACACCAGCAGCAACAATCAGGACAGCACAATCAGCCTTTGAAAGGAGAGAAGGAAATCCCCTCATTACGATGCTTGCACACATTATCAAGCTACTGCAGGACGTCTCACCCTGCCCCACAACCAGCCTCAACTATTTAAGAGTCTCATTACATACCTGAGAAGTTCCAGTGATCATGTTCTTGATGAAGTCTCTGTGTCCAGGAGCGTCAATGATGGTCACGTAGTATTTGCTAGTTTCAAATTTCCACAGGGAAATATCGATAGTAATACCACGCTCACGTTCAGCTTTCAGCTTGTCCAAGACCCAGGCGTATTTGAAGGAACCTTTGCCCATCTATAGATTGAAAGAAAACCCCTTTCAATAAGGCTGATAAGACACTGGCATGTACCACAGAGAGACTGCAGGCTGGCTTCCTGGCTAAAGAGCAAAAACCTAAGAATAGTATGTGGTTTAATACTGAAAAACGTCGCTGCTTGTAAAACGAGCAACAAGATACACTTGGCACTCCTAGTGAGAGATACCAAGTGCTTTTCATTATTCAACCTGTTGACAGCACAGCCCTCCCGACAGCTCGTTAGTTGCACTAACACATCTTTAGGACGGATCTCTTGAGCCTAAGCCCTACTATCAAGTGTCCTCTACAAACTGAAGTTATTTTACTACAGTAATCTCTGCCACTATCAACACTTTCACTGCCTCTCAGCCCAACATTTGCTACATTTTATTCTGTGATTTTTTTTTTTTATGACTTATGCTATTACTATACGATTAATAAATAAGGCTCTGTAGAGGTTCCAACAGCAAAATTCTTAAGTATCTTTCTTTTCAGAAGCAAAACTTATCACTTTTTTACTTCTGTGCTCAAGGACCCACATGTGAAGACTGGAGGAGGAACTTGAGCCACGACTCCAGAGAGTTTTGCAGATGTAGCTTTAGGCCACCTTTTCCCCTCCTCCCTTATCCTACGCTTCTCAGTTTGAGCTTTGCCAACTGACATCATGGCGGATCCAAGGCTCTGGCGGCGCGGGGTGGCAGCCCGACACCTAACCGCCGCCCTGTGGCCACCCGTGCGCCGGGACAGCGGCAGCCAAACCGCCTCCTCGTGGCCACACAACGCTCTGCAGCTTCCTTCTGCCAACTTCCACCTCTCTATTCATTCCTGCACCCTCCAAATCCGGCTGGGACGCACCTCGGCGGCTTCCTTCTCGAACTTCTCGATGGTCCTCTTGTCGATGCCACCGCATTTGTAGATGAGGTGGCCGGTGGTGGTGGACTTGCCAGAATCGACGTGGCCGATGACGACGATGTTGATGTGGGTCTTCTCCTTTCCCATCTCGGATGTCGGTCAAGTTCTTTCTTTCGACCACAAAAAAAAAAAAAAAAAAGAGACTCGACACCTGAAAATCGCCCAGAAAGGACAAAAAAAAAAAAAAAAAAACCAAAACGCCTGTTAGGTTTCGGCCGTTCATCCCCCATCCCCCATCCCCTTGGCCGGCCACGGCAGCGATGGCGGCCCCGCGTGTGCGGCCCCACGGGATGGCGGCCGCGGCCCCGCCCCGCCCCGCCGGGGGAAGGGAAGGGACGGGCGGGGGGGCGCGCGCTGGCGGAGCCCCCGCGGAGCGCCCCTCGCCTTGCCGCCATCGCAATGCGCCCGGAGGCA
>WBNH01003014.1:0-71941 GCA_013401255.1 Urocolius indicus | reverse complement strand
TTTAGATACTTATAAATATTAAATGAAACCCATCAGCATCTCTGGGAAGACCCCACAGTGGAGGTAATGATAGAGCCCTGAGGGGTCAGAGACTGTGGGGAGGCAGTCATGATGCAGCCCATGCTGGAGTTCCTGCAGCCCTCAGGATGAACGCACATTAATATGACCCATTCAGGGCTGCCTACCCTGTGAGGGACCTTGTGCTGGATCAGGGACGACCAAAGAGGAGCCCGTCTTGAGGCGAGATGAGTGACAAGTGTCATTGGGAGAGGACTGACTGAAGCCCCCCATTCCCTGCCCCCCTACATCACTGAGTGGGGAGAAGGCCTGAGCCCAGGAAGAGGGAAGGGTGGGGGGAAAGTGGTCTTAAAGATCTGGTTGTGCTCTTCATCATCATACCACTCTGTGTTGTTTTCTATTTGTTATGGTTTTAGGTGATGGTAAATTAAATTATTTTTGTTTCGCTTCACCAAGTTGAGTAGTCCTGTCTGTTTTGCCCAGGACCATACGTAGCAAGTGAGCCCTCCCTGTTCTTATTTCCAAAGGCCCTCAGTACCTTTCCTTGCTCTGCCAGGAGGGGAAGGAGTGAGCGTCTGCTCATGGTTCTTTGCTCCCGGCTGGGCCAAAACCATGACACATATTTAGCCCTCATTTTCTTTTAATTTAACTGCTGTGGTGGGTTGACCTTGGCTAGCTTCCAGCTGCCTACTCAGCCATTCTCTCATTACCCTTCCTCAGCAAGACAGTAAAATTAAAAAGCTCATGGGCCTAGATAAAGACAGGGAGATCACCAATTACTGTCACAAGCAAAACAGATTTAACTTGTGGAAGATAAATTTATTGCTAATTAAAATAGAGTAGGATGGTGAAAAACAAAGACAAAAACTGAATCATTTCTCCTTCACCACCATTCTCCAAGACTCTACTCCTTGATCCCCTGGCTCTTCTGGCTCCTCTTCTCTCAAACAGCACAAGATGGGGAATGGGGAGTCATGGTAAGCCATTACAGCTCCTCTCTGCTGCTTCTTCTTCCACACTCTTTTCCTTCCTCCTGAATCGGCTGTTTATGGCATGCAGTTCCATTGGGGCACACGTACTTGCTTGGATTTTGGACAAAATCTTTTGTGTTCTAGCGAAGTACAGACTTTGTATTTCAAGGATGCTCATTACTACAATTAACTTTTCTGATTTTGAGGTTCTACAGTTTTAACAAAAGTTTCATTTTAAGAAACAGCAATTCCAAAGTAACTAGATAGTTTCATGTTAGTGGTCCTGGAAATCTTAGAGACTAAAAGCAGTAGTGGTTGAGGGCTGGTGAGCACAGGCAAAAAAGAATGCATGGATGGAAAGCAAAACCATCAAGATCAAAAGGAAGAAAAATAAAATTGCTGAACACTTTCTTCAGCTGGGCTAAAGAATAGCCCATCAATGACTTTAGTCAATTAAATGGGTGAGAATTAAATTCATTTGGAAAATATGAAGAAAAAAGTTGAAGAAGGCTAGATTTGTTTTCACATTTTGCACACAGCTAATTTCCCAATACAATGCAATTCCATCTGTTGACAGATAAAGCAGTATAATACAAAATAAAATAAATAATATATTTTTACATTATTAATATGCCAAAAGACTGTTAAAGCAAAGCAGATGACAGAAACCCATGAAGCTGTATTTGTTAATGTTTAATAATGTATACTAGGACTAGTGATTCTATTGCCTTTTGTTTAAATAACTCTACAGTGAATGTTCTTATATGACTTGAAAGAAATGAACGGTAACCATTTATAGAAAAATTGATTGAGAACAGTACAGCTACTAGTCATTTTTTGGACCTCTCAGAGGACCTAATCTGAGAAAATGTATCATAGGTGCTCAAGTAGGGATTTCAGAGACAGATTTAAGGACTACAACACACAGGGGGCACTTTACCTTTAATGAACACACATATCATTAACAACCTGTCATGTAACAGATGTAGAGCACACAACAAATACTTAGAGATACTATTCCAAGGAGAACAAGTCACCATATTTTTTGTCCTTTTGATATACAGCTGTAATTATAAACCCTATATTCATTTTATGTGACAAATGTGGCATTGTGATTATATCTGTTCTAGAAGCAATGATCGAACCTTGGTAGGTTTCATTCTGTTTCTTTTAGTGGTCTACATATTAAAATTAGGAAAGTAGTCTATTTTCTTACAAATGAAACAAAGATGTGAGTTAAAGGTGACCTGCAGTTAATTTTTAAGCGACTAAATGTGGGATTTATGTCGAGAACATCTTAAATAGCAAGGGTAATGGGAATAATCTTCACATAAATAAACTTTCTTTGCATCTATGCAGCACAGATCCCTTGAAATCCAGAATAACATACTCATTACCAAATGCACCTACTTTCCTGTGCTCTGCAGTCTGAAAACACACCTACAAAGGAACCTCAGTCAACCGCAATAAAATAGTTTATATAAGTAAATTAATTTTATATTGATCAAATGTAAGAGTCACATGAGTACTTCAGGGTCCAGAATGTTTTGCCAATTAAAGAAAAAAAAAGCCATATGGTCAAGGTTTTATGTATTTATCCAATACACAGGTTTAAAAGGTTTGTAAAATTCAACTCCATTAAGTTTCCTGCCTCTCTCTTGCCTTTGGATATTGATTTTATTTCCTTGTGGCTGTAACTAGGTTATCAGATCATCCAGACAGAACCTTGATGTCTAGTTGTTAATTATTCTTTATGACAGTTTGTATTATTTCTCATATATAGTAGTAGTTTTCAAGACTTTTATAATAACTTTTATTACATTACCATTACTATATCATATACTCAGTGGCCTTATATAACCACAGAAACAGAAGAAAAAAAATTAACCATGATAAATACATCAAGAGTTGTGTTTTAAAAGAAAAGATTACAGAAAAAAAAAAAATCACAACCCTATCATAACTTAGATGAGAGTGTTTTTTTCTGTTAATGGAAGTATAGCCTAGACATGCTTACTCACCCTGAATAGAACCTCTGGCATTTAAATATTACAGCTTAAAGACACAATTAGTTTAATTTCATGAAGATCTTTGTGCAGTAACAGTCTACAGTCTACAAGGTACAGCAATTTGATTTTCATATAGTTTGGCACTTTGTCTTATCGCCCTTCCAGCACTATGAAATTTACAGCAGCTGACAAAGAAGTTACCTCCTATTAAAAAAGTATGAAAACTATTTAACACACAACACTGTTCATAACATGTGGAATAAACTAACATTCAGACAATCAGATGCGGATTTGCTGTCTTCCTTACCAAACTACAGTATATCCATTGCCTTTGTATCAGAGGTATTCAAAGAGTATATTTCTCATACAGTCAGTACTCAACAAGATTTTTTGTTATTTACTTTGCTAAGAGAAACACTTCGGACAAAGATGGACAAAATCTGCAAATCAAAGACAGAGGAGGACTGGTCTTGTAATATCACGGTGACAAAGTAACCTAAAATTGCATTAAAAGATAACCCAGTGGTTTCCAAGCTGCTCCACCTCTGGGATCACAAATCTTCCTTCCATTGGCAAAATATATATTCACAATTATTTAACTGGTGGAAGAGGAATCTATATTCTAGTCTTCCAGGAACTATAAAGTATTGAAGACTGGTACATGTACTGAGACACTATCATTTAATGCGTTTTTTTTTTTTTATAAGTAATGGTAGAGTCATTCTGAATCTTCATTTGCTAAGGTAAATAATTTTAACATCAAGAGTTTTTTGCTTTGCAGCAGCCTTCAACTGTGTTTAATCAGTCCTGTAGTACTTCTCTGAATCCCCTCCTGTTTATCTTCTTGGCAGTTTTTGAGAGGTCATTTGAAAATTGTCTTACATAATAAAAAGAAATTCCAGTGATATTTTAACAGTGGTAGTCTACTTTATACCATGGAGAATGAAATCTCCTAGCTTACAGAAGACCACTTCAGATTCTTTCATTCTTTCTGAATTGTATAGTTCTTTAAGGAGTCAGTCTTTCAGTTAACAGCACGATTTGGTGATCTGATAGTTGTACATTTACCCTATCTGCAAAACTGCTGAGCAGCATATATTTTTAGACACTATTCATTGCCAAGTTCATTCATATAAACAGTGGTTATAATTATTTTTTTTTATTTTCCGGATTGTTCCTTACTCAAAAACAAACTAAAAAATATTTTTTTAAGAAAAAGTGACACTCCTCTTAGTATTTTGCCTAAATGATCCTTTCTAAATTAATCATAAATATTGATTTCAACATTCTAGTCAGGTGAATCATCCCCTCAGGTTTCTGTTATACCAAGAAGGTTGTGTTTAAGCTCATAAATAAACAATTCCAATTCTGCTTGTTTATTACCCAAGCTCCTATCACTGGTGTATAAGCAATTAAAGATTAAAGAATTTCTTCTCTCTTCATCCTTTGGTGTCTTGATTAATTTTGTTCTCAGCATTGCAATTGTGTGCTGAAAGTTCATGTGTTTCCTCTTTTTACCCTTCTCTTTTATTTGATGTCATCCTAACTACTTCTTTACTACTTCTCTCCATGATGTTTTCTACAGAACATTAGAAGGTTTTAAGCACTTCCTTATACCTATGTTTAAATTAATTCTCACAACTGATTGCCTTTTTCTTTTAGCACAGTAACACCTAAATAGAAATGCATAGTTTTCTGGCAACCTGATTGCTGTGTCTCTATGTTTATGTTTGAAGGAAGCAAATAATCTACTTTAGGATTGTTGATATTGTGACACTTTCCCTGAGTTTTTTTCATCAGAATAAGTTCTGGTACTACAAAATACTTCATAGTAGCTAGCAGTTGTATTATCTATTAACTTTTAACTAGGATGCTACTGGACTGTGCTAGGACAGACTGAATCACTGATGTCACTTCTTATCAGTAAAGATCAGGCTCAAAGTCCTATTATAGCAGAGCAAAATAACTTGTGACATGACAGTATGATTTTCTTCACCAAGATGTCAGGCTACAAAAGTTGCACATTTCACAGAAACAATTATGTTCACAGGCAGCTATTCTTAACTTTCGAATTTCTTAAGTTTTATAAATAATTCAGATTGTGACTTTAATTAGTGTTTAAAAGATCAAAAAGATAGTTATGCTTAAATAATGATGTGACTTTATTATCAACTGTTTTGCCACAGTGAAAATTGTTGGCATGGAATATTTCTTAAGACATCTAAACAAATTTCCACAAATACAGACTGATTTTTTTCAGTAGGCAAATTTGAGTACTTCAGCCATGCAAGAAGAGTTTACAGCACACCTCTTGAGAGTGTGCAAGGATCTTAGTAAACCTCAGTTATGTATTTAACAGCAGATATTCTTGAAATTGGCCTGTATGTCCTGATTCAACTTCCATAACAGTCAATAAAATGTCTTCCATTGCTAATATTTGGAGGACAAAAAGGTCTCCATTGATGAGATTCTTGGGGACTTTAGATGTTGCGATTAACATTTTGCAGCTATGATAACCATGGCATATAATTTGTGCTCCACACAAATCAATCACAGTTTTTTCTCCTGACTTCACACTTGATCTCTGTCTTGAAAGGTGTAATTTGGTTGATCATTTAGAGATAAATAATATACTTTTTGGTATGTTTTTATATTGTATCATCACTCCAGAAGAAGAGCACTGAAGTTCAATGGGTCCTGTGCCATATCTGTCATGCCTGTAGCTCATACACAAATGTATGAGATACTGAATACCTGGAATAGCACTAAATCACAGAATCACAAACTTTCAGAATCTTACGGGTGGAAATGGACCTCAAAAGATCATCCAGTCCAACCCCCCTGCAGAGGAGGACCACCTAGACTAGGTCCCACAGAAACTCATCCAAATGGGTTGAGTCTACAGAGAAGGAGACTCAACAATTCATCTAGGCAGCTTGTTCCAGTGTTCCATCACCCTCACAGTGAAGAAATTCTTCCTTCTGTTCCTCTGGAACCTTTTATGCTTCAGCTTATACTCATTGCCCCTTTTCCTATCATTGGACATCACTGAGAACAGTCTGGCTCCATCATCCTGACATCTGCCCTTTACATATTTGTAAACATTAATGAGATCACCCCTCAGTCTCCTCCAAGGTAAAGAGCCTCAGCTCCCTCAGCCTTTCATCATAATGCCAATGTTCAGGACATTAAATTTTATGCAAAGCATTTGAATTGGGAGTAATATACAAATGATGAGGAAGATGAAAACCAATTCCCTTTTCATATAAGTATTTTCATTTTTAATGTCATTTAAACATGAACTACTTGTTCAACCAAGCCTTTTTTAAATGGCTATGCCTTAGGTTAAAAAAAAAACAAAACAACAAAGAATTGAAGTTGTGAAGGAGAAGGAGTCTATCAGGTTTAAATTTTATTTTATTTTCCATGGGAATTAATGCATACTCTTTCTCCCAACTTTGATTACTCAATAAAATATTTTAATTTGTATCTACTTCCCTCTACATCATTTTAATCTGTTTTCCTACCTTCTCTTAAACTTTATATCCTTTGTTTTCTCATTATAATAAAACTGGCCTTAAAGTTAGTGCTCTGTTAATCTGGTCTTTTTTATATATTATAAGGCAACTCAACGTAATTTCAATCTCAGTAATTTCAGTTGCATGTACAGATGCCTTTGGCTATAGATGCAAATCAACTGTTACAAAAATCTTCCTTCAACAAACCAGGCTTTTTTTCCTTCCTGACACATGCTTTCATATCTCTACTCACACTACCACCAGGTTAGATGAGTGTATGTATGACAAACAACAAAGTATCCTGCAGACAGGACAGTTCAAGTCAGAAAAACTGTAGTGCCAAGACTCTCATTTCTACAGTTATTCCGTAACTTTTGCAATTATTACAATTTTTTAAATTTACAGGTGGAATCCTGAAACATCCGAGACACTTTCCTTCAGACAACTGTATTCTTCCAAGAGCATTCAGTAGAATGTAACCAACTTCTTACAGAAACATGGTTTCCCACTATCAGTGCTACCTGACTCTGTAAAGGACCAGAGAGGTTGGAAAAAAAGTTAAAAACCTGTTCTATCCCTTCTCGGGTCTTCTGGTTTGGGGTTTTTTTTTATTTATTTTTTTTTTTTAAAGAAAACATAGGATCATAGAATGGTCTGAGTTGGAAAGGACCTTAAAGATCATCTAGTTCCAAGTCCCTGGCCATAAGCAGGGCCATCTTCCACTATTCCAGGGTGTTCAAAGCCCCATCCAACCTGGCCTTGAACTTCTAGGGATGGTTCAAGTTCTGATTTACCATCAGATAATCAGCAGTTTATGCTCCAGTGATAACTATTTTCCTTCAGATGAACTTCAGATGAAAATCTGCACTAGAAATCAGAATTTGAGTACCTAAATGTGGCTATATGTGAACTAAGCATCTACGTTTCTAGTATAGTTCATGGAGACCTACTTAACACTGTGAGTGTAGTCCAGAGAACTAGTCAATTGACCAAATGTATGTGACTACTTTTGCGTGTGGAAGATTTGCTCTTCACTGACAGTACTGATCAGCTTTCAGAATGGGCGATGAACACCTAGCTAACATGCAAGCCTTGCATTCCTAAATACAGACTGGAACAGAGTCCATGTTTCAAGTATTTAGCACAGGTATTTAGCACTACTGAGACAAACAGATTATCTGAGTCATTCATGCAAAGGCAGCAAACATAAGGAAGGAATTAAAAACAAATAAGCAACTGCTTTTCTTTCAGATACATCCAACTTTGTTCGTTATGGTGTCTTGCAATTTTACAACAATGGAGGTGAGCCAAAGATGTGTGCAATGCAGGGTTTTGGGGAGATAAGTCTTTTTAGTCCAGCCAGTAGTGTTGAAAAACAATTTTCTGTGTTACACAAAGAAGTAACATTCATTTTTTTCATGAACAACCTAAGTTTGTAGGAACAATTCTGATGTTTTTCAAGATACTTTTGAAGGACAGGAGAAGAAAAAAAAAAAAAAAAGAATTATCAGTTCTTTGTCTCACACTGTTGTTTCATGAGTAAGTTTTATAGAGAAAGAAGAAAGTCACTTTGCAGTCCTCCTGGGGTACTGCAATCGTGTATGAATCCATAATGTCCTCTCATCCATGCATCACTGGGGAGGGAAAAATCTAAGCTTTCTCTTCCAGCTCTGCAGTGTGCTTACTTTCTCATTTTGCTGATTACATGCTCTCTTTACTTTTGAAATAATATTTAAAAAAAAAACCCATACTTTAAATGTTTGATTAAACCATGTTGTTTGTCTTAAAGAGCACATATAAAATAGTTATCTAGTGCTCAAAACAAACTCCCAAAAACAATCAAAATCAGGAATAGCAAAATCAGGAATAGCTACCATGAATTAGGAGAGTGTTTTACATTTCCTTCAGCATAAAACAGGGAAAAATAAATCCCATCAGTAAGTAAATGAAGTGGATCTCAGCGTAACCAATCTATGAGCTGAAAATTAGTTTAATTCCCATGGTAGGAAGGTTAAGAGATTCTTAGATTAGAGGGCTAGAAGGGACTGTTGTGATCAAATTTATAAACTTATGCAGAGATTTTCAAAGGCACAGAAGACATTTGTGTAGCTAATTCCCACTGACTTACAAAAGGAGATGGATTTTAATTGTAGCTTCTTTAAAAAAACTCCCATTTCAAAGAATAGTAATTTGATCAATACTCTGAATTATGAAACATCTTGCGTAACAGTCAATGTTGCCTACGATTCTATTATTATTGACCTACTATAGTCAAAATACAAACAAACTGAAGCACCCTCAGCGTCCAGTGTTTTCCCTCTGACATTACCTGCAGAGGACCTAAAAGAAATGTGATCACTATTCATGTAACTGGACAGACACGATGGTGGTGAAAGTAGCTTTAGGCTGAAACAGGAAACACAACTTTTGAGCTATTTCTCTCTGAAGTAAGCAGAGTTGCATCCAAAATCTTACACCTTGAGGGAAATATATTTCTTACTTAATTTATCTGATAAAACTATTGCTTCTCTGTGAAAGACAACCTAATGACATTACCACATAAAGATAAATTGCAAGTTTTGAAGGTTAATACAGTACAATCTATGGAATTCAACTTGGAAGGGGTTAAATGCACTGCAGCTACAAAAAAAAAAAAAAAAAAAAAAAAAAAAAAAGGAAGAAAGACTATCCTTGGGCAGGAAATAACACAACCATCAAAAACATGAGGAAATTTGTTCATCTTGTAGATTAAACTGCACCCTCATAGTCTATGTCCTATATTTAAATACAGTTTATCTTAGTTTTAAAAATAACATTTTAAAATGATAATGTAACAACAGGGAACAGAGGAACAGAGGAAGTGTTACACTGGATGAGATAATGATCCGTCTATTCCTAGCATCCGGTCTCCAAGAGTGGCTGTTAACAGGAACTCTGATTCTGTTAGATATATCAGGTGTTCCTTAACGAATGTTTCAAAACTCTGGTTGCATTTATCTGGCATTAAGTTTTGTTACATGCCTTTATTTATTTATTTCACTATTACTGGCCAGGCTTTCTGAAGTGTTGCCAGAAACACCACTGCATTTTACTTTCTTTTTTTATATTTCAACTTTGTTGGCTCTGAACAGACAGCAGTTGTTGCTTTTCTCCAGTAGTCATATTTTGAAAATTCCTGTTGGTCTGAAAGCTTGTCTCTAGTTTCAGAGGCAAAGAGAAAATTTTAGGCTGAGAATACTTACAGAACTGATTTTTTTTTTTCAGCATGGAAGAAATTCTTTTCAGCAGAGCTACTGCTGCTGCCTCCTTCCCAAAGTGACAGACATGCAAGCTCTGGTTGCCGATATGCTGACCTCCCATTAACGATAGAAAACTCAGCAATGTGTTTGCGATCTAAATATCTGCAATATTGTTACGAACTCAAATGCTGAAGAGATCACAGTGCTATATGTGGTCTGGGTTCTTTACTTTTAGTGCATTATTGGACTTAAGCTCTGAAATTATGCTTTTGAGCAATTATGGACAACAGCTACTTTATCTACCAAAAGCAAGAGAAATTGATCTGACGGATGTGTTTTATGCATTATAAAGTAATGTCACCTTTTCTGAGCAGCAGGTTTTCCAGTTGGGTATCTTATCCAAAAAAGTAAGCTTTACTGGCTTCAAAGCATCATACCGATGCCTATTCTGAAAGTTCAGGCATATGCAAAATAGCAGGTTTGAAATGTAATTGAAGTGTTGGAAAGAGGTAGTGCAGTTTTTTCTTTATCTTCTCCTACAACCAGCACCACCTTGTCTTTCTGTACTACTGCTAGCTGTTGTGAAGATTAAGAGAGTATATTGCAAAACTGGGAGAAAAAATTAAAAATCCTTGTTCACAGACTTAGTTATATATTCTTCTGTTAGATATAGAAACAGTTTTCTACCCAATACCTATTTAAATAGTCATGTTCATAGTTGGGTAAAAACCTGGTTTTGAATCTTGTAGGGAGGAATGATTTCTTATGTTCATTGTAGGAAAAACTTTCATTTTAGAGGGATATTTCATATAACTGATTCATTTAGGTATTTAATTTAAATCTCCCACCATCCGTTATTAATATATAGGTTCTGTTATACACAACAAGTAGTATCCCCCAAGCTGTATTTTCACCAGATTGCTGCTGCCCTTGGCTTCTATTATATTGAATTAAATTTCTTTTAGACATTCGTTGTTTTTTTCTGATATTCTTTCATGCTTCCTCAACATCTCTCTATCCATTCTTCTTCACAGAAATGTGATATAATGTCCTAGATGGCCTACCTCTCCATCTCATCTCTCTCCCCACCCAGCCAGTGCTGACTCTGTGGATACTTGCAGTGCTTAAGTATCTTTTCTCTCAGATATGTCATACATGCGGTAGTAAAATCGGACAGTTTTTTCAATCTGCTCTTTAGTTGGTTCAAGGAAGACACAAGTCTAAAGAAAAGGTTAGCTCTGTTTTCTATTGACTTAAAGATATTTGCAGACACCAGAGTTTGTCTAAGGTAGCTACAATTTCACCAAATTTACAATGAACACAAAAAAAGATTCAACTCTGAGAAGTCACTTATTTTACAACAGCAATATCATTTGCATGTTTAGGCCATTATCATACACATCATATGCCTGATCTGGATGGAGCTGGGGAGGTCTGGGAGGGGGACATGATAATATCAAATCTCTTTGTTCTTTCCTCCTCTTCTCTTTCTCTTCTTATTTACTTTTTTACTTATTTACTTTTTCTCTTCTCTGGATTAAAAAATATTGGCATTTTTATTGGGCTGAAATATGTGCTTCCACGCACACCTTGACTAAAATACTACTGTGCCAGCAGTGTGTCAGTTTCATTACTTTGTACAGATGCTGAAACTTGATTTGTTAGGCCTTGTTGAAGCTCACCATATAAGCAGTTTACCTTAGATCATCTGACTGCTTTTCTTGAGGATCTTAATTTTTCTTGCTGTGGATGTAGAAGCTGACCTACCTCAAAGGTGGCTACTGTGCTTACTCAGCAAGGTAATATTGTATTTGGAATAAACTTCTAGAAGAGCCAAGAATAATCACAGAAACTAAAGATCTGAAGTTCAGAGGCAAATGTCACTTTTCTTTTTTTCTTACTTTGGTTTTAAGGACAAAAATTCAGGATTTCTGGAAAAAGACACATAATAAATATTAATTACATTTTATTTTTTTCTGGGGAGGTGGGAGAAGAAATTTTACTGACAGTAAATGCTGCAGTATACTTTTTTAAATTCTGAAACATGATCAGGCATCACAGTGCTAAAAATCTCTATAAAAAGAATAATTAAAAATATGTAAAGCATATTAAAATACATTAAATTTCCCTTATTTATGTTTGACGTGAGTGTAGAATGCACACAGTGCAGTGAGAAAACAGCTGTAGCTCACTGCAAATATATATATATATATACTCTATATATATATATATTGTATATAATCAATATATAAAACTCCCATGATATTCTTGAGATTAGCTCACCTTAATGGCATCTTTCTTCTTTCACATGTTTCCACTTTTCCTCTGTCTACCTGTAATCTTCCTTTCTTGGTGTCTGAGAGTAAAAAGGAATGCATCCAAAACCAAATTAGATTTTAGGTGCTTAATGTTCCATTAGAATTACACTGCTTTTTTCAGTAAACTAAATCTTTGTAAGTTTTAAAGTATTGAAAGATGAAAAGGTTGTTTAAAACAAAGGAGGATTTTAGGCACTTGAGTCAAAATTATTTTATAAAATAAGTTTAAGGAAAGGATTAATTTCTATGCCGTCTTTGGTATCAGTGCATTCCTTGTCAAATAAATTAAATAAACTAACAAACAAACAAATAAATAGATCAAGCTATTAAAGTTTTCATCTTGTATTTTCCAGTAAATATAGCTTCAGCTTTTTACCAAGCAAGAGGGAGAAAAAAAATATCAATTTCACACGGGCAATGAATAATATTTTATTATTTTAGATGCTTCAATAAACTACATGTTTATCTTTTACTAGTAAAAAATTATAAAATCAGTAGTGCTAATCTTTTGATTTCTTATTCTTCTAGCTTTTATTCCACAACAGCTCCTTTGAAAGCTATAGTTTTGTAAATTTTTTAATGATTTATCACATTGGTCACAACCAAATTAGTATCTATGAGAAAAATGCATCCAACAAGCATAACCTGTATAAATGTCTTTTAACTTTGTAACGACTGCCCTGGAACAGATTTTAGGAACATACTTAGTGTCTAATTATCTAAGGAGAATTAGTTTGTATTTTGAATTAGCACATCTTTGGTATTGTTTAGTCACAAGTGAGTAATGATTATGGTAATCTTCAAATTCCATTCTGTAGTGTGTTGGTAGCATGCTTATTAGTGTTATAAATGAGAAATTTAGGAAAGGTAAATTACGACAGAGATAAAATTGGGGAAAGGAAAATGGTGCCTGATTTCTTTGTAGAGGTTTAGCAAAGAGCTGTAGCTTTCCCAATTAATATGAAGTTATCTAAGGACTGTATTTAAGTTTGAGATATAGCAGTCTCAGTTTTACTTTGGATTTCCTAAGTAAGCAGACTGAGAACCACCTCTCATTTTACGAAAGTATAAAGACATACTTCTTTCACCTTGAAAGGCTTTTTTTTCCTTCCCAGATGATTTATTAAGAGTTTGTACAAAGATTTCAGTCTCCTGCGAGGTCTCCTAATTTGTTCATCTTTGAGTATACACAGGGAAGCAATAACCTAACATTTTTAATGCAAAAATATGCAGAAAATGCTCTTAAAAATACCACAGGGACACTTAACACAGCAAAAAGAAATTGGAAAGACGCATCTGCATTTTGTTTTTCACTCACTTAAGCCACCCTTGGAAATGGTGGCTTTCATATTACCCGTGTGACATTCTCAACACCTTATACCTTGTTAATGAAATTTGTCTCAGAGATTTTTTTCTATATGCAGTTCGCCAGTACACAGGCCATCTTGAATGCATTCTTTAAATAGTATCTTTCATACATTGCTCCATTTTTCATTATTAATGTCTTTCAGAGGATGGGTTATGAACACAGCTCTCTCTACTTTTCACGGACAGAACTGCTATTCCTGGAGTTGTCAGCTCCAGCTGTGTCACAGAAGTCTAAAAATAAATGGATATACTGCAGCCTGGTGAGACTGTTATACTCCTGTGGTGCTCATTCCTTCTCCACAGTGAGTTACACTAGTTCATCAGGTCTAGTCCAAAGGAAGTTCCACCTTGCTCTAGTATATTTGTAAGGAAAGATTTTGAAGTAATAACCTCTTTCTTGGGAATGGGAAGGAAACTTGTCCGTTCTTGTTAAGTATATAATAAAATCCACTGAAGATCCTTTCAAGTCTGTAGCAGTTCTGACATAGTGTGGTGCCAGCATAGACTATTCCAGCAAAGACATAGATTAAGAGGGAATATATAATCAATTCATTCCTACAAATAAGTGGAACAAAAATCACTCCATGAAAAACAATTTTCCCCACAAATCATACTCTCCTTTTTATCCCTTCATACTGATTATTGTGCACCTTGTACACATGAGAGCCATACAGCTTCTGAATACAACCACCAATGTGTCATTTACATAACTTTCCTCTTCTGAGCAGCCTTCTGTAGGCATTTTTGCTATTTTCTCCAAACAGTGTGGCATCTCAGTATGCGTTTTCTCTATCAGAGGAAAGCAACAACACCTTGAAATAAAATCAAAGCCACAGCCTCAGAATAAAAAAAAGTTAGATTCAGAAACATTAAGAGACTACACTATATGTGTCCTCCCAGTAGTTTAAAAAAAGAAAAAGGGAGAGGATCTTAAATTATTTCAGCAAAAGCCAGTACAGTTAAAAGTAAGCACTAACTTTGTTCTCTGAGAGAGAAAGGCAGAGAAAGAAGATGGTACAGGTTGCCTTTATAAAAAGAAATGTGTTAAGTCACTTGTAATAACCACCAGTTGCTACGGTTAAAAAAAAAAAAAAAGAAAGAAAAAATAACAAACAAAAAGCTCCGTTACAACAAAAACTAACAACACTGCTAAAATTCAAAAAAGTTGCTTCAGGGTTTTAAAATTTGGTAACAGAAAATAAGACATATACCGTCAGCTCAGGGATTTGGCTGCTCCTTTATCTACAGCAAAGTAAGGTTCAGGGTTAAAGAAGAGCCAGAAGACACTTGCTTTGGGGACTAGCAGGGGTGAGAAGAATCAGCCCTTCTCGACTCAGGAAAGGGAGGAGATGTAACTCACTTCTCTCTGGGGCACTCCCCAAGTAGATGTCTAGCTAGCTACAACGATGACAACAGTAATTATAAGCTTGAAGACAGTAGAATAGCTGAAACAGCATGGGACAGTAGTGGAAAAAGGAAGAAACCTCAGGAGCTCTTGAGTATTCTCTGGAAGGCTGAATTTATGTGGAAAAACTGATTCTGCTTGCTTTAGAAGTTTTTCTCAACAGGGAATAGAGGGAATTAAGCTCAAGTATAAGAACATGTGTTATTGGAACATAAAGCTAGAACATAAGTGTTTCCAAAGAAACACAAGGAAGAATTTCTTCACTGTGAAGGTGACAGAGCACTGTAATAGGCTACCCAGATGCGTTGTTGAGTCTCCTTCTCTGGACTAGTTCCTGTGTGACCTACTGTAGGTGGCCCTGCTTTAACAGCATGTTGGACTAGAGGATCTTTCAGGGTCCCTTACAACTCTTATGATTCTATGATTCTGTGACAGCAGAAGCAAAAAAGTGTGAATTATCATTAGTCATTATAAGGAAATAAAGGTGTATATTCTAAAGACATATGAAGCCCTTGACAGAGGCAATGACAGCTACTGAAAAGAAAACAGCTTTCAAGCCTCACTTATCGGATGGAATTACAATTGGCTTTTACATAGTCTGCTTGCTCCTTAGCTAGGGTCTGACACATTGCTGCTCCAACAAATAACATCGTTGAGCTTACAAAAGGTTAATTTTCTTTTCATTTATAGATCACAAGAGCAGAGCAACAGTGAGAGACAGTACTTACTATTCACATACATTTATTGAAATTGTTCCGCTAAAAGGGGAACTGTGACACAGACATTTAGCCAAGGATGGTGGTAGTGCTCAGTCATTGTGGTGATTGTTCAAAGCTGTGCCAAACACATACACAGCTGCTCTGTTCCATGGAGAGCATAGAGGGGTATCATTCCCTCCAGCTCAGGAGCAACTCTATATCTCTGCAAGAAAAAACTATAAGAAGAGACTTGCCTGTGGGAAGTAAAAATTAAACAATCAAAACCCAAACAACCAAAAACACACCAAAAAAAAAAAAAAAAACAACCCAGAACAAACAGTAAAAAGTCTTTATTCAGAATAAGACAAGTATAAACCAAAACTATTCTGAAGGTGTTTTTTAAAGAAGATTGAGGCAGGTTATCAGAAAACAATAGTTCCCTGCTAGAGTGTGTACTGACCTTTACCTCAGACCTTACCTTTCACATGTAAATTAGACTATAAGATGTTAGCTCCAATATTCCATCTATTCCTTAATGTAGTGATTACAAATCTTTCCCAGCTGGTCTCACTAATCCCCATTCCCATCTCATCTGTTATCTTTTCCCCTCAACAATTTCTTGTCTTTCCCTACTAGTGTCTTCATAGAGGGAAGAAGAATGACTTCCTGTCTTCCTCCGGGATCCAACTCAGCTTCTGCCATCCAAGGCTCTTCTGGATTCACAGTGCCATCCATCTTTTTCCATAGGCAAACAAAAAGAACAAACAATATTTTTTATAATAATAAATAATAAGTTTTTAACACTTCTAAGACAGACACATTTCTTGTCAAGAAACTTCAATGTAGAGGCTGCATAGAAGTTGTGTAGGTAATAATAATCTCTTTTAATTGGATCACAGCATAAGACCAGAAGGAATCATTAGATTTTTTTGGTTGTCATCTCGTGTATTACAGACCATTATAACTTAGGCCATTACGCTTTACCTCGTTTATGCCTTTATAGAGCTCAGCAACTTGCATTTGACTAAACCTTCTCAAAAGATATGTGGGAAAAATAAAGAAATGTAGATTATCTCACTTTGTTTGGTAGTTTGTTCCATTGCTTAACCATCCATTAAAATCACTATTAAACACAAAGGTTTATTTCCAGTTTGATTTTTTTCTTGTTGCAGCATCTTGCCATGATATTTAAATGCTGAAATCAAACTGCCTGTAAACCTTCCTTTTGACAGATAAAACTGTCAGAATATCTCACTGGAGTACCACTCTCCACACTGCTTAAATCATTCTTGTGGCTTTTTTCTGCCTATTTCCATTGTTTTAACATCTTCTTCAAAATACAGGCATCCAAACCAAATCCTATTCCAGTATCAGATTCTCCATTCTGATGTTGAGGAACAGTAGAAAGACCATAGGAAAAACAGACATTAAGGGTAATGACCTTACAGTATGTAATGAAAGAGTCAATTTTAGTTTACCATTAAAGTGCTGAACAGGAATTGAAGTGTCCAGGGTTTAGTTGCCACCATCTTGAAGACTGTTATATAAATGTGGGTAATCATTTTTCAAAATTCTCTGATTTTGGTACTATAGAAGTATTAAATTGCAAGTAGGACCTTCTTAAAGGTGTGGCAACATTAAATGCTCATAGTCTCTAAGGGCTTTAAGATCTCCATCTGGAAACCATTATTACAATTAATATTGATATACCTCACTAAATTTTTGTTAACGTGACACCAATAAACATATTCTAGAAATCATTACTGAAGTTCCTGTAAAGTACTTCTTTGCAATTTAAAATAATATCAATAAAGTTGAAGATAGATAGGAGTGTTTTTCTTATTTTGTGTCTGAAAATTACAGATGTCTTAAGGAGAGACTCCATCTTCCTGTTTAACAACAAAGTCCAGTGTGTTTATACATCTCTACTGATTCAGTATAATTCTTTTATAGAAACAAACAGAAATACATACTTATGTACAAAGTTTAATTCTAAGGCTGGGAGGCACAATGGAGCCTAATTTTATTACACTAGATCTTTTTTCTAGAGGTGCATATTGATTTCACACTGCAAAATACATTATAACAAAACAATTAAAACTGCTGATAATTATTACAATTAACTCGCTGCTTCGTACTAATGGAATGTTCAAGCATCCGAGAATTCCTGATTATCAGAAACTAATGGATGCTCAGAAGAGGATGACATTTTCTGTAGCAATTTGTTCTTGGCCGATTTAATGTTCCCTCAAAACAGTTTTCTGTTCCCAAATGTCTCATAAACAAAGGGAAGGATCATGACAGTATTGTTTCAGTGCTTAGTTTGTCGTCAGAAGGCTCAGATATATTCATATTGCTCTTATGACTGGAGCATATAATCCAAAATAAAACAAGACTTGAATTATTTTATACATTCATTTGTCAAACAGAACTGGAGGAGCCTCATTTAAAGCGGTGTGTTAATTGTGAACTAATTCTGCTAAATTGTACAGAGTTTGAGGTAAAAGAAGGACACTGAAGCCTGATTCATTTTATCTAGCTGTCTTCTTATGTCAGGGATGCTACTCTGGCTGCATGAAAACTCTGTATTGTATAGCTCTTGATCCCTGTTGTGCTGCTACAACACTTGTGAAGCTGTTCCAGTGCCTGACATTAACACTGGTCTATCTGGGTTGCAAGAACAAGCATCCAAATGGATTTTAGCTGTTCAAATGCAAACAGTATCTGCTGTAGCCCTTTGATAGAAAGTTGGAACAGCAAGCTTACTCCCTCCAAGCTTACTTCTGTCTACATGCATTTCTTGCACTTGCAATGCTAGCTGCACACCAATTAAATGTTGCCCTGAAGAGGAGTCTTTGCTTCAGGGAGTCATGTGTCTACTTTGGCAATCCCTTTATTGTGCCACTGCTAAAATTCACAGTATCACAATTTAGTCTTTCATTTACTTTATGAAATACTCTTATGTACTTTTCAATAGGGAGCACTGTGATCAAGGGTGGCATCAATTCACCTGTTTTACAAAAACTAAACTTGTCTATGGACTAACATCTTGGGAAAACACATTTTGCAAAATCCACAGTATCTGCTAAAGTATGAGACAATAAAATTATTTTTTGAGATTTGTATTTCCACTATCTCCATTTTGTTCTTCAAAGAAACAATGTCATTAACAGGGACAAGCAAGTACTATTAACTATTTCTTCAACGTCACATGTCTGGTGTGTTTATTGTACTTAAAGAAGAAAATTACTTGTGATGTAAGGGTCTTACTGTCTTTTACAAATAAACAATATAATTCAAATAAATAAGCCATCACAGCCTTATGAAACTTTCCACAGAAACAGAAATGAGACAGAAGATAAGCTTCATGTTCTTTCATTAGATGTGTTTAAGATTTGGTACAGTCTGAAAAATAATAGTCTTTCTCTGGATTTTTAAATAAAATTTTCAATAAACTGGGGCAGAATTTCCAAGGATTACTTTAAGACTTTTAATCGTTTTTTAAAGCAGGAAATACATTAGTGCTTTGCTGATTTTTAAAGCAGGAAATATATCAGTGCTTTGCTGAATCAGGGCCTAAAAGAGCAATCCCGTCACACTCTGGGACAAAAATATCACAGTGTGTAAAATATCCATAATGTGATTAAGAAGAAAAAGGTCATTCTGAAGTTGAAAAAAAAAAAAAAAGTAAGAGTTGAAGCTTTAAAATGCTTCCACACCTAGGGTAAGCAAAATATAGCTTTGCTAGTATGTTCACCTAATAGCACAGTTTAGCTAATTACACGGCTTGAACAAATAGATTTGTGTCATTAGGGACAGAGACAAGGAGTAGGTAAGTCCATTCTAGAGTTAGATGACAGAACAGTAGTTATTACAAAATGCCACAGGTAACAGAGACCAAAAGCAGAAGTTCTCATCATTTCATATTTCTGTTACATATATCTGGAGAAGTAATCAAGTGTCTCAGAAGTTCTATGGTAAGTGTTAAGTTTGGCAAGAGAGCACTGAGCAGGGAAAGATCTGGAAGAAACTGAGCAAAGAAATTGCCTGTTGTTAGAACTTGACTGTGCTCACTGAAAGAGGTTTGTTTTTCTTTTTTTTAAATAAGCAGGTGGCAAGAAATAAATACTTGTCTCTATCAGGAACTTCTCCTCCTAATGAGAAGATTTAGTAATATCCTAAACATGTCTTTTCCCACTTCTATCACACGACATATTAGTGCCAAGAGACACATATACTGAGGGCTACAAATAAGTGTCCCTACTTTTGCTATACTCACCTGAAGTCCAGCGTGCCAAATGAAATCACCATCTTTTTGTATTACATAGTACATCTGGTTATATATTTGTACTGCATTTATCCATAATTTCGACTACAGACTGTGCCATCACAGTATGAAACTTCTTTTTTTTTCTCTATTTCATCTGAATTTTTAAATGGCAAAGCAAAGTAAAATGCTGGTGAAAGATTAGAAAAGGCTGTAAAGCTTTTGAAGGACTTTGGAGTACTCGGTGCTAGAATACAAAAGCCCTATTAGCTTCTTTTCCTGAAAAACATAAATGTGAGCTCACATCTTTAGCAAATACCTGGGAGAAGTTGAATTGTACTACAATTTCTAGCACAGTGTTCTTCTATGATCTTTTTTTTTTACTACAGTCTTTTCCCTCCCACCTCTTTTTCAGACTACATAGCCAGACTGTCAGAAAGAGTTGCTTAGAATGATTCATATTTTAACAGTACTATGGATATGTAAAACATGAATTAGTCTTACTAAAAGAATTAGAATCAAAGTGTAAAGCAGAGAAAATACCTTTTCCAGGAGCTGTGAGGTTCACTGTAACCTCAGTACCAAATTCATGTCCTGGACTGACTATTTCACAGAAATTGCACAAGCTGCTACACAGGGCAGACGGATTCCGCAGTGCCCATCTTTCTCTGTTAGATTCAGTTAGATCTATCCTAGGCTTACAAGCTTAGTATGCTCAGACAACTTATTTGTGGTTTTGTGTTTGTAAAACAATTTATTTCTATTTTTTTTAATCCCTAAAAAAACTTTCTCAGATATTCCCATGAATCAAAGATTGTAGATTCATCTCAGTTCCGACTTATCAGTAGCCTTCTTAGACCTCAAGATCTTTATCAATTTCAAGGGTCTGAAATGCATATAACACGCATTTTAATTCTGACAACATGACAGAGTAAACCAAGAATGAATGGATGAAGATGTATGTCATCACAGATCCCTGGAAAAACAACAGAAGGCATTGAAGGTAAACCCATACACACACACACAAAAAAGTTCTAGCTGAATTTCAGCTGGTAAAAGAGAAACTGAACACAAAGATTGATTGAAGTCTCAGCAGAGTCCCATGATAACATCAAGCACAAAGAAAATCTTTTTTTCCTGATACCAGAACAGTTGAAATTAGGTTTATTAGCTTGGTTTTTCTTCATTGTTCACACAAAATGCCTCTCCCTAAAAACCTCAAAACTGTCAGCAGGCTAAGCTAAAAAGATTGCTAACTATTGGTAACTAGGAAAAACTCTTTAATTTGGGCATCTTATGAAGGACACAATGAAATGAAGACAGCCAAATGAGGCTGTCTTCACCTCAAGTTTATGGTCAGCCTTGTAGATGGGCTAAAGCAGCATGTTGTGAGAGTATGGGGCCAAGACAGAGTCAAATACAAGCTTTTGCCTTACTCACAGAATATAGGCTCAGATAGGTCACAGAAGTGATTCTCATAGAGTTTTTGATAGAGTGTTTTAAACAGGAAGGTATTTTCCAGTGTTCACTTTGCTTCTGGAGGCACACAGAAGGCATATTTATGTTTCCAGTGAGACTTGACTTTTTTTCCTACAGGAATGCTCGTCAGCCATATTTTTTTTTGTGTCATGAGCAATATTTTGACTACTCACTGCAGAAACAAATGAGATAGATACAAGAGTAATCAAGCAGTTACTGAATCTCATGAGTATACATTTGAGACAAGTTTCCCCATCTCCATCCCAGGCTGAAGCAACTGTGAATAATATAATTAATCTGCCACGGAATGGCACGCTCTAAATGAGCTCAAAAGATTTCAATACAATGTATAGCACATCACAAGTATCACCTTCAGCTACAGTCATTTCTGTAGTCTTAAATCTGAGAGACATGCAGATAGGATGACAGGTGTAGCGTAAAAGAATAAAATACAGTAGAAACCAATTACAGTCAAGTCATTTTTCTTCCTTAAGCAACTTTTTTCTTATAAAAGATAAATTACTACAACAAAAGTGACTGTAATTTCCTTAATGATTGAAAGACCTACATATTTTCCCTAAACACTAAATTTCATTGCAAATGTAAATTATAAATAAATTGTCTAGATTTTGATGCTTTCTGTAGTTCATCACATTCAAAACTGTGCCACCTGCACTGAGAGATACTTTCAGTAGCTCATGTGCTAAACAATCAGATGCAATTAATGTGATAGTCACAATTAATATGATGTTTTCATATCTAAGATGAAACAGACAGATGAGGACAAGAGTCTCTCATGCATCTGGTACCAAATAATAGGAGCCTGGCAAGAGATTTTTTGCTTGACTTGCTATTTACATATTTGATTAAGTACTAAGAGATTTTATGTGTGAGTAAGCTAGAGACCAAGACATCACATCAAAATTCCAGTATGGCAATTTTCCAGTTTCAAATGTAACATATATAGCATACATAGCCCACCATCTTCCCATTTTAAGAGGGAACATGTTCAAAACATGCAAAAAGAATACCATTCTCTGCAACGTAATAGTGTGCAAAACAAGCAGTAAAAAACTCTTGTTGTAGTAGAAATCCAATTAACAAAAGAAACACAGATATTGAATGTATTTCTGACATTTTCTTCCAAATTGAAAATCCAAGTCCTGCAAAGTTTTACTGGGATAGTGGTTATGCTACCAGTGTTATAAGCATGGACTGCCCCTCCCAACTCTTACTAAGAACAGCTTTCACAAATTTGTTCAATGCAAATTGTGTATCTAAGCAGGGTATCTGACAGCCTCACTTTGTCTGCTGCTGTTATCTTTCCAAGCCATCTTACTTAAATGACAGGTTAATTTTTTGAGCTTTCACGACATATGAAAGATACATCCTGTAAATCCATGTCCTGCATATATTTTGACTCTTTCATGAGAGAGAGTCTCTCACTCTGTCATGTTGAAGCTATTCCACTTCTAATTGGAATAAGTAACACTGAGTTAGTGCAATACTCAGAATGATCCTTCACTTCTGTCAGTTTTGATATAGAGGACTCAGATCTGATTCTAGATACTAATCCTTTAGTCTCTTCTTTCCTGAATGTTTTCTTTGGTTTTATAATCATGTTATTTTCTTCTAAATATTACTTTGGGCCATAATAAGATATATAAAATCTGCTAATGTAAATCTGGCCAGACAATTCAGATAGTGAAGTGGTAGCAATCCATTGTCTTCATTATTACAAAGCTATTTTCCTTTGTTACTATATCATCTTCAAACTTCATCAGTGATTATTTCATTGATTTTTTTTTTATGTTGGGAGAAGAGAAAACTTGGGATAGAGCTATCTAAGTTAATTTGGAGGGGTTCTTGACTTTTTTTGTTTGGTTTTTTTTTTTCCCCAGATTATTCCTCTGAACAGAAAATAGATCAGTCTTGGATCAAGGGTAGAAATGCAGCTGGTTGAAGTTATCTTCTTAGATACAAGAGCTGATTGTCTATTTCTGATGAATTTAAGTAAATTTGTATGAATTATATTTCCAAATAGAAAATCTATGATAGTAAAGCCTCATATTAAAATCTCTTTATCAATTGGTGTAACTTTCGATCAAGTAGTTATGACTCAGACGAATTGAACGAGAATCAAATAAAAACACCTCAGTAATTAAGGTTTTAAATTCAAAAGAGAAAACTTGCAGGAGTTAAATTGAATGTGTCAGAGACTTAGAATCTGACTAAGTCAAAAGTACAGAAATTTTCTTCAATTTTCATTACAAGCTAAGGAGAGGAAACTTAGATAAAAGGACCTCAGATCTAAGTGGATGGAAAAGTGTCTTCAAATGTGAGAAAAGCAGTAAGTCTGTAAGAAGAAAATGTAAAACGGTTTAGTCAGTGGTGACAGTTATGTATTACAGGTCAATATGTTTGGAAAAGTGAGAAATGCGAAAACCAGGATAAATTAGATCTTCCACAGGATATTAAAACAAATACTGAAAAGTTTCTTATCAACAAAATAGATCAAGTCAATATCTTAAATATAATCTAGATATGGCCCGAAAACCTGAATTAATATTTTGCCTCAGTTTTCACGAAAGTAGAGAGTATTAAGCATACTAGAAAAGATAAGATATCTTACAGAAATCAGGATCTGCCAATGTGTTTAGGTTAAACAACAGACACATGTACGAAAGTTGTCATTAGAGCAAAGTTGATTCTGTCAGTTGAATGTTTGCCTTTGGACTTTTATGCTCCTAACATTCATTAGTTTAACGTGATGTTTAATAAAATTATATATCTTTTGTTAAATGGAAAATGTCATGTAGAATAGCAAGTGGATAATATTAGAAAGAAAAATACAATTCCAGTTTATTCAGATGGACACTGCCTTCTCAAAAATGGCACTACTGGAACACAGATACTCTAATAATGGCAAATAATAAGATCATAATGACACAAAGACATGTACAAAATTAAGAAAAAAAAAAACAAAAACAAAACAAAAAAAAATTGGCTACAGTTGAAAATTTATGAGTATGAGATTGATGATAAATTTTCTTCTCACTAGATCTTATGCATTGTTTCCCATAGATTAATATTTATCTAGAGTAGGACGCATAGTAAAATCCTTATGGATAATAATTTCATTATTCTCACTGCTTTAGATTAAGTGTCTGGAAAAAATTACCCGTAAGTTCAAAATTTCTGATGAAAAGTTTTCAACTCAAGCCTCAATTAAAAGGTCTTTTAAAAGTTGTTGTTCAGAGACGTGATGCCAAGGCTCAACAGGAAAAGAAAGTACCATTACTACTGTTAAATGCGTTGGTCCTATCTTTCTTTCCTTAGAGAAAACAGAATCATCTTTAGGATTAGAAAAGACTTTGAAAGATGCCATACATATTTGCTTTTACTTTCACATTCCATATATGATTGCATATTTCAGGAGAATTAAAGACAAAATTCAATTTTAGAGCCTATAAAACTCAAAACTACGTTTAACAGCCCTTGACTGACCAAAAGGGAGATACAGCCTACCAAAGTCCAAATAAAAACCTTGGAACAGAAAGAGCTGCAGTGTAACTATTTCCTCAGAAATAATTCACAAGTTAACATTTTTCACTAACATTCCCTCCCCGGTGCAACTCGGTAAGGAGTGTTCTGTAGAACATATAGTCAAGGGTCTTTTCAATTTCTGGAATATAAAAAAAAATAAAAAGTGGGGGGAAAAAAAAGTGAAAAGACTTTCAATTGTTTTCATCTCTTACGCTGTTGCATCTAGTTTCTAGTGGTCAAAGCACACTTGATTAAAAATTTTGTTGGCCTGAAACTTCTTATTGTTATAAAGTTTTGAAAACAGAAGACTCTGGTGTTCTGTACAGAATATTACAAAACCTTAGAAGAACCAATTGAACAATCACAGAGGTATTGTGTAATGTTTCCTTTCAGAAAAATAAGGATTACTTACCCATGTTTAGCTCCCATACCTTCCAATTCTTTTATAAATGTAGTCTGGTACAGCTATTTTGTCAGCTGAACCATTGATTTCCAATTGGCATGACCCAATCCTATATCTGCAAGCATCTAATTTAAAAAAAAGTTAAGATTCTTTAATATTTTAGGAACAGACATGAATACAATAAGTGACAGTTAGTTTGGTATAAAAAATTACTTTTTTAATTTTTTTTTAAATTACTGGCTTATTTTCTATTGTTCTGAATGTTCCTTTATTCAAACCAATTTTTTTATGTATTTGGATAAAAGAAGTAATTTATGTCTCTCAAGAAGAGTTCCTATAGCTTTTATAGGCTTCTATGGACTAATCTTACTCTAGCTTTTTTGTTAAAGTAAGGTTTTACTGAAAATTAAATTGATCTACAGAGTCTCCCAGAGTAATAATTTGAAAAGCAAGGATATCATCTGTACCCATATAAATGAATAAAAGCGTAATATCAGCATTGTTTGGAGACAACATGCTATTTCTAAATTAAACAATGAGATTATATGCCTTAATGACATGGTAAACGAACATAACTTCAAATTCTTATTTTCAAAATGATGTGACTAAATTAAATAATGCTGCTGTGATATCACCACAGGTGTCCTTTTTTTTTCTTTCTTTTTTTTTCTTTCTTTTTTTTTAATGAACTTCACTCCTAGTTATTTCAGTGATTCAAATATCTGGAATAATTCACTATACTGACACAATCAACTATTCATGGTGATTTCATGCCTCCTATTGCAAACTCCAAAGCTAGTGTTTAAAAAGTGACAAGGCTTTTTCTTGTTTTACTTGGCAGAAGTGATCTCTTTATGAGTATTTTTTTCCTGAGACTTCATATTCTCTGAAAGTTCTCTGACACTATTGCCAGGATACTCTAAAGTGAAAATCAATGCGAGTTGCAGCAATTTCAAAAGAAACGACAAAAAATATCCTAAAAATGAAAAACCATCAGGTTTCTTTCCCACTAAAATTTTGTGACTAGTTGTCTCTGCTTTCATATATCTGAGACTGGCTATGCATAACTAAAACTACAGATTATGTAAAACTAAACAATTGACTGTTAAACCCCTTTCAATGAGAATTGTGAGTTTCTCCCATTCAACCCAATCTGCAAAGACTCACATCTACTGCAAATAAAATTTAGTTGTAATTTGAAACCTTGTAATCATGGACCCAAGAGAGTCTCATAAGTGAGAATTTTGACTTTGATTTCAATGAGGTCAAGATTTCACCTATAATGGCAATCCTTAGAGGACCATAACAAATGTTGCCAAGTACTTAATACCATTTTGAAGTAAGGTTGCTGTAAAGAATTCTGCCCAAGGCAAGAAAATCCCAATTTTACCAGCTGACATAAGCACAGGTTATAGACTACTCATGATCATTTCACATACATGATATTAATGATGTTTTATTAATTGGAGTAAAGGTCTGATTATCCCCAGAGACACTTTAATGTATTTCTTTAGGCCAGAATTTAATCCCTCTACTGATCCATCAGTTCTTGCATCTATTTCGCTTGACAAGACTTTGACCAAAGCCACACTCCAAAATTCTCTATCAGAAGCATGTAATTGATTGCCCACAGACAACCCAGAGACCTGTGCTCCCATCAATGAACCATAGATCATGGAACTTGGCATCATATTAGAGCTTGATGGCAGCAAAAAATCTCTTAGATCACTTTTCAGATCAACACATAAGCAGATGCACTGCTTATACTGCATACACATAATTATAATCTGTTCAATAAAATCCATCTGACCTTGTGTAAAGTGTGCATACAGTACAAACTTGGAAACAACAAGCATAAACTCATTCATTGCTTTCAGGACAATGGGTTTATTTTTACTCTCTGGGTAGAAGGTACTCATCCAGGAGAGCAAAGGAGAAATCCAGACTTGTAACCTTCTTCCTCCTCTGATGGAGCTGGATTTTAACTCCTCTCCCACAGAGCATTTCTGGTGCATGGTCAAGAATGCTATTAGAAGCAGTAGAATAAATCTATAAAATAAACGTAACATTTAAGATCACCTCCTGTCTCTATTTAGAAAATGTTGATTGTGGAATTCTGGTTTCGTTTTTCACATCCAGGTTTTCCTACTGTTCCACAGACCTTACTAAATTTCCTCTTTTAAAGTTAGTATATGTCAGAAGATATCATGAAATCATATCTTTGAGTCGTCCATTAACAGGAAGAGGAAAAATTATTTGAACAGAACCCTACCTGGTTTTGAGAGACACAATGTATTTAAGGCTTTTTTTTTTCCTGTTTTAGCCAGTAGTTCATGTGATATTATGAAGGTGCACGGTATTAGTTTACATATACTCATATAAAATGTATTATTTTCAAATGCAAATCTGAACATTTATTGTATTACCCATATAGGTTTTGTTAAGTATTTTTCTGTAGTATTTACACTTTCATTCTCATTCATCTTAATTGTATTCCTATGTTTTTTTGCAATGCCATCTTTGTCTTTTTAAAGGCAAAGCTCTTTTTAAAAAGTCAGTGCTTTATTCTCATATTATCACTGGAAATCTATACTGCATTTCTATTACTTTAGGGCTTCTGCTCAATAATAGTCGATGCAACTACATTATATATATTTTAGAAGATTAAGTATCTTTACTATTTAGGTGTTACTTTTCATGAAGTACTACTAATATAAGGGGAAAAGGTCTGCTGGAAGAATGCAAGATTTTTTTCAATCTATGGCTCTTTTGTAAATTATTTCCCTGTATAAAAGAAGGTTGCTTGAAAAGAAAAGAAAAGAAAAGAAAAGAAAAGAAAAGAAAAGAAAAGAAAAGAAAAGAAAAGAAAAGAAAAGAAAAGAAAAGAAAAGAAAAGAAAAGAAAAGAAAAAAGAAAAGAAAAAAGAAAAGAAAAGGGGTAATAGGTTCAGGTCAAACAAATCTGATCTGATGATCTGATTTTACATTTCTACATGAATGAAGCTACTTTGATTTTTCACTCTTCACAGATCATAATTGCATTCCTTGTTTTAATGTCACTGTATTATTGCTTGATTTCTTTCCCCTCCCCTTCATTGTTCTCACTTGCTAATGTCAACTACCTTCTTTTGTCACATTCTGTGGAAGATAGGGAAAGAAAGCAATATGAGCAAATATAAAAGTCTTCAATGACTGAGCTCTCATCTCTGGGAAAATCAAGCCACTGATATTTAAATACAAATTCCTTCATTTGACAAAGTCAATCTGGCAGACCTTTACCTGCCAGGATAACTGAGCTCATAGTTTAACACAAAAATGAGGTTTTTGGATTGCTGGGGGTTAAACAACGCTGCCAGAAAAGCCAGGGGAGAGGATCTGACTCCCAGATGCCTCTGCTAGAGAAATTAATCCTGGAGTTTAGCATCTGGATCCTTCAACTGCCAAGCTTGCCCCTGTTGTGCATTTCATCACTGGGCCAGATTAAAAAAGAATGATGAGCAGGAGCAGGTTCTGTTCCATCAGTGACAAAGGAAAAAAAATGGAGAAAAGAAAAAGAAAACAAACCAAAACCAAACCCCCAGAAACAAACAAAACTTTAAATCCAAAGTGTCTTGCCATTGCATGTGTATGCTAATGCACTCTGAAACAATGCCCTGCTTTAAAGCTATGTCAAAAAAAGCCAGTCAAGTCTGTCAGTTTGTTTTTGCAAACAGTGGAAGTTAGAGGTGGCAAATTTGTTCAAGTTCAAACTCCCGTTAGGGTGCCACCTGTCAAGCTCTTCTTTGAGCACACAGGTTTATAAAATGTGTTTTGTTTCAGGGTGATAGCAACCCTCATCAGGCATTCCAGTCTCACACACACCCTGTACACTCATGTAATGTGATTTCAAAATACAGATGGGCTCCACCTGCTAAAGTCAAATCCAGATCTGGGCGTAGTTTCCCCTACAAAGTTCAGACATTATATTCTGGGAATTTGAGCTAGTCTCATCATAGTTTAGAGTCCATCTGCGAAGCTGGATGTGTATTCAGATTCTAAAATCCCTACCTCACAATGCATGTCAAGATCCTTGTATTTTTATTTGCATAAATGTAGGATGCTCAGGAGCACATTTTGACATTTTACCTTCAAGAAAAAACAATCATTTGTAACTCCACAATTTTGGAATTCATCTTTTTCCAAAACTCAATAAAATTCTCCCTTACTGTTTCTCTTATCAAAATAAAGTTTGAGAACTTCAATCATACCATTGTGAGACAAAAAACAGGACAAAATGTCACTGATCTCACCATATTGATGGTAGAGATGGAGTGAATCAGCAAGGTGAGATCCAGCATAACAGAACTTATTTTTAGAGCTATCCTTCAAAGATAATGAGTTCCCTGGTGAGGTCTATCTGATTTAGAGGGAGGAAAAATTTAATCTATCTCCATAGTTTCTGTAAGACAGCTGTAGTTTTATGCTGCAAGATGATTCTGAGTATGTTACATATAAGGAAGCTGCTGTCTTGGTGGTAGGAGATCTATCTCCTCAAACAACTGCAATATACTATGGGGAAGGATAATTTATTTATCTGCATTATATTGAGGCCAGGGCACATTGAATTTGGTGATAAGAAGAAATAAGTGCTAGAAGAAGTAGTAGGTGAGAAACATGTAAATAATATTTAGCTATTCCTGCTCATGCTGGAGGAGTTCATCAGAAATTGGCATATATTGATCTGATTAGCAGAAAACCTAATTCCCCCAAAAGATCACACAGTAGAGCATGTTACTTAATCCTTTCCAATGCAAGTTTATATGCAGCCATTTTCTTCAATATAGGTGGTCATGCCTACTAGTTTAACATCCTAATTGTGCTATGACTGGGTTTATGTGGCAAGACTGTATCATGAGTACACTGTCAGTGTTAGACTTGGGTATATATTTGTAAACATAAACACAAGCAAAAAGCAGAAAATTGCTTCTGCAACCACTTCAGAGAAAAAAAATGAATAATTTTGTCTCTTACCCCATGAATAATGGGTTGGTCAACATGACTATGACTTTCAAAAGCTTCCACTGCTGCTAAAGGAGGCAGTTCTCAAAACAATATGATTTAAAGAAATCTCATTTTAGAAAGCACTGAAGTCAAGTTGGTTTTAAAATTCAATTTGCATTTTCTTAAGTAGGAAAGTGGCAGTCCTTTGTTATCCAAATAGCTTTTCATTTTGAAAATACTGGATGACACAACTGAATATTGTTGCTTATATATAGCATAGCTAGTACATAGTAATGGAGATTAATACAGTTACAAATATTTGGGAGAAAAAAAGGAAGTGATTCTACATAGAGAAAATGTGGTTTATCCAGTTTAAAATACACAAAACAACAAAGAAATCATTTCAGCTATAGAAATTCATTTTTCAGTATTTTTTATATTTTTTTTCCAAAATTCCTTCTTTTTAGATTCTTAGGAAAAATTGGATTATCTTTTACAGTTCTCCCTCATAAATTAAAATGTAAGAAAATTTCTCCATTATTTTCTGGCAAAAGGAAAAAAATAAATGTGTGTGCTATAGGACAAATTTAGGTTCTAAATTCTGTTATTTTCTGTAAACAATCAGAAGTAAAGCAAATGAAAAATCACTGACTTGTACATTAGTGTGTGAGCTGTTGTAACAAAAGTAGTATTTATGTTATTCATTTGCTTTAACTTCCTATGTGAATGTCACAATTTTTTAAGAAAATTGAATTAGCTAGGGATAACAGAGGAAGTTTTCCTTTGTGTCTTGTTACGTCTGTTTTACTCTGGACCAGATTGACTCCTGCCCCAGAAGACTTGGCCTTTTTTCAAGAGCAACTGAAGGGCCACTAGAATATCTGAAATACAGAGTGAAACAGAGAGAGAAAAAACACAGAAAATGGGAATTTAAAAGAAAAATGGAGCCAAGAGACTTATAAGAAAAACAAGGAACTTTCTTACAGCAGAGGTGAACAAGGGAGATCCAGACTTTACAGAAATTGCTCAATGTAAATGTTGCTGGCTGAAAATCAAGGCACTTTTTCTGAGTTTTGGTTTATTTGGGTGTTTTTTGTTTGTTACATTTATGACAAAACAGTTTTGAACATTGAAACAGATAAGAATTTTTAAAATTATCTTTTAGATAGATAAGAAAGCACAGAGTAGTTCTACTTAATGGCCTTGGCTGCCTGGGGTCTTATCCCAACACTTTTATAAATTCTTTGTCTACTTTCTCAAAGCAAGCCCAAAAGAAACTCTGGCATCATGACTATCTGACCATAGCCTAAAAAGAACTCAACAAACCTAAACTAGAAATTATCCACCAAAGAAAGAAAATCTGTACTGTTTTATGGGACACCTTGAGGATAAAAAGTAAATGGAACAAACTACAGCTGGTACTAATTCCAGAATTTTGATTGGGAAATCATAAATATGGATATGTATTGTTGAATCATACAATTTACATCAATCATTGAAATTTATTAGCTGATGAGAAATGTTGAAGAGGTGACAGAAAACCTCTGAGAATAGAACTTATTTCTTAATCAGAAGAGAAACATATATTCTGTCAAGCAGAAGAGACAAACTGTAATTCAACAATTTTAAACACACAAGCTAGATACTATAAATCACTTCTGCAAAGCAGAGGTTCGTAGTCTTCCACAAAGTATTGTGTGGATAATATTTTCCATACCACTTCTTCTGTGCCATAAGCTATGTTATTGAGGACTAGATGCAATAAAAGACTTAAGTGTTTATCTAACTTAGACATGTGATTTTAGGCCTGGTTCCCAGAATGATATTCAAATCCCAGAGCTAAGAAAGCACACATAATGTATGTAGAAGGCACAAAGACCATCTCAGTAGGTGTCATGAAAAAACCCTATATGATGAACAAGAAGCCAAAAATAAGACACAAGGAAACATTGATCTGAATTGACTGAAATTGCCTGACATTCAATGCTATTTTTGGAACTTAAGTCTCAAAAACCTAGGCATCCTTCTTCATTTTGGATTCAGGTCTGAAATTCTCCCCTGTGCCTAGGATGCAATTATTATTGTTTCAAAGAATGAACTATTGTAGATAGGAAAGAATGCATTATTCTGGGTAGTTTGAGGTAATTTTACATTTAGGAAGAAGAAACAGTTCTTACCATGAAAAAAGCATGGGGTTAAACCCTCCTAAACCCTAAGGAATTTTCTTTTCTTAATTTAGAGTTGAGTTTGTTTGTTTGTTTGTTTTGCCCAATATTTCACATAAAATGCATAAACAAAGGCTGGCAGACAAGAATCTAAGATGATCTATCGGTAGGCAATTGCTTCAATAACTGGACTACGGAGCTGTTCTTCCGAATCCTCTTTCCCATCCTGCACATTTCCTGAAATTCTGCATTGCTACAGTGATACAACAGTGCAACATCAACAGGAACATGGATCCATATCTCCACACAACTCCATCTGACTCACCCTTTATTGCACATGCTGTAAATTGAGCTTTTAATTGGCACTCCTTGCAGATGGCAATGTTGCATTTCATCTCTTTTGCGCTAAAAAATCAGAAGGACTATATTCTCCTATTTCTTCTGTGGTTGTCCTACCTACCAAGAGAGAGAAAACAGAGGAGAGAAGGAAAAAAATATTCCAGACTTTAAAAAGAAAGCAGATTTCTTAGCATTTTGTTATAGGCTTGATTCAACTCCTACTTTCTAGATCCCAGTAAAGTATAGGTGGGTTCTCTTAGGCTGAGTAGTTCTGGGTATGGAGAAAAAAAAGAAATTAGAGCAATAAGGGCATTTCAGGCTGGACATGAGCATTGAATTTTAATCATTTTTACATACGGACAGATAATAATCAAAGATTTCTTTACATAGTAATACTGTCTGTAATATATATTTGTAATATATATTTGCTCAATAAAGAGGAAGTCCACAGGAAGGATAATTCACGTTCCTTGGCAAGCACTCCATACAATTTAAATCTATTACACTTTATATGACTTAGAATGATTTCTAAAATAGCAGTGATTAGTTCCATATGTATTCACAGTGACTTGCAGTATGTGGTATGCAGTTCTGCAGAATATCCCAAATCAACATATCTGTTTCATATTTGCCATAATATGGAATCACCTCAAGTATCTTTTGGAATATGTGTATAAAATAGACTTCAAATTGACTAATTCCGGGCAATGCCATTACCTAGCTGATCAGTGCTGCAAGAAGAGGAATGAAATGACAAGAACATTTCTACAGTGTTACAGAATCACTCAAAAAAATTGCACCACGTCCACTTGGGGAACTTGCACTTAAGACGCAATACACATCTTTTTTGAGACTTACCAAGTCTTATTTTAAGTCCCTAGTACTCCTTCAAACTGAACTTTGAGGAGTGATTTTGAAACATTCTCATGTGCAAAAGAACTCTGTAGTTAAACAGCCATTCAGAATCTCTCACTATGTAAAAGCAATGATAGGTTCTTAATTTCATACACAGCTGTCATTGAAACCTTTCTTGAAAATGGAAAATAAAATTAAAAGATAATTTTTATTTAGGAAAAATCAGCAAAATTGATCTAGTGTTACCTAGATAAAAATAGATTAAATGTAAAATTGCATACTCTTCAACATGAAATCAATTTACACTGAGCAACAAGAAGGATGAAGACATTTTAAAATATAATTTAAATGAAACAAGTGCAGCATAAGTAGATCCACATTCTTAAGGATAAAAGGTATGTATTATTCAGAAAAAGCAACATCACTGACATGACTAAAACATGTAAAAATAAATTATGCTGAAAAGGGAAAGGAGATATGGAGACTGTTACATTTTGAAGTTCCTACTATAAATAAAAGATATTTTAAAATACTGGCGCAAAATAATCACAAAACTATTGAAAGTACATTTAATAAAATACTGTTAATAGTCATCTAGAATCTGCCTGTGGACATGAAGTCTGTCAACGTAGGAGACCTGTGCCTGATGAATCTCATTCCAAGTGGTCATTTGCATCCCTCTATAATAATCTATTCTGATAGTAGTTTATCCCTTTTCTGTATGTTTTTAACTGACTCTAATTTGTGTCAAATAATAGGGAATTGAGTTTTGTACTTTCATCAGCTACAGGACATAACCCTTTTTCATTCAAATGAATCTATTAGTAAGATTCATGAACTGAATAGTGTAGAAATAAATCTTATGGCTACATTGGTACAATAGTGAGGTTTTGATGACAACAGCTAAGGCCCTGTTTCGATTAAAAGCAAAATAATAGTTTTATAAGCTATAATGAGAAGAGAAAGGGATGACTCCTTCTAGGATTCTTAGAATTATGTTTCACCAGAGAAGTAAATTGTCTACCCCTATTTGGTTACTAAGTGAAAAAAAGGAACAGAAGGAAAAAGTATTTTGAACAGACAAATATCAATACAAAGCAGAAATGACAGATCACTGGGTCTTATGGAGGGTTTTTGAAATAATATTGGACTAGGATAGAAACGGCATAATCTAAAAAAATGAGAAACAATGAATTTAATTACATATATATCTATGTCTGTAAAAAGTCAGGATGCGTAAAAAAACTCTATCTAATTTCTGAGTCAATCTAAAAACAAAAAAATAAATACATTGATACAATTGTGTAACATAAACTAATACCTGTCTCATTTATGACAAATCAAACAGAAATGGTCTTCAATAGGAGTAGCAGCAGCCAAATTGTGTTTTAACATTGGAGCAACCAGATGAGCAATCCATTGAATTAGCCTGGGAATCTCAATATTCACAAGAATGTTCCAGGTAGATTCACACACTACTGCTTTATAAAATAGCAGAGGTACAAATGGAATAGAAAGGACTATTCCTACATGTATATGGTTCAACAGTCACTTTAGGAACCATTTTGAACTGCATTGTTAGGTCCCTTCTGTGCTTTAAACCACGATAGGTCTGTTAATTCAATTCACTTATTTCATCTGTGTTATGTAGGCATCAAAAAGAAGAAAACTAGTAATGAGACAGGCAACTACTTCCAAAATTCTTCTGGGATCTCACATACCTATTTAGTCTTCTTCCTGTTCTCTCTTCTGAACAATCACTGTCATTGTCTTTGTCTTTAGTCTTCTCCATCAATGCTTCCACTGCCTTTGGCAACCCCTCTGTTACCCTCTGGAGTTATACTGCATCCATTGAGGACAATGCAATAACTTCCCCTTCTTTTAATGGTTTAATGCCATGGCCCGAGTTCCTAATTTCTCTTCTATCTCTGTTTTGCCAATTTTTTCACTTCTTTGAATTAGTTTATGGTTGCATACTCTACCTCTGTTAGAAAATCTCTGCTGCTGTTGTATTTCACTTATACTCTATAGTATTTATAATACATAATTATGTGAAGAGTTCTGGGGAATAGTGTAATGAAAGGCATTATGTAAAGCAAATGTATGTTGTACTGTAATTTGGTTTTGTTACTTCAGTGTGTTTATATATTTCAAGACTTTCTTCCCTAATAGTTAAATTCTTTTCTGTCACAGATGTTTGGTTATTGGTCTCCTGTCTCTTTTTAAAGGTACTGTAATTGAGCACCTGTGTGTGAGGACAGAGGGAACTGGGGGCTCTTGATTAATTTTCTCCAGCTATAAATTATTTATTGTCTTGTACCATTCCCTTGTCATCCTCTTTGGGACTGTTTTAAGCTGTCAGAGATACCTATTTACTTTTAATTGATTGCTACTCTGTGCTCATTGAGTTTTCCTAGATTGCAAACAGAAGAAATATTAAAACTAGCAGTATCTAGCTACAATTGGAAGAGACGTCATAGTACAAATAATACCTAACAGTGAAATCTAATCTTTTGAAGTACTGAATTCCGTGTAGGAAAATTACATAAGCCTTAAGGAATGACTATTGAGTTTAAACTGTCTGGGTAACCTGCTGTAGCTGACCTTGTTTGAGCATAGTGATGGACCATCTAAACTCCAGAGGTCCTTTCCAAACACAGAAATTCTGTGATTCTGTGACAGATTTAGCTAAGCATCAAGTTATCTTTTTCATAGCAAACTAGGAAAGTGAATTTGGCTGCTTATAATCCCATGAACAAATTTGAGCAAGTCCCACTATTTTTCCAGTCTGTTTATGAAAGGTTAACCTGGTGGTTCTTGTTTCTTCAAATACGTCTCTTTCATACATGTTAAAGATAGATACATTATTATTACATTTCATATTAATATTATAGAATCATAGAATGGTAGGGTTGGAAGAGACTTTTAGAGATCATCTAGTATAACTATGTTTGTTTTAGCGTCTTCTGGTTTCAGAATCTGTCAAGTGTATATCTCACAAAGATGCTCTTCAGGTGTTAATTTTGTCATTCTGACTCAATAAAAACCCTTGAGTGAGAGGAGAAAAAAATAGAATATTGTCTACACTGTCATGTGGAAAAACACTCTACCTGACAATATCCAGAGAACAGCAGTAGCTGTTACCTCATGGTAGTAGAATCATTACCACATACTTAGTAAATAGAAGGTCAAAGATATGGTACTAGAGAAGACAAGAAAAAAAGAAAAACATTTGTAGGAGACAGCAGATCTGTTAAAAACATAATATTCAGGTTCAATATCTGGCTGAAGACCTAATACATGTATATATGGATGACTGTGAGCTAACATCCTCTATGAAAAACATCCAGATACAGACAACTCGTAATGCAACTGATTACTTAAGTGACTTTAAAAACTATTATAGACAGGCATGACAGAGTCTATAGCAAACTTCAATGATATTTTAAATATATCAAGAGTAGGACTTTTTAAAGCATACAAAAAACCTGGAAGTACAACACAGCTACAATTTATTATATCATAGAATCATTTTGGTTGGAAAAAAACTTTTAAGATCATCAAGTCCAACCACTAACCTCGCACTGCCAGCCACTGAATCATGTCCCTCAGAATATTGTTAATTACCAGAGGTAAGGAAAACATCCCCATTTAACACATTATCTCTCTCTGAAACCCTGGATTTCCTGAAAAAAATGTTGTTGTCGGCAAAGGAAACTTTTTAAATGAGGACATTCATATCTACTTTCAAAATATTTATTTATATATCTTTGAAGGACAACACATTCAAAATGCACATCATCATACAAAATGCATACAAGGCCTTCAGTGGGGATATAAAGCTACACGATCTCATTAGGCCTTAGTGATAAGAAAAAGCAATGATATTTAACATACTACTGTATCCAAAGCTCCTGTCACAATGCTGCTGGTGTGCTGCTGCTCAGCCTTGATCAAATTACTTTCCAACCATATTTTACACATGATGATAATTGAAGTCCTCTTTCCTGGACAGTCAGATAAATCCTTATGCTCTCTCTGCACTTACTACCTGCATACACATGAAAAGGTCTATTGGACTCAAAAGCAGCCACCAGAATGTAAACTGTGTAGTCCCTTCTCTGTATTAGTGCCACATGCCATTAGCACCCTTTGGAACACTGCATCAGAAAATTTGCATCAGAGACCTTAAATTACTAATCCTAATTATTGTTTTAATCATAGAATCATATAATGGTAGGGTTGGAAGGGACCTTTAGAGATCATCTAGTCCAATCCCCCTGCAGAAGCAGGTTCACCTAGATCAGGTCGCATAGAAACATGTCCAGACTTGCCTCGAAGACCTCCAAGGAAGGAGACTCCACAACTCCTCTGGGCAGCCTGTTCCACTGCTCCCTCACCCTCACATTGAAATAGTTTTTCTTATATTTAAGTGGAACTTTTTGTGTTCCAGCTTCATCCCATTACCCCTTGTCTTGTTGCTAGCTACAATAGAAAAAAGGGATGCCTCAACAGTTTTGTGTATTATAACTCCCCCAACAAAGCATGAAGATATTTAGTAGAACATAATTATACTTGTTTTTTATGACCATACATGTTTGTATTTACACTTGAATTTAAAAAGGTATCTGCAATGGTATTTGTTCATTCCAATCTATATTGACCCTCCTCTCAGAGTAGGACTCTTTCGGAGAGGGTTGACTCTTTATCTCAGCAAATCTCTGTATTCAAACTGAATTACATACACACACACACACACAAAATAAAGCCATCATAACAGATTACCCATATATAAACTGAAATTTTGTAACAGAAGAAGAGGAAGATTCATTTAAACACAATACATGAAAGACTGGGGTTCTCGTTTCCTAACAAAGTATATTGATAGCATTTAACTAAGCCATCATCTTTATTGCACTTCTGCAAAGACCTTGTCATAAATCAGTACTGCTTGAGGCATACTAAAATTGCAAGGATTTTCTCACTCAAAGAATTAACATGATGCCCCTCTGGCACTGTTTAGAAATTCTTCATTTGCTCCACAAACTTTAAAACACTGGCAGAGCTTGAGTGTAACACCAAATTAACATTATTTAAAAGCAAATCAGTTGAGATTTTATAAATGATTTCTTGAAGGTTACTATCATGTAAGACAATTAGTAATAGAAAATAAAAGGATGATAATTTTTCAAAATTAAAACCAAAGTTATAAACACTGTAAATATTAGTGCTTTAGCACCATGGCCCAATTACGTGTGATTAGCAATGCTGAAGCAATGCTATCAACTCTCTTAAAGCAGTTACAGCTCTTACTGATCAGTCCTGTGTTTTCCTCTCTTTTGTTTTTCTATTAGTCTGCTGAAGATAGATATCACTAGTACTCTTAACAACAAGCTATTGCATTTTAGTAAATTTTATATTAAAAGTATGTAGCTTTTCTTCTTATTCAGGACAGTTTTCATAATTTCAGACCTAACCTTAGAAGGGAGCTTGCAGCTTCTCCAGAAACTTCATCAAAGGATACCGAGCTCTTGTTTCAGTTGACTCCTGACTAGGCAGGGTCACACACCTTTTCAACATACTAGGGAGATTCCAACATAAATACTGGGTCAAAAGTTAATCTCTGAGGGACAGTATTTTTTACAGTTGGGAAGAAAAGATTCTGCTGAGAGAAGTGCACACATGCTCAGGAGCAGTAGACGCATGACAGAGCCAAGTTCTCAGTACCCTCTGGAGCAACTGTTCCAGCTCAACGGAGACATCACCCAGTTGAAGCTCTCAAGCACAGATGCATCTCTGAAGAGCTGGGACCACGGGGATATAACTTCACCAACAGGTCAGCTAATCTTGCAAGGAAAGCGTTAAACTAGGAATGATGGAGGAGAGAGATGATGACCCTTAATGATATGAGAGTAGATTAGTGTGGTAAGGAATGGCTGCTAGATCATGTGGACAGGAGAGAACTTGTAATCAACAATACTGGACTGAAAGAAGCCATGTCATGCATATGTACTTAAATAAGTAACTGCCTACAAGACAGACTTCCAGTTCCTAAAGGAGGGCTATAAGAAAGCCTGTGAAGGCCTTTTCACAAGGGCATGTAGTGACAGGACAAGGGTAATGGTTTTAAACTGAGAGAAAGTAAATTTAGATCAGATATTAGGAAGAATTGGCACTGGAACAGGTTGCCCAGAGAAGTTATCCATGCCTCCTGCCTGGAAGTGTTCAAGGCTAGGTTGGATAGGACTTTGAGTAACCTGATCCAGTGGAAGGTGTGCCTGCCCATGGTGGTGAGATCTTTAAGATCTGCTCCAACCTAAATTTCCAGGTGGTTCTCTTCCATGATCTTAACGGTCTTCAATGGGAGGCTGACTGGTCAGTAATTTCCAATGTCCTCCTTTTCACCTATTTAAAAAATGTGATGTTTCACTTTTCAACTCTCTGGGGCCTTTGCCTTTGTGGGATGCACCTACAAATGCTAAGGAATCTGTTTGATGTCATTGTGAAGCCAATCTCAATTACTTTTGAAAGGGTATGATGATCAAGGGAGGTTTCTGAGGGACTGCGAAAAGGAAATGTCACCTATAAACTCAAGAAAGGCAAGTAAGATCCAAAGAATTACAGTTTAATCAACTACATCTTAGCCCCAGAGAAAGTGACAAAGCAAATAACCCTGGAAACCTTTTTCAAACATATAAAAGGTAATAAAGTAATTGGGAATAGTCAGCATGGATTTACCAAAGGGAAGTCACATCTGATCAACCTTGTAGCTTTGCACAACAGACTGACATGGTCAGTGGATAAGTGAAGTGCTGTTGCTTATTTGTTTATAGTAAGGCATTCAATACTTTCTCCCATAACGTCCCATAAAATCCTCACAGACACACTGAGGAACTGTGGATGAGTTAAATGAAAAGCAATGTGGACTGCAAACTGTCTGAACTGCTGGACTCACAGGGCTGTGATCAGTAAAAACAGGTCCAACTGCAAACCATTCTGCAGCACGTTCCTAGCTCACGTAATTTGTATGCCTGAGACACCAGTGTGCTTATGATAATATAATTTCTAATCTCAAGTGTTTCAAACACAAGAGTCTCCAAGATGTCTTCAGAAAGAAAAACACTAGTGCCAAAATTCATCCATTCAGTGTAGATATTTGCCTATGGTATTTCTGACATTCCTTCCAGCAGCCTTTTTTTTCAATTGAAGCTGTCTTCATAACAGCATGTAAAAATGAAACTTAAACAGAGAGACAAGCAGCAGCCTCAATCGTGAGACTTGCTGTGAATCAGTTTGAAAATAAATGGCATTGGAGAGTTCATGTATTTAAAAGTGAGCTTTAACCTTATCTTTTGTATTTGCTTTATCACAAATAGCATAATCCCAAATGAGGTCTATATATTATGCTGCTCCAAAAACTGTAAACACATGGCTAGTTGCAGAATTTTACACCTTCAGGTAGATTTTATATCCTTAAGGGTTTTAAAGCAAAATATATTTTAATTGTGAATTATAAAGGGACAGATAAAGCAAATCAATGCAAGTATCTCAAGAACTTCCAAGAAAATAAAGGAAGAGTACATACTTATGCAAGGCAACAGTGTAATCTAGTTCATTTAAACATTTTATTTTTTCAAGTTAGGATAAGTCAAAACAATGAGGCAAAGGCAATCGTATGTAAACACAACGCAAAGGACAAGAAGGATAATATAGGTGAGATGCCATGTTAATCAGATTGTAAAGACAGGTGGAAAGGAGGAGGAAAGACAGAAAAAGAAAAGGGAAGACGACTTGCATGGGAATTCTGCAAACTAATGGTGTAGAACAGCAAATCTAGCAGCTCTGGATCACCATCTACAAGCTTGGCTCATTGTTGTTCCTCATTAAGAGATACTGAGATCTGAGTTTATGCTGCAAGTAATTTCTATGTATTTCCAAAACTATACAAGCCAGTGCTAATTTTCTCTGTGGTGAAGGTAACTATTGCCCTTGAGCATGGAATGCACTGGGAAATGAGCTATATTTCTTATGCTTAGAAGAGAGGATATGACACTACTGCAGGAATAAACACTGGTGTGTACAGCAGTCATGGAAAATGCTTCATTTCCGTCAATAGCTCTCTTTGTCTCATTCCAAACTGCTTCCCAGTCACTCATTATTGCTGCACTGAGGTGAATTAGTGGTGCTTTAAAAAGAAGAGAGAAATGATTACAAAAGATCTAGAATGAAAAATATGAGAAATACACTGTTATGAAAAAAAAATTGGTAAAGTAATAAATTTTTAAAAATTAATCTATAATATTAACAATTGCTTTTCAGCAACATCTATGGCCTAACAGTGCTAGAATCACATGGCACAGTCTGTTTCAAATGCATAATTTAATTAATTACTGTTAAAAAATAGTTTGTTGAAACCCTATATGCACACACACAAATAGATGAAGCTTGGGAAATAAAAGAATAATTGTTCAACATAAACTTCATTAAAGTTTATATGTATGTAGTACTGCTATATAAAGGTTTGCATTGAAGTAGTACCTCCTTTGCTTCAAGTAGAACAGGCATATGAGGGAAAATTCAGTATCTAATGTAATTCTTAGCCCTGGTTTCTTCAAATGGAGCTTTCATTGCCTTTCATTTGTGCAATTATAATTAAGAATAGATTCATTGAAGTTGGAGTTGCAATTAGACATACCTTGTGATACATGATGAGTCTATTGCTACCAATAACAGATTTATGAATTTTTTATGTATTTCTTAAATGTTAAACAATGATTACACCTAGTACTTTGTTCTAGCGCAAACTATGCTATTACGCTCTTAGTAGTTTCAGTCATCACAGAGTTGATTTCTTTAAGAGGAATCCAAACAGAAATTGTAACTTCATGTATGCACTTCACGTGCCCTCATGTCACGATAAGGGTGTGAAACAGGGACTGGTCCTTTGGACTGCTGTGAGCCACACACAAAGAAGGGATGTTCGGTCTAGGGAACCATACTAAAACCAGTACAAACTTAAAACTCCGAACTTCATGTACAGTACACGTAAATGCCAATATGACCTGTTTCAATCTGCTCGTACTTCCCCATTGAAATGAGTTACTTATTCATGTAAATTAAGCCAATAATTTCTGGTACTTTATATTCAAACTTTTGTTCTTGGTGGGTGTTATGTAGCCAGCACAAGGACTGCTCTATACTAAAACTCTTTTTTTTTTCCCCATCACTAATCAACTGTTGAAGGAGCACATCCATTGCTCATAGGTGATACCAGGTGCTTAACTATTTACTGTCTGTGAATACCACGCTATCTGCTCTATTGTGTCTTAGAATCATAGAATAGTAGGGGTTGAAAGGGATCTTTGAAGATCCAACTCCACTGCAGAAGCAGATCAATGTAGATCAGGTCATACAGGAAAGGCACATTGCTGACTCATGGTTATTTTATTGTCAACCAGCACTCCTAAGTCTCTCTCTGCAGAGCTGCTCTTCTCAGCTACTCCCAGCCTGTATTGGTGCATCGGGTTGTTCCTTCCCTGATGCAGGACTCTGCACTTGTCCTTGTTGAGCCTCATGAGGTCTCTCTCTGCCCAACTCTCAAGCTGGTTGAGATCCTGCTGAGTGGCAGCACAGCCTTATGGGGAATCAGCCAGTCCTCCCAGGTTGGTGTCATAAGCCAACTTGCTGAGGATACACTTTATACCCTCATCCAGATTGTTGATGAAGATGTTGAACAAGATTGGTCCCAGAACCAATCCATGTGGAACTCCACTGGCCACAGGCCTCCAACTCTATTCTGTGCCATTGATCACCACGGTCTGGGCTCTGTTATTCAGCCAACTCTTGATCCATCTCACTGTCCACTCATGAAAGCCACACTGCTTGAGCTTTCTGATGAAGATGTTATGGGAGATAGTGTCAAAAGACTTGCTGAAGTCAAGGTAGATGACATCTGTTCTCCCCTCATCTAGCCAGCTTGTCATGCACTCATAATAGGCTATCAGGTTGGTTAAAGAGGATTTCCCCTTGGTGAATCCATGTTGACTCTCCTAATAACTATCTTTTGCTTCATATGTTTTTTAACAATATTGAGAATGAGCTGTTCCATCATCTTTCCAGGGATGGAGATGAGGCTGACCAGCCTGTAGTTTCCTGGATCATCCTTCCTGTCCTTTTTGAAGACTGGAGTGACATTGGCCTTTCTTCAGTCCTCAGGCACCTTGTCTGTCCTTCATGAATGTTCAAAAATGATGGAGAGTTGCTTAACAACCACATCCCAGCTCCCTCAGCACTCCTGGATGCATCTCACCAAGTCCCATTGACTTATGAATGTTAAGCTTGCCCAACAAGTCTTTAACCTCTTCCTATTCCACCAAGGGCAAGTCCTCTGCTGTCCAGACCGTCCAACTATCCTTGCTGGATTGGACTTCCTGATAGCTGTCCTTGGCTGTAAAGACTGAAGCAAAGAAGATATTCAGTAGTTCAGCCTTCTCTGTATCCTCTGTCACCAGAGCATCCCCTATGTTCAGCAGCAGGTCCACACTCTCCTTAATCTTCCTTTTGCTGCTGATGTACCTGAAAAAACTCTTCTTGTTTTCCTTCACTTTCCCGGCCAGGTTTAATTTTTAAAGGGCCTTAGCCTTCCAAATTGTTTTTTAACCAGTCTTACCCATGAGTTTTTATAAGAAGCTGTCCAATTTTTTATAAGGTGTCTGTTTTTTATACCAAGTGGTAATGCAATGAGTTTAATTCCTTATTTTTAACACAAAATCCATGACAGTAGATCCCCTCGGTGTAGAGGAATTGAAGAACCTGTGCAGCAGGAACCAGTGCAGCACACTGCAGAGTTATATTGTCGCCAGTTTATACAGCTTTGGAAAACTAAACATTTCTTTCTTTGCTCTATTGAATCTCTTACAACCATCAGGCTGAATTTACTGTGCTTGTATACTTCTTCCTAATATCCTTTGACACAATTCTCTTCCTCTTCATATCTATCACTGTTATTCTGCCATCCTTGCTCATATTGTCACCAACAGGTGGACAGATCAAGTAAATCTAAGAAACATGTTCACTGTAGCAGAAAACAAAAGCATCCAATTCAAAAAAAGAAAAGAAGAAAAAAATGTACATTAACTCACAGTTTCATTAATGAACTCAGCCTTAAGTTGAGAATTTGTGAGGTAAACGGCCCAAATCAGGCTACAAAGACATTTGAAAATGCATATATATCTTAAGGCTCTATATGGCATTTGGCTTTAAAACAATTATTGGAGAATTCAATTAATTTTGCAGGGTAGTTTATGCTGATCTGTAGATGTCATAAAAGAGAACTTCAGGCAAAAATAGTGCTGTCTTTTAGCATGAACATTGCAAAGCAAAGCAACACTCCTGGGGCTATCTATATAGCTAGCATTTCCTGTAGTAACTTGTAGGGGAAGTGAAGGAGGGAGGAAGGGTGCTGTCAGCACTGAACAACTTTCAGCTTTACAATTACCTACAAGTAATGAATCTTGAATAGCCATTTCAGGGTGGCATCCTTCATTGTAAAGGCAGCTTGTACATTGTCGATCTGAGGAAACAGAGAGCTGTACATGCCGTGACAAATTGAAACCAACTAAATTGTCATGAACTCTTTTCAATTCAGCACTGTAATTAGCTGAATTAGACAAAGTAAATTAGCTTTATATAAAATTCCTTCTTGTATGATCTTAGACCACATCTACACAACACAGTGCTATTCAAATAATTTGGAGAAAAAAAGCCTAGATAAGCAAGGCTAATACTTCTAATTGACTCTGGTTTTTTTTTCTTTTGTACTCACTAGGTCAAATATAGAGACGGCCAAGAGGTGAGGTAATTCTGATTTGCTGGCATCTGGATGAAGCCATGCCATAGAAAACTACCAGGCTTCAAGAATACCTCTATAAATAAAATAACCACTTTATTTTCATTAAAAACAAATAGTTAAAAAAAAATCAAAACCCAAAACCAAGTAACAAAGAAAGTCTTCAAGGTGCCAATAAGCAGAGAAATCTGACTCAATGCTTTTGCCTCTTTTCATAAGCCTTTGTAATTTCAGCCTGAGGAGACAGGAGAAAGGAACATTTTCTGTACAGTTATCAACATCTCTGATATATGCCATCATCCACTTAAGGAGTCCATTTAGCATTTTGGGAAGGATTCAGTTGTGCTGAATATTAGTGTCTAATGACTTGCAAGATACTACAAGGAAGTAAAGATGTGTATGCAGGACTGACAGGTACCACAGAGGACTTACAAGGGACTTTTACGCTTCAGCAGTAGCAGCTGAAAGCCAGGCAGTATAGCCTACAGCATCACATGAACAGGAGGTTATTTATACATGACTCAAGTGCATAAAGCCATCCAGGTACTTATAGATAGCCTGACTCTGTCAGAGAAGCAGAGTATAATGACAGATCTGATGAGTAGGTCTGAAGGACGGTAAGCATGAAATTACCCCAAGGAAGAAATTTCCTTCCCATCCTTTCTTCTCCTTGAGCACTGGACTGTTGTCACTGCTAAATTCTGTTGATATTTAATAAAAGCTAGCATCTGTGCCTTGCTTGCCTCCAATTATAGAGCTTCATCCTAGGGCCACTTTGGAGCTTCTTACAAGCGCTGATGCTTGAAGCACAGCTATAACAAAAGAATGGACTGACAGTTTTTTTCTGCCTCTAGCTACCTATGAGTTCCTTTTTATTTTATTTACCTCAATTTTGTCTTTGGTTGGCCACCCTAAATGATCAGCCTGCAGCAGTGGTCTCACTGTAGGAGACCGCTTGATCAATCCTCTCTCTATGTAAGGCCCCCCAGGAACAGAAAATATCAGTGAAGGATGCTTCCATGCCCCAATTACATGCAAACACATCACTACTGCTACAGCACTGTCAGGGCTATTGAATTTGCTAGAGATAATAACAGGGATTCTTTGTGATGAGCCATGATAGATCATGTGAATGTGCAGTTTATAATTGTTAACAATGAACTCGATATACGAAGGTTACTTCAGAAGTGCTCTATAAAGCTATTTTATGGATAAAATTCACTTCAGATCATGGTCAACATTTGTCAGAGAGAAAGAAAAGATGGAGAAAAAAAAGCTAGTAAATTTTATTCATTTTTATCTCTCTAAGAGTCTTCTCTGGTAGTCAGATGACTAAGAATAACTAGTTTAGAATCTCACACTTAGAAAGTAGACAATATGAAATAAGAAAATAGAGAAAGGAAGAGAAAATGTAAATGGAAAGTAAAACAATTCAACTGACATTTGAGTAATATTGAATCAGGCATGCCTTCACTATCTAGCAAACACACACCAGCTACATAAATTCAAACTCTTTTTGAGTTTTCAAAGTCTAAATATCCCAGTTTTTCTGTGATTAAACTGTTGGTCTTTCCTGAGTATTCTCTGTTGGTCTTGATCATTTGTATAGATGATTAGTAAGTCAGATATGATGCAAAAAACCAAAAAATTTAGTTCATAAGTTGATTCAAAGTCCTGTTCTCTGATGTAATCAATTCTAGCTATTATGAAGACTTTCTTAGAAGAATCAATGTATGTATCTAGATCTACAACTTTAATGTATAATTTGTTAACATACATATATCTTTATAGATAATACATATTATTGGGGAATTGGTTGTCTCAGGTCTTTCCATATGTCGTGGTTTGGCTCAGCTAGCACAGCAGCACCATGACAGTCTCTCGCTCGGTGCCCCCATTCACCCCCACCCTCGTTAGGATGGCGGAGGCCCCAGCGAAATGGGAGTAAAAAGATAAGCAAGGTTGTTGTGGATTGAGACAAGGGCNATCTCCCTCTCCCATACCTCCTTTCTTTCCAGGCCCAGCTCACTGCTCCCGATATCTCTACCTCCTCCCCCTACAACGGCTCAGGGGAGTAAGGAATGGGGAATGTGGTCAGTGTCTCACAGATGGGCTCTGCCGCTTCTGTCTTCTCAGAAGAGGACAACTCCTGGCATTCTTTCACTGCTCTGGTACGGGGTTCCTCCCCCAGGACACAGTCCTTAATGAATTTCTCTGCTGTGGGTTCTTCACAGCAGCTGTGGCTTCTGCCAGTACAGAGTCCCTCACATGGGATGCAGTCCTTGGTGAATATCTCTGGTGTGGATTCTTTGCCACGGTTGCAGTTTCTGCAGGTAGAAGTGTCCTTCCCTCCCGACTTGGCTTCTTCTAGGCATCAGTTTAATGAGCTGCTCTGTTGTGGGTTCCTCCCCACAGTTACAGCTTCTGTGAATATTGAGTCCCTCCTTCGGGACATAGTCACTTCCAGCCCTAGTTTTAAAGAAGAAAATCACTGCCTCTGGCTGGGGTCTGNCCACATGGTTGTTTCTCTCACTGTTCCTACTCCTTGCACGGCTACTAGCCAGAAGAAAAAAGGGGTAGAAGAAGGAAGAAACAGGCAGAAGGAGGAGGAAGAAGCCTCCTCTTCTGGCTTCTTCTTAAAAAGTGATTGTGGAGACGTCTAATTGGCTCAGCCCCAGAAGTGGATCTGGCTCAGAGCTGGGGAGAGTTTCGAGAAACTGCTTACAGGAGTCATCTTTACAGCCCCTTCCCCCTTACCAGAAAAGGCTGTCATGTCAAACCATGACACCATACCATCCAAGATATTATTTTTATAATGCTGTGAAAATTTACTTTATAAAAACAAGACCTTTCCAAGGTACCTAGGTAGAAAGAAAGTTAGGACATTGGTAACTGAAATTCCTGGATTTGATGTTAAGAACACAAGTTCTCTTTTGAAAATTGACATGTACAAAATCAAGCAGCGTTACTGATCCCACTTGGAAATGTATATATAATGTCCTGTGCAAACATCCAGATAACTGCATATTATTTTTGCTGTATTGGAAAATGTTACTCTTGGGAGATGTCTGATATTCCCATCACACTAGTCAAAGCCAAGCTAAACACAACGTATTGCAAGCAAGAGAAATACACTACTTGCATGCCAAGAATTCAGGTTAGATCCAACAGTCTCTGAGACACAGTAGGTTTTTTTTCCTTTTCCCCTAAGGATCTCCAGGTTATTCAGCAAATGGAGCTGAACCACTCTACCATTTTTCAGTCACTGCGCAATAGGCCCTAAATGGAAAAGTAGTCTGACCGTGACATACAACTTCAGACACTGATTTGTCATCCAGCTCAAAGAAATGCTTTACTGAAGAGAATTGAGATAGTAAATTTTGTTTCATATTCATGTCTGCAATTAATTACAGATTCAGTCTCACCACCCAAAAAACCCAGAATAGAAAATCACCACTGATGAGCACTGAGTCAAAGAAAAGCTAAGCACAGACTACATCTGTATTTTTCCCTTTAATTGAACTTCCTTCTTGATAGCAGCAAATAAAAATCTGCTTTCTCTTGTTCATAAATATATATATCTCTACATCTTCAAACTCTAGTTTCATGTAGAACTACAGAAGTATGTCCATTTTCTATGTACAGTTGATTATAAGTTTTACATCTTTTTTATCAAGTAACACAGCTTTTATCACCTAGACATCCTCCTTCATAAAAATCAAAACTACAGAATACCTGTAGAGAGGCAGCAGGGATTTTTTAATTACTATTTTTAATTAAATATAATGCTGAGCTATTACCTCTTTCTCTTTTCAAATCAGTAAATTTTCCTCAGAAAACAGGACTTATTAATATATAAAATGACCAGGACTCACAAAACCATTTTTTGTACCTAAAATGTCAGAAAGTAAGTCCATTTCTTTGAAGATTTTTAAGGCTAGAAATTACAGCTTTATGCCACTGGAAAGGATCAGTTCCCCAGTTTCTAACTTTGGAGTGTCCCAAGATACTGGATGTTAATGTCATGACATTTTAGATATAAAGAAACTCTTTTAAGCTATATTTAGAGGTTTCAAAGGCTCCCTTTGAAAGTTGTACACAATTGGACCTACAGTAACCAAGAAATCTAACTTCATATTACTAGTACAAGAGATAATCCATAAACATACTTTAATGCTTTGAAATGCACCTAAAATAGTTTATTTGTAACATATATGACATGTACAGAAAATATGATGATATGATTATACATTAAAGGCTTTACCACCATAAATGTAGGTCATCCAGAACAAATACAACTAATAGCAAAGATTTTCAGAAAAGGTAGCCTAAAGTGAAAATTTTCAGTCCAGGCTTAGAGTGGTAAAGAAGTCAGCTTTCTATTTATTTATTTATCTATTTCTTGATTTAGCTCACAAAGCAAATATTTCTCTACAAAGATATAGCTTTCTTTCAGTGTAAAATTTAGACTAGAAAATGCCATTTGCCCCCTAACCCCACCACTGCAATAAACTTTCATGATTCTTTCCTCAGCACAGGGAGTTCTACACAGCAAAATAACTATTTCCGAGGCAATATGGGGTTTTATATAACTTTTTGTATATTCTTCTGTTATTTAGAGATGTGAAAAATTGATTCAACAGCATATCTTAAACCAAAAGGGGAAATATACATGTTTTTAGAAGATGGATAGATCATAAGATACTTTCATTTGTAAGTTTATTTGTAAAGTCCACTGGTGTTTGATTTTATTTCACAGATATTCTTCGTCATCCTTACCCAACTTATAGAGATTGCCTCTCATCTAATTATAAAAGAAATATAGCTCACAATCAATATGAAAATTAGCAAATTAAGAAAAGTCTAATAGTTATTGTGGTTACCATAATTTTGTAAGAGGATTACACTGACATCAGATTCACCTATATTCTTCTCCTTTTTCTTGGAAGAAAATTGTTTAGTCATTTTGGGAGAATAGATAGAAATCATGAAACAAATATAATCCTAACCATTTCCCTTAGGCTAATATCATTTCTATGTGATAAATTCCTGTCTTTAAGTACTTGCTACTAGGTTTGGATTGAATGGTTTCTGGTCAAATACTGCTCTCTGTCACCCCAATGAAATTCTCACAAAGCAGTAGCATTTTACATGAACAACACTGAGAATTTTGTTTAGATTGAAAAAAGGTACCGAGCATGTATTTTTTCTTTCTTTTTCCCTATAAGTATTATAAGGTCATCCATACACAAGCCTACCATAAGATACATGGTATATTATGTTATTACTCAGTAGAATGCCTAAATTTTAGGAAAACAGGCATCCTAGAAAATCAGCAATTTAAAGATCATCTTACAAAGCACAATAAAAGTAGACATTCACACTCAGCCAGTTTTCCCATAAATGAGGTTAATTTGTGTTAGCAAACTGTCAAAGAACCTGTCATATTCTATTGTCTTTCCAAGTAAAAAAATGTTAAACAGATTACAAGACTGAAATAATATCCCAAAGAAATCTCACACAATGGAGAAAATCAGAAGGTTTATTCCTTCTTATTTTGAAAGAACTCTTACATCTGAATCTAAGGAGTGTTTGTTTGCTTAATTGTGCATATTGAGGAATACTATTCTGCATTGCTATTTTCCTTTTTTTTTCTTTAAAATTGTCGTAATAATAGCAATGGTTCTGGTGAATACATGTGCATTTCAAATGTTTCACTCCATTATAAACTTGACTTAGTAAACTGAACCTTTTCATTCTCTGCATTTTTAATGAAACAAAAGATAACATTTCATATAGGTGTGAAAACAAATAGAGAATACAATTAGTAAGAAATGTTAATTTAACACAACTTTTAAAACAATATAAAGTACACCAGCTTGTACTGTATGTGTTCAAGAAAAGTTCTGTGTGGTAACTACCACACTGCCACAAAGCTAGATTGATACTAGATCCATGATTTTAGAAGTTATAAATACAGACTGTAGTCCTAAGAAATTTTGGAAGTTAAAGGTGCAAAGATACATTTGAAATAATTCCAAAGAAATATGAAGAAAGCATAACCTGACACTAACAAGAGCGAACAGATAAAAGGCGTCAAAGCCCAAATTCATGATTTACCAGGAAATGTCATACTTAGTCCAATAATACAGAATTCAATAGATCTTAATATTTAGCAAATTCTGGTCTCACATTGTTTTCTACATCGTTTTCAGAATGATTGCTATGATTTCATAGGACTTGAGTGACAAAGGGCAATGGATATAAGCTGGAACATAAAAGGTTCCCAAGAAATATAAGGAAGAATTTCTTCACTGAGGATGAGGGAGCACTAGAACAGGCGGCCCAGATGGGTTTTTGAGTCTCCTCTGGGGACATTCATAACCCACCTGGACAAGTTCCTGTGTGACCCACTCTAGGTGGACTGCTCTGGAAGGGATATTGGACTAGACAACCTTTCGAGGTCCCTTCCAACCCTTAAGATTCTGTGATTCTGTGAGTGAACACAAAAACATACAGCAAATAGTGAAATGTACCAGGTCTCTTAATGGTTAATAAAAACATCTAGTAAATACATTAAATTTCATAAATATGTTACTCTCTGACATATATATTTACTACTACAAGTGTATCAAATTGACAATTTTACCTCTATTTTTCTCTTACTTGAGTTAAAAAAAATATCCAAACAGATGCTTGGTATTAACAGAGTATACAGAATAAATGAGTACTTTTCTGCTAAAATACCTCAAAATGCTTCTTTTTAGGCAACCTCTGAACACATCAAATGTATGCTGAAATCATACCATATTTGCTTTTGTATCACTGAAAGCAAATAGCTATCTTTACTGTGTAAAGTTAATAAGTCCAATTAATAGTTCTCCAACACATAGGAGGAGATATAGGGAAAAATAACACTGAACTTAGCTGTCAGGGAAGAATTTGTCTTATTGTGCCTCTGAACTGCATTTCTCACTGATAGCTACATTAATTGATAGTTTAGTTTATTTCTAGTATTCACAGAATCACAGGATGATAGGGGTTGGAAGGGACCTTTAGATATCATCTAGTCCAATCTCCCTGCAGAAGCAGGTCCACCTAGATCACACAGGAACCCATCCAGGTGAGTCTTGAAGACCTCCAAGGAAGGAGACTCCACAACCTCCCTGGGCAGCCTATTCCACTGTTCCATCACCGTCACAGTAAAATAGTTTTTTCTTATGTTTAAATGGCACTTTTTGTGCTCCAGCTTCATCCCATTACTCCTTGTCCTGTTGCTAGATACAATAGAAATAAGGGATGTCCCAACCTCCTGACACCCACTGTTTAGCTACTTGCAAATATTAATGAGATCCAAACAGACTGTCAAAAAGTTTAATAAAATGTGCAGTATGCTTTCAAGACTGAGTCTTCTCATGCTTCAAGCACCAGAAAAGACTTCAAAAATCACTGTGTCTACTAGTTGGCATTCATGATAGTGACATTTATAATTTCACCTGCCCAGGGCTGATTCTTACCATTTCCTATGAGGTTCGAGTACCTTGAACTCTTATTGATTAGAGGCCATTCAGCCTTTTTCGAGACTCGGAGAAAGACATGAACATGCAAGCACATGAACTATTTATCTAGACAATGAAATTAAAATGATACAAGCTGTGAATTTAAAACATCGTAGTCATATCTGCATAAGTCTTTCATGTAGAACTATTTTTCTAAATAAAGTTTGTGTGTATATATATATATATATACACACACAAATGCATACATATGTTTATATGCATACGCATAGGTACACCCACATACGTACACATACACACACATAAAAATAAATATTTCCAGATACTTTGGAAGTGGATTAACCAAACCCAAAGAAATATCATGCTTTGGAATGAAACTCCATGCAGGTCTTTATATTGGTCTGTTTCAATAGAAACAGATCCTTATGATGCAGGAATATTTCTGGAATATTTCTAAAAGGTAGTGACATCACTCAAGTTAAAAAAAAAAAGGTAGTGTACTAATCCTTCAGTATGATTGCTGTTGCAAAATGTGGACTTTGAAGTATTAAGATTTGGATTTGCAGATATAACATATTTCATGGATGACCAATTTCAAATGTGACTGTTATACCCAGTATACTGGGCCATGTCCTTTGATCATATGTCCTGAATCATTTCGCCTGTTTAACCACAAAAACTGAACTGAATGCATCCCTTTCTCCGTATATAAATACATATTATCTATAACCTCAGACACAGACTGATCTCTTAGAATGTATTTTGTTTAAAGTGTTTTTGTGTTTTCATTCTTTGAATTAAACATAAAAGCAAAAGTATTTAAAATCCCATTTTTTTTTATTTTCCTTCATTATTGTTTCACAAACTGCTAATTAGAAAAGATATTTCATACAAGTGTTTAGTTCTTATGTCTGCTTTAACACTTGAAAGGTTACAGCAATAGGAAAAGGAAGAGCTTTAATTAAAGAATGAATTATTGAATACACCATTTTAATTGATGTAGCTATTATTTTGTGTGTTTATAGATATTTTATGTGATACTTTAACCAAGATATTAACTAATTCTGTAACCACACACAAAGTAAGATTTTAACTATTGAAGCTAAAAAAGGAAGGGCTGCTGTATGATCACATTCAGCCATTTAAGTTCAAGAATCATGTGAAGTGTGGTTTCCATGACAACAAGTCACTAATTGCTAACATAAAATAAAGTAAAAATCAACCTTGACGGAATTTGGCAGTGACATGGAAGCTGAAAATGCTTCAAAATAATTATATGACAATTTTCCTGCACGATGAAGAAATACAAGTAATCCCACCCCATTCTGAGAGAGGATGAAAGCACTTAGAGTTCCAGGGTTACCTCAGATTTGGCAAAGCTGACTGTGTACAGTAGTCAATGTGTATTGCACTTGATAGTCAACACTTAGTTTCAGCAGCAGATAGGAAGAGATGTTTGTGATGAGGCGATGAAGGATTTTTGCATCCTTGGGCTACAGATCAGCAAAGGAAAATGCTGTGGTGAATGCATGAAGTAAATAAAAGGCAGAAATAACAGGATTTTAGCATAAATTCACAGGGTAAGAAGAAAAACAAATTAAAGGAGAACAGAGGGGAAGAAAGGACCTAAACTCATACATACCTCCCATGCTAACTTATTAGTAAAGGTTTTAGACACCTCTAGCTTTCAGGAAAAAAGAGCCTTTTGAGACTAAGGGAAACCATTCAGAAAGCACAATGGTACTATTCAAAATTTACCGATTTACGAACTACTGCATATCATTTGTAAAAATCACTTCAGCCAAAGTTACCTTTCACCAGCTCTGCAAGTCGACTCATTGGGTCACTAAGAGTGAACAAGAACATTTTGATAAATTCAGTTTCCATGACAATGAATTAGCCATGGAAAAGGGGGAGGTGTTGAAAGATCTGTGTTCTGTAGAATACTCTTCAAATGTTTGCCTGTTTTCATTTTTAGCCATTTAGTTCTCATGGCTCTTTTCCAGGACTCTTTAATTCTCCAGTAGCTGTTTTTCCTCCACAGATTAGAGGAGTAATTCATCAGTGAATGTTTCGCTCAGTGGCCCCATCTAATGTAAGAGAACATAAAAATTATTTTTTCCAATTATGCTTTTTTGTTGTTCAGAAAGAATGTAGCAAGCTCTTTGCTGTTGTTGTTGTTCCACTATAACCTGGCTACAAAATGCTTAATTTTTCTTATTTATTACCCACTACTGTATTTATGAGTAAAATTGTAACTTGCAAGACACTGAGAGTTTGTTTTAAACACCTGTCAGTCCCCAAAACAAAACAATGATTTGGAATTTGTTTCAAGAGGAACAAGCCAATAAAAAAGCTGGAACACAAAAAAGTTCCATTTAAACATAAGAAAAACCTATTTTACCATGAGGGTGATGGAGCATTGGCACAGGCTGCCCAGGGAGGATATTGAGTCTCCTTCTCTGAAGGTTTTCAAAACATCCCTGGACATGTTCCTGTGTGACCTGATCTAGGTGGACCCACTTCAGCAAAGGGGTTGGACTAGGTAATCTCTAAAGGTTCATTTCAATCTCTACCATTCTATGATTCTGTGAAAAGAATGGCATATTCCAAAGTCCACAATAGCCTGTATCGATGGGAAAAAGATGAGAAAAAGATCTCAGAAAAAAACTTGTATTTATTTTTTATTGAAGTGCTCAACATTATTTTTCATTTCTCTGACTTACGAAAGGCTTAGCCAGTGGGACTTTTGTTAGTGTCAGAAGTAAAGTCCACTGAAATTCTTGAATGTCTTTCTACCATTTTCAGTGAGTCCTGAGTGAATGCCTGATACTAATTATTTAAAGAATTAAGTTGCCTAGCCATTCAAAAAATATACTTAAAATTCACAATAAAAGGTAGAAGAAAATCAGGGGAGGTCTTTCCACTGACTTTTGGGACAAATAGTTTTCCATCCAGAGACAACTGAGAAAAATTTGGCTCCTTCAGAAAGTAAACCTGTTCTTAGTACCTCCAGCAATATGTTCCCCATTGCCATAAATAAAAATTGAAAGGTCTGAACATCTTGTTTCCACTGTCTCTCTGCCGAGCAGCATCATTTCACGTGCTGTACAAGAAATGGAAGGATTTTTCAAGTTGTTACTGGTTGTGCCAGCCCAGCATGGGCTAAAGTGTCTGAATGATTTGCAAAAAAAAAAAGAAAATGCTACTAGCAGGGGGAAAAAAAAAGAAAAAAAAAAAAAAGGAAATAAGCCACTACATAGAAAAAGAAAGAAGGGAAAGAAGGAAAGAAGAAAAAGAGAGAGAAGGGAAGAGTAGGGGAGGGTAGAGGGACATGATGGGGGCAGAGAGGGTAGGATGCATGAGAAGGGAAAGAGGATGTGGAAGCGGGAGAGAGATAGAAAAGGAAAGGAGATATTTTTGCATGTATCCCTGCAAAAATCGTTTGTGTATATTTCATTAAGAGACCATTTTCCATTCACCAACATATACATATAGATATACATTAAGAGATATTTCTAGAGTTATTTTGGTTTCTATCTGTCTCTGCAGGTAATTGACATACACACATAGGTAATTCACATACACGCATAGGTAATACATGTATGCACAATTAAGTGTATATATTCACTCACAGCCATTCATTCACAGACACAAAGAGGGAGAGGAAAGCTTTTTTAAAACTGACTGTATGAGGTATGTATCTCATCATAAAAAAAAATTCAAACTGAAAAAAATATACCTATTTTCAAAAATGACATGTTATTAATACTAGTCTATTCTGAAAATACTGCAGGATTGGTAAATGTAAGCAGCTGTTTAAGTCAATGAGACCTAGCTGTTCCGGAGCAGCCTCTCACAAAAGAAAAATAAGAGGAGGAAAAGATGAATCTGGGTTGACTGAAATTCAGTAAATCAGTAGCCTTGAGTCTCTCAGTCTTGATTTAAAATAGCAGGGGTAGTTGCCGTCAGGCAGTTGAGTACATGTGGACATGAATAAGCCTAATGACTTCTTTTGTTCATCTGCCATGTGGAACTGTTTCAACATTCTTATCTAGGATGTGAACAAAGTGTGCTAATAGCTCCATGTTTCCACTCCTGAAACTGAGGAAAGAATGCCTGTAGCATGTGCTCAGGTCCCATTGATATTAATGGTGTGAGATCACTCAGCCTGCTGCTTTCAGTGAAACATAGTTCAATGCGTACCAAGAGAGACAGATGTCAGATACTTCTTCACTCTACCCATGACCTTCAGCTGACACCAGACACTGCTGCAAGTCTCATCTTGTTAACATTTTCACAGGTGAGAGATGGATAAACAATGGTTTTCTCAGACCTGTAGATAGCTTATAAGTGTCACAAAATACACATGGGAGCTCAGGTGCAGATCATTAAAAAAAGAAGCAAGAATGAGAAGAATAATGATATGTCAATCCACTTCAAGTCAAGTTTTATATCCCCGTGATACTAGTTAACATGTTGCAGAGGGAGTTTTGCCTTCTATTCTTTGGAACTTGAACCAAAAGGACAGCAGTGGAACTTATTTCAGGATGCTTTTGGTTAAACTTTGAACCTCTGGTCAAATTAAGGCAGAAAAGAAGAACATTCAGACATTCAAAATTTCATTTGGTTTCTAATAAAGGTTTAAACGATGTAGTCAAGCACTGTGAACTTTAACTAATAGTTTCATGCTACAGCAATGGCATCTATTATTTGAATGCATTTCCCATATTGACAGCACAACTCAGGCATACTCCAGACTATGACATTTTAAGTGACTGGTGATTTTCAGTTTTGCTTTCTACAGTATGGATATATGAACTACAGAGTAGAATACACATGCATCTCTGTACACATGTGTCTGTAGACTACAGCTTATGCTACTTTTACTTTTGCTATTAAATGGAGAAATGTATTTTAAAAGTATACTATCCCCAGTATATATATCTTTTTCCCACTCTAAAATTGATCAAAAAGAGGAAATGCATGAGATGTATGATGAAATTTCAGAAAATTTTCTTTGTTCCAGTCAAGGTCTTCTCCTTATCACTGTATTTTGTAATCTAGCAATATGAAGCATAGAAAATAAATAGAAACATTTAGTATTGAGAAGACAATTTGACTTAAAGGATCACTCGTGTCTCACATGACCTCTCATAGCTACCATACATTTAATCATTCGATTTGTATGTGATATTTTTAATACATAAAAAAGCCAAGCCACTGGCTTCTCCTTTCAATGCACTATGAGAAGACACATAAGTGTGATTTGGAAAGCTGTAGTTCTGAACTGAGGAGGGACTTCTGCTTTGCCACTTCTTTAGCAGGGATAGTTGAAGAGTATAAAATTAGAAGCTGATTGCAAACAACAGAAAAATGTGGCAGGAAACTACCTCATGCTGCTTATCTCCTTTCAGCTCACAAATACATAATTAGAAATTTCATTTCAAGCTACTGCAAGGTGAGGAAAAGTAGTACAGAATTTGCCTGGGTTTCTCCACACATCTTGGGAATCCATTCCTCTATGAGGCAAAACTTGATTCCAGCATGTCTAATTCTGATACTTCATCTTGCCTTGGCAAGACCGCTTAATAATGATGAGTAAACTTTGTGTTCATTTCAGTTAAGGAGTAGATAAATCCTACAACTCAAAAGCTGGCAGCTTGTTACTCCTGAACTTACGGTACAGATTCATGATAACGCTTGAGTGAGGCAGACCTAGAAACCAAATCATAGACATAATTTAAAACCTCAGAAAAGAGGCCAAAGGAGTTCTTTGAAATTACCAACCCATATTCTTAGTAATAAAACTGTTTTAGTTTTTTTTTTTAAAATCAATTCCAAGATTATTAAAAATCAATTTTTTTTTTAAAAAATACACATTTGCAGACAGTGTGATATTAAGAGTATCTCCATGAATCAGAAGCTGAATTAGTATATTCATCTGTGCTTTTTCCAGTTATGTTATGGAAATAAATGTTTTTCAGTTGTTTATGGTGTCTGTCACAAACTCCTATACATACTCTTTGCACAGTTATGGAGTGAGGTTTTCAGGTTTTCATGACTTGCTTTTTTGAGAATTAGGGGAAGTTCCTGAGAAATACAAATGAAACCCTTACTGCATCTGCCCTTACAGAAATGCTGTCAGTGCTAAAAATCAGTAAAACCTGACTTCAATAAATGGTATTAGGTTCTCAATAATGCCAAAGTCAATAGCTGCTCTTGTAGCAGTGTTACAATTTAAGCACTGCTGCAGGCCTACGCTAGTCTTGAACATGGGATGAAAGAGATAAAAGCAGAGTGACAGCATCTCTTTTACTTTGTATTCTGCCACTCTAAGGATCTTTACATGAGTTTGATTCTCCGTGACATTGATCTTTTTTAACATATCTTTTGCATCAATGTTGTTTTCAGGAACCTCCTCCAAGGAAGGTGACATTTGAATGAGTTAAGTGTAATGCGTGTCTAATGTCTGAAAGACTGTAGGACATTTACCCGCCACCTCTAGCACAGATTTGTAAAGGGTGTGCTGGAAGAAAGATTTCTATATACCATTGACTGAATATTTCTGTGCCACCAAGCATTAAACACTAATTCTTCTGAATCAAGAATAACAAAAGATGATAGGTACAATCCTCATCCCAGGGAATTCGGTGTCAAAACTAACATGTTAAAACAAACATTGACCTAACTAGTGCACAACTTATGAAGTCTTTAATATATTGTAACAGGACAAGGGGTAATGGGATGAAACTGGAACACAAGAAGTTCCATTTAAACATAAGAAAAACATACTGCGAGGGTGAGGGACCAGTGGAACAGGCTGCCCAGGGAGGGTATGGAGGCTCCTTCCTTGGAGGTCTTCAAGACCCACCTGGACACACTCCTATGCAACCTGATGTAGGTGGACCTGCTTCTGCAGGGAAGTTGGACTAGATGATCTCTAAAGGTCCCTTCCATCTCCTAACATTCCATGATTCTATAAACCATTGTTTGAAGTGAGTGGACAACACCTACTGTAACTTTTTGTACAGAGATGCATTATGTAAAGATATTTTTTTCCTAAAGTTCAGCACATTCACTGCTGAACTCTTCTGAAATATGGCTACTTTTTGGGGTGACATAAATAAAGATAAGGTCTCTTTAAAAAGCTCTTCTGACATATTGTAGTAAATAAAAAGTATCAGAAATTGTGTTTTACATTGCTTACAATCTTCTATAAATAGCTAGGAAACTATAACAGTACACAAGAGTTGAGAAATCTAAAAAATAAGTTTTTATGAAAAATGCTGATATTCAGCTACATACTATTTGCTGTGTTTTTGAAAGGAGCTGGGATAAAAAAAAATCACAGAATACACAATCTTCTGCTGCCAGGTTGTACGCTTCATAGACATGTTCAGCTTTTATACATGTAAGCACAAATCTATCCTACTTACCTATTTAATAATGAGCAGATGATCTCCAGAAAAAAATTTGGGCTTCAAGAGGACTTAATATTAATTGTAAATCTTCTCATCACATCAGAAATCTGTTTCCCCGTATACTTTATTATTAACTCAAACAGTCTTTACAGGAGAAACTGGGAAACTAAGTCTGACAACAGACCTAAATCAGAAGTCTGCTGCTGACTCTTGCACATTTCAGTGAAAATCCACAGACATTGAACTTTAGACTATTAAGGAAATTCTCCCAGGCCACAAATTTCATCCATACACAATATATAAATTAAAAAAATAAAAGTAATGGAAAATTACATACTTCCACACAAGCTGTTACTCATAATTATTCAACATGCTGAGGTCACTGTAGATTGAAGTTTAAGATTTAGATTAGATTTAAAACAAAAAAAAAGAAAAAGAAAAAATCCTTATTCATGTGGAACTTTATCAGCTTGAATTATGCACTAATTAAACAGTCTTTTTTTTTTAAATTTCAATAAAATCATGATCTGATAATAACAGGTGAGAAAAATGTAAGAAATATAGATGGGAAATACCATTAGCAATATGAAAATTATATATGGAAAAGATACATTATATTCATCAGAAATCACTAAAAATACTGGTTTTACCAAATGTTGAAATAATTCCATTTAGTGAAATTAGTTGACAGGCAAGTCTGAGTGTCCTAAATCTAAGCAATAATACACAAGAAAGTAGTTATAGAAAGATAAATGTAACAATTTCTTCAATTTACTTTCACATATTTATCATTATATCTAAGTCGATGCCTTGTGCCTCAATTTCTGTGTATACTATACGTGTTTCTATTACAAGTTTGTTGGAACAGACTTCTCATTCAGTTCTGAAAACATGACATTTTCTCACCATTATTTTTTTTCAGGGAATAAATGTATTTGGAATGGTCAGTGCCAAGAAAGTCCTATTTCTTACAGAGAGCTAGTACACCCCGTGTCTCAAAAGAAAAATACAAGCATTCTCTACCTCACAAACTATTTTTTTATTTATTAATTTGAGATCTTGTTTGGTCTACTATTTATATGGTGATGATATCTCACAGTTTTGTGTATCAGTAGGTAGGTTCTGTTAGCACCACAATCCATTACTTTCTTTCAGAAGGCAAGTAGAAATATGGAGTAATATAATCATCTAATTTTTTTTTTCAATAAACAAAACATTGCCAATGTAAACAAACTGAAATATGTGAAACCTACAGTACAAGCAGACAGTTTTTGAGATTCCCATAAAATCCTTTAGGAAGAATTAGTTACCTGAGTTATCTAAGAATGTTGCAGCTATGGTGGTTTAAACATGTAAAAGACAAAAGTATAAGCATTCATAACATATAGAATATAACCATTTAAGTGTTAGCCAGCTTTCTTTACAGTGAAAGGTGAGAAGTTTTCCACAGGTAATTCATCTCATCTGCACTAAATATCTCCTTTAGCATAAGTTAAACTCCCCTCTGGACGTATTTACTTTAACAAAACTAATTTACAGAGGCTAACTCAGATATTGTAGTCTATCTACAAAATAATTATCTGAGAAGAGAGAGCTGTTAATCAAGGCTAACCTTGAGAAGCCACGTATCTTATATCTTCCAGTAAAGTTGGAAAAAGTGTTATGTCTAATCCATTTTGTGGACTTTGTGCCTCGATTTGTACCTATAGTTTTTTTACTCTATAATCTAGCCTGAAAAGAAGTTTCTCCTTGTAAACTTTGTGCCTTTACATTATCTGTAAATTATCTGACTCTTACATTATCTGTCAGTGTTTCAGCTTCAGAACACTTATACTTTTGGTTTCCCCCTCTGTATCCCCTAGTTTCCTAATTGTGTTGGCCAAATGATGTGGCTAGGGTTTTGAATTCTATACACTATACAGATTATGGCTGCTGTGAGAGTTTTGAAAAAGAGGTTAAAGCTCACTTTCTTTGCAGCACTTTTCTTCCTTTCAGATATGTTGTTTGCAATGAATACAATTTCAATTTTACATCTTATATTTATCTGCCTTTCCTATCCAAGGACACAGTTCCAGTGCAGCCTAAGCATATTTTACTGAAGGATTCAAACACATTTATTTTGTCTCAGTCCTTCAGTGACTTTCTCTTTTTTCTGACTCAACAGAAACAACAGCTTCACTGTATGTTTACATTAAATGTAAAAAATAATTTTCAAGTCCCTTGGGGATGTGTGGTTATTGCTGCTCTGCAGCAGCCCCTGCTGGGAAAGGACACGTGTCAAGCCTACAGGTCTCACTACAGTTATGCCTGTCAAACCTGCTGCTTAATCAGTGGCTGGTTGTGTTCCAGCACAGTTATCCACGACCTCTAGGTTCACCAAAACCTGGAACTGGTTCTCATGCCATCTGCAGAGTAGCAACTGTTTATTCTTATCACAATGAGCCGTGAATACCAGAAGAGTAAATAACATTTATGAACCATTTTTGATATATTTGTGGCCTCAAACAATAATAACAATAATTAAAAAGTATTAGTGTAAGAGAGGAAAAGACATACTGTGTAAGGCAAAGCAACTTAGAAAAGCTTTACTTAAAATACATGTCTAAAGTACAATGTCCAAAGAACATTTTTCACCAATTGAAAGCACATAAAATTATGTTAGTATTGTCTTCTCTTCCATGTGGCTGCTGACAGATGTTTGGAAAAGAAAATCTTCTTTTCTGCTTGACCTTATAAGCTTTACATTATATATTTATAATACTAAGCAGTAAAACAATAAAATAAAAATGAGAATTCTTCTGTGATAAAAAGAAAATAGGTGTTTCTCCTAATAATATTAATAACAATAACAACAGCAACAACAACAACAATGCCACTTATCATTTCAAATACATAACCAGAGTGGAAACAAAACCAATGATTGCAGTTTATTTTGGAATACATCCATGAACATTTCCCTACAATGAAAGAAAATACTGCAGGCAGGTTGTGGTAAAAACATATCTATTTTCTCATATTTATCACCACATTTAAGCCATTCTTCCCAAATAGCTCTGTAAAATGTGTACATTTCTAATAGGGGTAATATTCCCTCAGGGTTAGACTGAGTGAAAAAATAGTAGGAATAATTTACATGAAAGTGATTCATGTAATGAGGGAAGCTGGAGGAGATGGGTGTGAGCTAGAGAAAAGATGGAACAATGGAAGACAGGAAACAGGACATAGGAAACAAACTGATTTAAAGATTTAGAAAGACTGGCTATTTTTGCACTAGGAAAACTGTCTTAAGGAGGAAAAGTGATTAAGTTTTAAACAATAACACACACCAAAATACTAATAGCCTCAACAGGAACAGCATCCCTCAATGGAAAACAAGTGCCTCTGAGTTACCTCCTAGAGGAGTTTCATGACTTGCAATTGCTGCAGAAGCAAACGGTATTTGTCTATAGTTTCTCAAGTTCAAGTTAATAATCTGACTTTCTCCATTTTAAGAGAAAAACAGAGGGTCATGACTTTTTTCACATTTTTCGTGTGCATGATACACAAGCAACATGGTCTAGGATAATAACTACACTGAGCAAAGCAAACTGAAAAAAAACGGTAGTGAATTCAGGTAAAGTAGGAGTACAGAGCATATGTGTTTTGTCAAAATACAAATAATATCCAAAAAATGTTTACAAATAATATAATTTTCAGAAATTTAAATTTCAAAGAATAAATACCTTCATCATTTTGCCATAGTCACATCTTTACTTGGAGGGAATTAGTTTCTAGACTGTTTCAATCCAAGGAGACTACTGCTTTATCAAACCGAAGTTTCCTTAAACAGTCCAATTGCCTTAAAACCAAACAGAGTAGAAGAAATGCATCAAGTACTTTTACTCCATTTGTCTTCTTGCAAATATGTGATGTGGAGTTCAGTCATTATTACATGGAGAGGTTATTCTGTTGACAGAGAGATTATTCCTGCTTAGTAAATTTAGGGAAATTGTGCCTTAAATGTTAGGCAAGAACTCAGAGAAAGAAACTAAAATGGAGGTGGAATAATAAGGCAAATAGTTCTGAAGCTGGGCACTGTGTCTGTAAGCACAACAGCTTTAATTTACATGTAATGAAATTTGATGGCATATTCAGGCAATAAACTATTTAAACATTTTCCACATCTGCATAAAATACCATAATTCTTAAAAAATTTTATGCGATTATCTTTACCAATTCCAAATTTCAGTGTGAAATTCAAGCTCATGGGTTTTTTTAACTTGTTACAAATACTAATATTCAATAGACAAATATGGTTAACTAGCCTATATAAACACAATCTGACAACTTGAAAAGTGACCTTGGCTGTTTGATATATATCAGTCTTTTTAATTAAAGGACATATAATTTATTATGATACTTTGAATAGAAACCAATGTACTTAAAAAGTTTTTTTTCTCAAAAATTTAATAGGAACTCAACACTGAAAAACGCACTTCTGAGTGAAACAAGAAACTTGAGCTTCATGCAACCCTCATTTAAACGGAAGTAGGCGATAAATGAGACGGTATAAGTCCTTCCTCTCCATACCTGCCCTCCAGCTGCCAGCGATTCACCGCACTGCTACCCAAGAAATATCACTGACAAAGAGCAATGCTGGAAAAGTCACTAATGTATTACTATTGCAAGCCAGCAGAGCTCTCTAGAATTTATTCATTGTTAATGAATGAGCAATTCTTGGAGACTGTTTACATGCTTTTTCACAAAAAAACACCAAAAAACCCAAACCCTCAAAACAACAAAAAAAAAAACCCCAAACAACTAAAGTTTCATTATACCAATGGATATTTGTACCTTTGACAAGCCTTTTTGGCAACTGTTATAAAAGCTATGTCTTTGAAAAAAGCATTGTGAAGGGGTAGCTTATTACATTTTTTAAATCATAAGGTCTGTCTGCAAATATAGAGTACTGCGGTTGATTTAGTTATTGGCCTAGAAACTCTGCTATTAGGACCATTAAACAGGTCCAGAGTTTAAGTTGCACAGTAAATTATACACAGAAGAAACAGCCATAGTATCTTGCTTTCTGTTTCCTCCCTTTAAACCCTGAACCTGCTGCATTGCAGCATCCAGAGACTCAGATAGTATACTCTTGTTGTCAGACTTCAGTTTAAACATTGATGCAGTATTTTCTACAGCCTCAATCAGTCCAAGCAAGGTTTACCTCACTCTTTACTGGGGCCAATGATAAGGCTAAAAAGGAATAAAACAGGCTGAGAGCAAAGCAGGTGAGATGCCAGGGAGGGGCCCAGAGCCAATGCCCTGTTATGAGCCTTCCTTTTTCTTCCATCATAAATGACTCAAAATTCTATCTAATTCAGACTTGTGTGGTCCTCATCTCTGCAAATGCTTTAGCTGGTCTTCCTTAACACCAGATTCAATTTTACAAATAAACCACACTGCCTGCATAGTTTGCAAAAAATACTGAAACACAAGGTAATTACTGGAGACAATGTAAGATGATGACAGTGCAAACCTTAGCTCAGTACAAAGGAAACATTACTTCTCTATTTCCTCTCAGATGTTAAAGGTGAGTATGCAATTACCAGAATATAATTAACAAAGTTACATACTCTCTTTTGATGAATGCACAGCTAAATGCACATCAAGTAGCAGCCTTGAACAAAAGAATGCTAATTCAACTGAAGTGTGATGCAGATTGTTTTGAGTCATAGTTCTTAAGGAACTGCTTTCTCCCTTTACTCTGACTTATGGTTCATCATGTTGAAGTCCAATGTGATTAGAAACTGTCTGAGACTTTGGCCTTTCATGAACAATGGAAGTAAATACTTCAATCAAACAGGTTTGGCTTACATCTTCTTAGCAGATCTCTTGGAGCATAGTTTTCTACTATTTTCTTTATAACAGCTGAACCCAGGACCCAAGATTTTTATATTCAGCACTGGGCAGGCTGTCCTTTCATATTTAGGTTAATAACTGAAATAATATATGTTCTGTATTTTGATTAAATAAAACAACATACCTAGATAATGAAAATCTGACTACATCTTGAAAAATGTAAATCACTATATACCAGCTGTCACCAGGGGGAACTATTAATTCATGCAGCCCTTTCAAGGCTGAAGTGATATGTACTGGCACACCATACAAGTACACAAATGCTTAGAAAACTGAGGACCAGCAGCTGTGTGGTGACTAACCAAAGGTTAATAGCACAAAGACATGTGAAACAACTTGAACTAACATAGCAATTAAAAAACAGTCAAAGACCAAGTCTTCTGTAATATTTTATGGACATTGAATGCCACATTTACAATACAATGTGACCTTGATGTACTGAAAATATTACTTTCTCTGAAATAGGTAAAATGTGATTTAATGAACGCAAATCCACAGTGGCTGCTGTTGAATGGCATAATCACATCAGTGACTCATGAGAGCTTCCCACCAAAAATCCCACAAACTAAAACAATGGTATTTTGTTGTCTCTTTGACCTTATTCATACCTCTCAGCTGACGGGCTGCTCCTAGTGTTGCAGAAAAAAAAGCCAGAAATCAGTTTGTCAAAACTTCTCAGAGTCTTTGGTTTTGCTAAAAAAAAAAAGTTAAGGAACTGTTAGTTCTTCAGCAGAGTGAACATGACAATGGGTTTGAAAGTAGAGATCACAATTCGGTAATATGAGAGTGAACAATAGTGTTTTGATAAATTCCATCAACCTTTTCCTCTCTGTCCTCTCTAACAAACCGTTCAGTCAGACAGAATCTTGATGGACCCTACCTGCCTGTAGGTGACAAGGCTACTTCCCAATCAGACTAGTGAGAAACAGCAAATAGGAACAGTAATGAGAAAAACAAGGGAAGTATATTTACAGGCTCAGTGTGTACAGAAAATGATACCATTTTAGCAAGAATAATGCTACATGAAAAAAATGGTTTTGTTGAAAAATTAAATACAATTTCACAACAGCACACTGTCACAAAGACAAATATTATATTGAATAGTGTTAATAGACATATCATATGTTAAACAAGCAAGGTAATTATTTTGTTTTCCTCAAGACTCATTAAACCTCTCTTGGGTTACTGTGTTTAGTTTCAGGGCACAACATTTTCAAAAAGTCAGACAAATTGGAAAGAGTTCAGAAGAGCACAACAAAAATGATAAAAGGCTTGGAAAATAAGATCTATGGGAAGAGGTTAAGTGAACTGGGCATATTGAGACTCGAGAAAAGACTGAAGGGAAGCATGATCTGTCTACAAATACATACACTTGTCATAAAGAGGATAGGGACAAATTATTCTCATTAGTCAATGAGGACAGAGCAATAACTAATGGGCTTATGTTGAAGCAGAGAACATCTAGGTTAAGTGTAAAGGAAAAGCTTTAGCTAACAGAACAGTTAGAAATAAAGCATGCTGCCAAAAGAGTCTGAAAAACTGTCTCTGATATTCAAGTTTCAGCTTATTCTTGCTTTATATCTGGTATAGGGAGGATCACACAACAGTTGAGGCTTTAGTCACTTCCATTCTGCACTGCAGATTTCTTACATGACCTTGGCCAAGCTGGTTAACACGGCATTTCAGCTCCCTATCTGTAAAACAATGACAAAAGCAATTCCCTAGCTCTCAGAGATGCTGTAAGCATAAATAGCTAAGGATTCTCAGACACTCTATGAACCATTTTGGTAACTATACAAATTAAACATTCAAACCTTCTACAGTGCAAAGGCACCAACTGCCTGTGATATCTGTAAGTCTCTTCCGAGCTTTCTGTGACCGCTGCAATGTTCTTTAGCTAATGCATTCAGTTTAGGAGATACTGGGATGATCCAGTCTGATCTGTGTGTGAGAAAAAAAAAAAGAGTAAAACTTAATATTAAAAATATTACAAATAAATCAATAGGTATGTGGCTCATACGGCAACTCACTAGCAGCCTGGCAACAACTCTGCTGAAATCACTGCACTCTAATGTCTCCATAGAAGATGGATCAAGACTGAGTACCAGTTATTAAGCATAAAAAGGAAACAGTTGTCAGGGTTCTGTCCTAGCTGTCTGTCCAAGTTCAACCCCAGCAATGTTGCTGAGGCCAAAGTGGAAAAGCATATTAAAATCAAACTAGAAAATCCGAGAACATTAAAAACAAACAATAAAGATGTTCAAGGAGAATATTTTTGTTATATTTTTAATCAAGAGTTTATTCTTATTTCATATGGGTAGTTTTGACAGTTACAAGAGACGCGCATTTCCTACCTAAAAGTCATTATCAATAGTAAATTCTACGAAAAATGCAAACATGAGCAACATTCCTTCAAAAGAAGTAGGATACTAAAAGTATGTGAGACTATGAGAGCTAAAATTTTGTAAATAAATGTAGTTAATTTAAATTTTTCATTTACTTCTTGTATTTTACTCGGCATGGACTCTACAAAGAGTCTGATCATATTCTTTTTTTCCTCATTTTCCTGTATAGCACTGATGCATTTTCATCTTATTTGATTTGCTTTCCAGCTAATAGAATACACATCTCTCCTGTGTCTCATATGGTGATGCTCACAATAACATAATGCTGTATTTCCCAGACTATTTTGTCCTGTAGCTACAACTATAGCCCAACTACTTCCGGCCCCCATTAGCTCAGCTGAAACATCGAACTCAGGTTACCTATAGTACATGCAGCTAAAAGAACTACTTTTCCAAACACGTCTCACAAATCCAGGCTTTGCTACTACAGTATAAACATTCACTCTGAAGAATTCATGCTTAAAATATGCAGTGTAAAAAAAGTTTTGCATTTTCTGATTCCTCCATTGCAAAAGAATATTCTGAAAAAGTGTGGAAGTAAAAGAAACTGAGTGAAAGAACTGAGTTGCTATTAGTATGTACAGCACAAGAGGCAAGAGTAATAAAAAAAAAAATAAAGCCAAACAAACCACTGAAACCTAAAACATTTATGTAAAAATAAACTGAAACCATGTCAGTTTTCAAGTGCTGAAGCATAAAGTGGGACGTATTTCAAGAAAAGAATAAATACGTCTCCCCTGGGCACAAGTGGTTTCGCTGACAAGCAGCTATGCAGAAAAATGTGACGTATATGACAGGATAACTGGAAAGCCAGTCATGAACCCAGGTGGAGCAAATGAAAAGCATGACACAAGATCTCAGAAGACCTTGACAGCACGCAGGCATGACAAAGTGAGTACCATTAACCCAAACATTATAGGCATTTCATCAAGGAAGTTAAATGTTTACCACATGGAGTTATGTGCTATATGCCTATTCAAACGTATCTCTACACACATCACAAAAGTCTTTCAAGTAAAATTGTGTGAACCACTGAAGTTTTGCTGTTTTTTTTTTTTTTAAGTTGAGAAACCCACAAGAAAAATTCAAAAATTCAGATGAATATTTGGCTTTGTGTTCAAGTTATTTCAATCATCCTCTAATCCTCTGGGGGAAAATGTAGAGCAGAACTGGAAATGTAAAAAGTTTGTTTGAAATAAAGAGCTGTATCATTTTGTTTCAAAAAAAGAAAGTAGAAACAAGAAAAAGACTGGTAGGGAAAAAAAAAATCTCCAAAGGGAAAACAGACATGCAAGTCTAACTTTGAACTTAGACACTTCTCACATTGTAATCAAGTGACTTGCCATCCAACCACACATGTATACCAGAGAAACAAGTGAGAATGAGACTGTGAGGAGTGTGGTAACAGTTCTGCACTTTCATCTTGTAGTATATATATTTGTGTAGTTGATACATTTACTCATTGCATTTTTTTATGTTGTAGATGACAGTTTATGTGATATCTTGCATAATATCTATCCATTTCCTCTTGATCTATCACCTGTTAATAGGGAGAAGAAGCTGAGTCTCACCTCACTACAGCTGCCTTTCAAGTAGTTGTAGAGAGTGATAAGGTTTCTCCTCTATCTCCTTCTCCAGGCTAAACAACCATAACTTCCTCAGATAATCCTCGTAAGACTGCTCTAGACCTTTCACCAGTTTTGCTGCCCTTCTGTGGACATGCTCAAGTAGTTTAATGTCCCTCTTGGAGTAAGAGTCCCAAAACTGAACACATTTATTAGAGATGTAGCCTCACCGGTGCCATATAAAAGGAGATAATCACTTCCTTGATCCTGATGACCACACTGTTTCTAACACAAGTCAGGATGCTATCAGTGCTTGAGGGCACCTGGGCTCACTCCTTGCTCATATTCAGCCAGTGTATTAGACTAGAACCATAGTTAGACATGTCAATAAATTTCAAGTATTTTTTTATATTTGCTTTCCTTCAAGTTTTATAGCTTGAATGATGCCAGAGATAGAGCGGAAGCATGTTTGTCTTTCTTAACTGTCACTGATGCCACAGATAAGTGAAATGAATGTGGCTGTTTCTGTTTTGTTTCTTACTAATGAGCCTTTTCAAGTATTTCAATAAGAAGCGTCTGACATTCTAAGCATTTACATCTATTGCCCTCAGCAGCGCATGCCATGAAGAAGATGCTCAAAGTTTTATACAGATAATAAATACAGGGATAATCTAGAAAAGATGGAAACAGCTAGAGAAAAAAAAAAGAAAGAAAGAAAAAAAAGAATAAAAGAAAATAATTTAATTCCTGAGGTTTCATGCAGCAAAACACATGTGGAGGGTCTCTCTGACCTGAAAATAATATATTGCCACTGGTGCAGCTAGAGAGTAGATAGACAGGATGACAGAAGAAGCTACAGGCTTCTCAAGAGCCAAAATGAGAGAAGAAAGAAGCAAAAGAAAGTATTTAGTAAAAAGAACAGTTTTCATCTGTGCACTTGGGCCTATGCCAACTATTTTATTCCTGAATGTACTATTAGATTATTTTATTTGATCCATTAATCTAATTTTAGACTCTTGGGAAGAAAAGAAAATCAGTTAGAGAAAGATATTGATGGTGGCATCAGATATGTTCAATTCAATCTTGTCTATCTGGAACAAAATGTATTATAGTATGGTTTCCTTGTATATAACTAGAATCTGATGAGATAGTTTCATAGAATCATAGAATCATTATAGTTAGAAAAGAAGATCATCAAGTACAACCATTAACCTAACACTGCCAAGCTCATCATTAAACCAAATAATATCCTTCAGCACCTCATCTTTACATCTTTTGAATATCTCTAGGGTTGATGACTCTACCACCTCCCTCGGCAGCCTGTTCCAATGATTAATAACCCTCTTGGTGAAGAACTTTTTCTTAATGTCCAAGTTTTTCTTAATGTCCAATCCACCCCCGCCACAACTTGAACTCGTTTCCTCATGTCCTATCATTCGTTACTAGAGAGATCAACCCTCACTTCACTACAACTTCCTTTCAGGTAGTTGTAGAAAGCGATTATGTCTCCTCTCAGCTTTCTCTTCTCTAGGCTAAACACCTCCAGCTCCTTCCGTTGCTCCTCATAAGACCTTTCATCAACTTTGTTGCCCATCTCTGGACATGCTCCAGCATTCCTTCTTGTAGTGAGGGGCCTAGAACTAGACACAGTTATCAAGGTGCAGCCTAACCAGTGCTGACTTACAAGAGGACAACCACATCCTTGGT
>WBNH01003013.1:0-176637 GCA_013401255.1 Urocolius indicus | reverse complement strand
AATAATATAATAATAATAATATATACAGATCAAATATTGACAAGTAGCTCTGAGCTGCTTGATGATTAGAGATTAGATGTTTAATCCATTAGAAAAAAACCGAACTGAAATAAAGAGAGAAACAAACTTTAAAGCATTTCATGGCTTTGACTGCACAGAGAAGCAAGTCTGAGTGCACTGACTCTTTTTATGTCGAGGGAAAAAAATCCCCAAACAACAAAAAACCCCATACAAAAACCAAACCTCAAACCACCATAAGGTACTCTAGGAGGCTTTGTTGGAAGCATCTGATCTAACCCACTTTTCCCGACTGAATGAAACACCTGTTTTCCAAAGAACTCTCAATGTTACACATTAACTGTCTGCTCATGACTTCACCCAGGGCGTGTGCAAGGCAGAGCTAATGAACACTGGAGATTGACTGCCAGTGTGCCAGGCTCCCTCTGCCACTGCCACTAGCACAGCTAAGCTCAGCACTGCCCTCAGGTAAATTTGGCACAGTGAAACTCTGCACTGAAGCTGCCTATACTCAGTCCTGACAGGAATCAAGGAAGGCACATTTTACTCATTCTGCTTTTACAGCCAATAACTAAGCATTTAAGAGGCATGTTCCAGAATGCTTATCTCTGCCATGCAATCCCTACAGTGTCTTTTCTAATGTGTTAATTTGCTCTTTGGTCACTTTTTATTGCATACTGACATCTTGCCCTCTGAGACAGTTATTTAAAGACATCAATATTGAGACGTTTTTCAGGTTTATATTTCTAGCAATTAAAGCCATAAATGCTTTTCCTACCTGAAGAACTTGAGCATAACCATATGTTGCGGCAAGATGTAAAGCTGACTGCCCTTTGTTGTCTACAGCATTGACATCTGCTCCTGTCTGGATCAAATCATACACAATAGCTGGCTGCCTGGCAGTGACAGCCACCAGCAGAGGAGTCTGAAAATAGCAGCAAAGCAGATAAAATATGAGAGTTTAGAAACTGATGCTATCATAAAACAAGGAACAGGGAAAAGCAGTCTGGGCTGAACGGTATCTAGAATACCAAGGACATAAACCAAAGACAGCTCACAAACAGATCTTGAATCCCATAAATTAGGACCCATGGCACCACAAAATGGGGAGAATGTCCCCAGGCCTTGCTGAATGCACTCAAGTGCTCTTCATTTGTATGACAATCCAAGTCCAGCATCTTTGAGACTGTTCATGTCAGCTCCAGCACTCCTAGCATAAATCTGTTCCTCATAAATCCTACAGCCTCAGAGACTACTGGCAATATAGACATATTTTTCCGGATCAGTGTTGTCTTAGAGTGCTGTATGAAACATAGGCTGAAAAGAGAAAAAGCTTATTTTCAGCCCACCTGATTTTAGGATTCTGACAGAGTCACTTAAACAAGGTGTATCAGTGCCCAGGGCTTCCTCTGCAGTAACACAGAGATGGATTTTTATAGGCAACACTTGCTCTCAGTCATGCCAAAGCCCATGCCCATCCCAAACACCTTTCTTTGCTGGAGAAAGTGGTCCGTATTACCTTTCCTCTGTGTTCCTTGGCATCTAGTCTTCGCAGCAATTTCATGCGCTCTGCAGCTGCCAATGTATACGCTCTCATACCTTTAGCTGCATAAATATGTAGAATTCTAAGACAGTAAATAAAGACACTGATCACTGCTTGACCATGAACGACCCTGAGAGCAAACAGTTTTATGGGGTAGCATAGCCACTTTGGGTATTTTAAACTCAGTGTTCCACAAAACTATGCCACAGGCCCCAAAAGGCTTGACCTTGAAAATACCCACTTCCATGGAAAGGGCACCATACCATATGTATGCATCACTACTTGGGGAGACGGCCTTGCAGGTACTGGTGACCTCTCACCACCCAGGGTAACAAACAGCCTCCTCGAATCAGTGTATTTGTCAATAGCCTCTTAAGCTCTACTTTATCAAAACTCTCAGTGAGAGGGACTGAGTCCTCACCTTGTGCATAGGACAGAGTTGTCATAACCCATAGCAGTTGTGGGCTTGCTGGTGACATGGCCCTTGGTGACAGGGAAAACACTTCACTGCTTCACTTTGGCTGCCTGTCTCTATTTGCAATGGCACCAGGCATGCACAGATAGCACAAGATAGCACAAGAGAAGACCATCCTACAGGCAGCTCTACCAGCCCCTGGGTTTTTTCACTCCAGACTGCAACATTTGATCCTTTTTAGTCAGAAGGTGGTAAGCAGTTGTTTCTTTCCCAAGGTAATTTGGTACCCCAAAACCACACCCTGCAACATCAGGAACTAGAAATACAACTTTATGGCTAGTCTGACTTTCAGTTGAGCTCAGCATTAGTTGTGGCTATACACCCACATATCCCCAAGAATGCCAGTAGAGGATAGCAGTGATTGAACTAACACCTGAACTGAAGGAATGCTTCTGAGAGTAAGGACTGCCTGAGTCCTCTGGGTTACATTTGGGTTGTAGACTTCCTCTTTACTTTGCCTTAATGTGCAAATTTAGCAGAAAGCCTAACAACTAGTCTGTCGTTCTAGTCTATACATACGTCATTGAATTAATTGATGACTAAACCAACGCTGAGTTACCGTTCTGGACAGGAAATAAAACACTCTAGGCATATGAAAGTTACTGTAGGTCTTTATTGAAAAAGATTTTATCTTTTTCTAACCAGAACAACCCAGAAAGAAATTCTGAAACAGTTCATCATTGTTTTATATTCACACACAGAATTTACATACATTGGAGTGAAAGAAATTGAAAAGCAATCTTAGCAACCACAGGCTTGATTCACAACTGCATTATCCCAGTTTTGCCTACTTAATATATTTGTACTTCTAAAACTGGAGTAAGCAGTGGTGAACTAAGCTCCTTCTGATTAATTTCTTTGCTGGGTTTTTCTGCAAATATAAGCCACTAATTTCAATGTACCTGAGCTACTGCTATTTTCAAGCCACTTTATCATGACTTACATGATCTGTTGCTCATGCCTTCCAGAATAGTCAATATTAAATAACACAATATGCTTTGAAAGTCCTCAAGACTCTCAACCTGAGCTTGCACACTTCATTCAGTCATGAACTCTATGGTCACTTGAAATATTGCCTGGGTGTCAAATGGACATCAGGTAATAAACAGTACAATAAATTATTTTGCAGTTAGTCTTGCAAATAATAAAATCACTTAAGGAGCCTGGGCTTTAGAAAGCAGAAAAACCCAGAGAAATTGTGTTCACCAGACAAGAGTCTCTTGTTTATTTAGAAAACAATAACTTGAGTTAGAAGGAAATATATCTCCTGCAAACATATTTGCCTGTGGCATGGCACTCCTGAACATCAACAATAATATCTACATTTGCATGAAAGGAAAAAGTAAAGCTACTGTTCTCCAGGAAAGAAAATCAGAAAGCTAAAGGAAAATGCATATTCCTATAGGCCTGAGAGATCACAGCACAGATAAAGTTTCCATAGCAATAAGAAACCAAAAATGTTCTGCAGCTGAAAGAGCAGGACTCCAAACCACCGACCCATGCCTATATGACTGTCTTCCAATGGCAGACAAGGTGAGACCTTGAAGTCACACCTCTGTATGAACTCAAACTTTTCATCTAGGCTACTTTGAGTTGCTCTGTAAATAGAGATGTCTGACCGCGCTGGCATTTAGTTCAGCTTTATTGGCTATTTCTCTTCAGACTAATGCACCTACCTGCACCAGCAGAACAAAAACACTATATGTTCCTGTTTTACAAATTAACAGTTCAAGTATGAAAAGAAAAATGTCATTGTAGGCTGCAAAAAAAAAAAATGTTTTCTAGTGGCTTAGATCAGGTAGAGGTGCCTCCATGGACAGGGCAAAGACACACAAACAAGGGAGTTACACTGAGCTCTGAAAAGCAATCTTACTGAATTACACCTTACCAATATTTAGAGGCAAGTGTAACCTCACCAAATGCTACAGTTGGCCATGGCTACACTATAAGTATGTCAATCTGAGAATTAAAGTCACCTCGTGTTGATGCTGAGCACAAGAACTATGCAGTATCAAAAGGCTGCTTGAGAGAGATATCAGGAACTGTAATAGCAGAGAAATTTTGTGCTGGGCCCCAGGACGAAGCAAGTTTCACACAACAGACAAGTCACGGTGTGCTAGAAGTGGACAACAAAATCACAAATAAAGTTTCCATCCCACCCCCAGCCTGCTTTCCCTCTGTACTCAAAACTCATGGTAGTGCCAGGTGGAGTACTGAGTAGGTGAGAATCAGGCCCCAGATGTGCAACTTAAAGCCCTTCAACAGAGAGAGCATGGTTTAAAACATACGTATCATTATCTTCATCTTCTAAGAGCAGCTTTTCAATGGGCAGTGTGCCGATGACTCGTCGGGCATCCTCCAGCTCCTGAGGGGCTGGTTCAGGAATGGAGATTGGCAAGGGCACAAACTGCGGCCCCGAAAGCGTGGAAGAAGCTGGCTGGTACTGTAAAGTAGGGGCTGGCAGTGCAGAGAGGGGCTGTGCCCATGGGAAGTATGTAAGAGGTGGCTGCTGATCTGTCACCTCGAGCTGAGGCACTACAGCAGGGGTGGTGCTTCGAGGCTGTTAAAATAGAAGAGAAATAAATCAAAATAAAATAATTGGCCAGGGGTGCAGGGGAAGACATAGAACAGACTAAGGATTCTCAGTCTCACTTCTGACATCCCTTTTCCTGTCTCTTTGGGTAAAGTGCTATACTGAGTGTGACAGTTTTCCCACGGTGACTCCCATGAGACTGGTGGCTGTGGGTGTCCCAGGTGCTTGCTGCCAGCAGCTTGCACCCATGTCAAGTTCCCTCTAGCTTTCTGTTCCCACTCCCACCCTCTCTGTAGGCCCATGAGACAGCTACACCCTGTGCTAAAAACTGCCTTCTTGCAGTCTTGGTCTCTCTTGTGAATTGACTGCATGGGCACAACCTTGCTGCCACAAGGCTGAAGGTAGCTTATTCTGTCCTCTGTGAAGATACATCCTGACCAGTCCCTGGCAGCCAGAGAAGAGTCACATTTGAAATGATAGCCCTTCCTCCCTAGTGAATGCCAAAAGATGCAGGCTCAAGCCTTTGCTGCTTTAGTGTGTCAGATTCAGCAATAGAAACATTAAAATAGCTGCTTGACTTCTAGAAAAACAAAATTCTCTATCCTTCTCTAAAGAAGAACAAATCAAAAACATGTGGCAAGGACGCAAACACACGCGTCTCCCGTGGCTCTTGCTAGAAACAGGGAATTCGCTATCATTTGTACCTAGGTATTTTTGACTTACTGCAAAATTGGTGATCAGAGGTTGAGAAGTGTAAGTGAGAACAGATGAAGGTCCAACCAGTGTGTAACTGGGACACATAGGCTGAACATACATATCTGCTGTGTATGGACAGCTGACTGCTTCATGGGACACATAGTCAGGATAAGTGGTCCACTGAGTTAAAGGCTGTAAGGATGTGGGAGAGGGCTGGGAGATCCAGCCAGAACAGAGTGCTCCTTCATCTGTGACAGGCAATGCAGATGCAGCAGCATCTATATCAATACAAGGCTGGCCTGAAAAACAGGAGAAGATTAAAGCCCAGTTCATCATAGCCTTCCCTGCAGTAGGACTGAAAACCTTTTTAAAAGTCAGGGAAACATTACCCATTGGTGAATAGGAAGGAAGTGGCTGATGAGGCAAAACAACCTAGAAGAGAGAAGAAAAACATGCAGGGATTAAATTCAGTCCCCTCTGAGAAGCATTGAGGAACAGAGCATATTAGCTACTATCAGCTACTACTTCAATGTCAGTGCCTGGATATTCCCACCTGCCTCTACAGAAGGGAGAGGAGAGCTGAGGCTGGAAGCCAGTACTCATAACCCCAGCCTTGTTGGCGAGCCCAGCCAAAGTCCACATGTCCCTTCATGGCTCATGAGGACCTTAAACAGTGCTTAAATCTTGTGTTGCAGAGGAAATTCCTCTTCAGAGAGGAGACAGTCAATCTGCTTCCTCCTGGAAGGATAGGTAGAGGTAAGCTGAAACTAAGAAGCAGAGAGCCAAGGATGGTTATGACTGATCTCTTTTTGTGCTCTTCAACAAGCTGCTTAAATTCCAAGCACTTTCTTTCTGTTCCTAGGAGTTAGATCCTGACAAGGATCTAATGCACTTTCACCCTTCCATTAAGTCAATGGTGATTGAAGGTTCCCAGCATCATAAAGAAACTCCATCTGAAGTAAAGACTTATTTAATGGTATCTCCAGGTAACATGAGGCTGCATTGCCTTCAAAATTCTTTAGAGATGTAAAGATGTTTTTCATTGCCCAAATGTTGACAGTTGCTGCCAGGACTGGTCAATCATTTAGCAACTGAGGAGGAATTTTCTGCCTATGTTTGTTTTCTCTCCTACCGTTGTAGCTGCTGTTGTACTGGCATTATGAATGTTTCCCCGTTTCCTTTTCAATAGCTCCTTCACTGGCTCTTTGACACGAACACCTTGATAGGGGCGAGGCTGTGGCTGCTGTTCTGGAGCAGAAGCTGAAGGAAAAAGAAGAAAAAAAAAGCAGTCAAAATTAATTTTCCCTTTACTGCTGTTTATGCAGATCCAAAATCTCCATGGCAGCCATCTGAGAGCTTATACCCATAAACTCCAATCCATTTTGAAAAATAAAGCTTTTGGCCAGCTTAAAAGGCGTATCACAAAGCCCTGCAACAAGTGAAAGTAGAGGAAACACAGTTCATCATAAACTGATATTATCAACACATATTTTACACAAAGTATTTGGAGGTAATTGATAGCAGAAAAAGCCCACAGGATATCAAAGTTTAAGGAGGCCCGATGTTTGTAAAGCCACTGATAGCAGTAGTGGCTACTTGCTACTTTTTACTGCACTTTGATTTGTAAATATGCTAGTTGATACAGTTCCATTTCTAAAGATCACCACTGGCCTTTGGTTTTGTAAAGTACAGTTGAATATCCCACTCAAGTCTGAAACTCGAAATATTATTCCACCAAGGAAGCATTTATTAAGATTTACATTCTGTGCTCCACATCTCAGAACAAGACGAATTGTTTTACTTCTGATCATCTCTCCTGGTTGCAGGCAATTATATGCACAATGAGATGTTTGTGTTACACTATTCCCGGGGGAGGGGGGTGGAGAAAAAGAGAGGCTAAATACATACATGGCAAGTCAATCTCAAAAAACATTCTACAGAATAAATATATCTATTTTAATTTTTTTAAATTAAATACTTATTTCCCTTCATCTTTGTTCTACCATTAACTCTTTCTGACTCACTGCATACTGTTTAATCTTGACTGGCCATTATGGTACCATTTTGGTACCAGGAGCACTATGTGTTGACTGTTGTCATTGTTACCTTTCTCTGTATTGGGAAAATGCTTTGCTTTAAAATAGTAGTTGAAGAAAAGACAACTTTTCAGCCCTTTCCTGATCTACGTTTGCTTTCTCTGGACATTCTTTGTGAGACTTTAAATCAGGTTACTTGCATTTGCACAAATCTCGTGGCTTTGGAAATGCAGTTAAGAAAGAGAAATAAGACCAATTCACCGTAAAGCATCCATAGAGGCTTTTAATAGAGTGCATGTTTTGCTTTTGAAATGGAATAGGTATTAATTTATCTGAATACAAACAGTGCTAAATAGACAGTACTAAAAATTGATGTGGTATGAGCTGTAATGGGAACTCTGAAAAGGAGCTGAACACTAGATGGGAGGTCTGAAATAAAGAGTTACAAAGGTGCTTTCTTGGTCTTATAAGAGATGTATTTACATTTGGAAATTACTTATTTGTACTTTACTGAAAAGATCTTCAGTCAGACATCCTTGCTGCTCTTTGTGCTACTTGAAAACATCAACTCCACCAAAGCAAACACAAGCTCTGCTATAGATTGCATGACAGGCAGAGCTGAACCTCTTGAGTAGTATCCCTGAGTCATCACATTGATCTCAAAGAGCAGCCTCCTTGCAGAATTAGGGTGGAGAAGCATGGCAGTTTCTAGCTCCAGGTTTGGGGGATGGGAAAGAAGAAATTTACTGTAAAAGCTGACAAATATACCTATTCAGAGTTTCCGGTGTAAGCAGAGTAACCAAAAAAAAAAAAAAAAGAGAGAAGAAAAAGAAAAAAAACACCCAAAGTCTGCAGAACATATTTCAGTTCCCCCAAGCTGACCTCCAGAAATAAAAATAATGCTAGCACAGCTGCTTTTCCACTGCTCAAGTGTGTACCAGGTCTGAGCATTATAGATGAACTGCAGCAAAATTACTTTTGGCTTCAGTAAAGTAAAAGAAGTATGAGAATTAAAAAAAAAAAAAGGCATTTTGAGAAATAATGACAAAATATATTTGTAAAGGGAGTATTTGGATTTAGTAGTCTCTAACTCCTTATACCAGTTTTGTATTAATACACTATAAAGTCTGTTTTGGACCAAGTTTCAATTATGTTTTTAAGTCCTGAGCTGCAAATGCACCGAGGTCCACGTGCCCAAGTTCCATTGAAATGAATAAAAGGAACCGCAGTGCCTGTGCTCCAGTGCTCAAGTGCCCACTGAATTCTAGTTTGTCTCATGCAATTCAAGGATCACAGAAGAGCCATATGCTGTTCCTTTATAGGCACTGGATCTTGACTGGCAACTGTTCTCTGAAGTTAAAGCAGTATGAACCATCAAAAGACAAAAAAGAAGGAATCTAATCCAATCAGTAAGAGACTCTGCAATAGTTTCTATGTGTAAAAATATTTTATCTCATTGCAATGCATTTGTTAGGCTGCCATAAAATCCATCGTGTGTGTGTGTGTGTACGCATAGGCTCTTTTTATCAATGTTATCACTTACTGTGTTTGTTTAATGTTGACAAAAGCCTAACACAAGCCTTATAGACTTTTGAGTAATCTTTCGAAGTGGCTGAGTAACACAAGAGCTAATTAAAAGGTACCAAATGCAGCAGGCCCACTAGCTCCAAGTATCATGTGACAACAGAAGGAAACCCATAATGGTGTTTGATTCCAGACCACTCTGCAACCCTGCCTGAATGTGTCCAGACTGTACAGACAAGGTTGAAGGTTGCCAGTTTCATTGAACTCTGGATGAAGATTTGACAACTTCATCAGTGTTCTTGTTAAGGCCAATAACACTTATTTCTACATTGAGTATCCCTCCACCAATTAGTCTGCACCTAGGAAAACAATATAATTTTTCCTTCTGGGTATGAGTCTAAGTTGTGGTGAAAATAGCAGGCACAGCCATTATGGATCTTATGGTTTGCTTTTGGAGAGCAGCTCCAATCCCTGCTCTTTGGCTGTAAGAGCTTCAAGAACAGGCTTCATGAGACCCTTTGACCCAGGTGAGCAAAATGCTGGGCATGCTAATATATTGGGTGGTAATCTAGAAATCTTGGCCTTCAATTCATGCTTTGGAGAGCCTAACTGAGCAATGTCCACAGCATCCAGTGCAACAGTCAACAGTATCCCATTTTTGCATGGTATTTGTCATCCCCATATTTTTGTCAGTACAGTATCTATATGCAGATACAATATTTTTAAAGATACCTGCTACTCAATAACACCCAAAAAATGCTGCTTTGAATAAAAGGACAGTGAAAGCATACCAACACTGCCAAACAATTACACCCAGCAGCTTCAAAATACATCTTCCTCTACATTTTTATTTAACTATTGCTGAAATTGAAGGGAAGATAATGGCAAAACAGCTGTTGGAAGACTGCAAGTATTGAAGCGTGACGAGTTTCAGATCACTAAACTTCATATTAGCACCACTGGCCTTCACAGACACATGAACTGCAAATCAGTTGAAATCTTTATCCTTTCAAACAAGCCATAACAATTTCCCATCAGACTCGTTTTCTGTTTGAAATACACTGCTACTTTTTAAGAGTTTGCACATCTACCTACAACAGCAAATGTCACACTTGTCACTGTTTCAGAAGATTTACTGTTTCTTCGCTCACACACTGACATGTGATAAGCTTATCAATTGATCAGCATTAACTGTGTAAATATTTTTCTCTTTTCTTCTTTCACCTCCAGTATAATAATAAATGGGAAAGAAACACAATAGAGAACTTTTTCTTATTTGCAGTAACACCAAAAAGCAAAGAGTAACCCTTACATAACAAGAAAAAAATTAAGATTTCAATTAACAAACTAGTGAATTTCTGGATTGAATGTTGAAGACAAAAATTACATTTGGCAGTTGTTGACATTCTTCTCATATACAGAGAACTTTGGCTAATAAAAGAAAAAAGTGGCTTAGCTCTGCATACATTACTTGGATGATTAAGACTCTAATCAAAACCTTTTTGCAATAAGACATCAATGCCCATTTAGCAAGGGATTAAGTATTTCATCATGACTGTCTGCATTTTGCTTTGACATTAGATACAGAACCTTCAAAAAATTTTTTAAAGATAGTAAAGCTAGTTATATCATTTTAGGTCTCCTGCTACTTTGGAAATGAATTATGTGATCAGAGCTAACATCAGAACTGAAGTGGCAGGTTTTGTGATTTTGATAATATTCCACAATACATCACTGGTCACTGTGAAGAGCACTTTGATAAAACATAGCTTTCAACAGCCAGGTAGGCAATCCTTTGTATGAGAATTATTTAATTCCTAGTAGGGGATCAGCAAGGAAAGACAAGGAGATCTAAGTCCAATTCCTAGCTCTGCCAGGATCCCTGGACAAAGTTAAGGGAAGGGTGATCTAATTGGTAGATCTCTGAAGTTATTAATCTTCCCAAGGTCAAATGTTTTAATAGAACGGTCAAAAGCATTTCTCAATGGTTTTAGAAATCCTGAAAAGGAAGATCTGCAGTACTTGGGTAGTTAGGTTCCCCTTGAAAACTCAGAACTTTATAAATCTGTACAATCAGAAGAAAACCAGTCATTATTCCTTTCACCTGACTGTCAGTCCCCACAGGGGTATGGAAAGGTAATCCAACTGCAGCAATTTTCATGGCAATGGCTAGCACTTGGATGCTTTGATACTAATCACACCATCAGCACCAATTTATGAAGGCAGTAAATAATGTGACATTTGTTCAAGTCTCTGTGCTCCCTCAAAGATAGCCATCCAGCTGGGAGGCTTAAAGTGCCTTGCAGAATAAGGGTTCCCTGGTCATGACCAGAGATGATGAGCCCCATCCTTATTTGCTGGCTAATTACAGTTTTCCTCAATATGTAAGAGTGAAAAAAACAGTGATCTTCTTTATATCTGCTTTATGGTTAGTCCAGGGCAGAGAAATAAAGCACTGAAATTCATTTAACTGTTCCAGATCCCAGATAGTAACATGACAAGGAGTCACTCAGGAAAAAGTTTCTTCATTTCAACTTCATCCTTAGCTGTCAGCATCGTCCTGAGTGTGTCCCTTTTTTAACTGATCTGACTGATTAGTCAAAAGCGACACACTCTGAAGTGACCCATCTGGAGCTCATGCCCTTGGAAATAAAAATCAGGGTTTTTTTACCAAGATCCATTTTAGTGAGTTATGTTGGTGGTAATGGACTTGAGTGGCTGGTTAAGTACCAGGTCCCTGGTATCTGATCTGAACTAACACAGATCTGAATAATTCTCTGTCTTGACCTCGAGAATGTGCTCAGACACAAAATCAGGTGTACAATCTCACCAAATATATCATGAGACAATTCAGAAAACGTTTATCTGCATTCCATTTGGCTATTGGTTGCTTCATTATCATGTCAATAGCCTTTCCATATGAAGTGATGTGTCTCAAGGCCCAGGTTTGCATGTCAATGCTTATTTGAAGGACTGAACACACAGCTCTTTTTGTACATCTGACACATCCCAGAATTACCATTATTTTTGTAGACAAGCCTGCCAAGGAACACTGGAGTGGATTATTGTCTACACTGTTTGTCACGCCATGGGTGTGTATTTCAAAAAAGATTTAGCTAATGCAAAGAACTAAGCAAACATCTAGGCAGGAGAATCTGCTCTACAATAAACAGCAGAACTCAGAGCACGAGCAAAAGAGCAGTGACGGTTCGTTGCTCAGCGTAAGGAAATGAACTCAGGAGGATTCTGAGCATAATTAAATCAACAGATTGAATATTTCACTTGCTTACCAACAACTCAGTGTAGCATTTGACTAGGTCTCTTTCTGCTCTCTTACATAGCACTATAACTACTAGTTAGTGCAACATATTAGTTTGACAGGAGTTTATTTCAGAATTATGCCCACTGTCTTTCTGTTCAGACATCTATCTGCAGTCAGATGATGTCAAGAATCAAAATAGCCTTTGATTCTAGCAGATCCCTCTGGATGATCTGAAGGAATGGAAGTCAGGAGAGCACTGTGAAGAACCTAAATTCTGTTCTGACACAAGAATGCATTGCAGATTGGCAAACAAAATGTTAACTTTTTGTTTGAATCCAGGTGGAAAAAAATCAATCAAGAGAACATCTGAAGACACTTGGGAAACAACATGAAAGGCTGGCTAGTAACCCCTGCTGCTTTGATTATTCTAACAATATAAAAACTAGAGCTTCCAAGTGCCCAATAAGAGTTGGACACATTGGCCATGTAGCAGTGAGGGCTACTAAAAATTATCTGCTTCAGAACAAGAGAACTCCTGTTACAAAGAGGAAGCTGAGGCAGACAGAAAGTGTCAACCATAAGTCTCATTCGCACGTCCAAATTCCTCCCAGCCCATGATACTCTTTCCATTTTAGTAATGCAAGCTTTCCATTTAATTGCTTATGTGGTCATTCACAGAGCCTGACACCTGCTTTTTAAAGCATGGAGGGGCTCAACTTTCATACTATCCATCTTTCCCAGTGGGGTTTTACCAAAATTAAAACTCAGAAGGTGCCACATATTGCAGTTTCACCTCTCAGTCTCCTTATCTGATGCTTTCAGAAAGGCTGTATAGAGCTTCACATCTGTTACGGACAGAAAAGACTTTATGCACTTAAAAACCATTTGGGAAGAGGTTTTCAAAGGTGCATATCTCAGCTGCATGAGAATCCGAGCAGTCAGCGAAACAGGTAAATAACTGAATGTCTGCCTTATGTACCATTGGACTGCAGCAGGAGCGGAGTGTCCAAAGCATTCTGACCTAGCCAAACGCATCACCTAAATGTGAAGCTCATGCAGAATTTCAACCTGCTTGAGTGCCTTCTCATAACAGAAAGCATTTGCACAAAAGGCATGGTCATTTGTTTTCAAAATACAACATGAGGTAGCCATCTGCATACAGACATATAAGAGGAAAGTATATGGTTCTGCCCCTTAGAAATTTGCCATTCCTGAAGGGTTACCAGGCTGCAGGGCAGGACTGCTTCCATTCAGCAGAATCCTGCCAAAAGCTGGCAAGCCCCAGCCAGTCACTTCGCTTCTGCCGTGGGAGGGGATGATTTCAGGGTGAGCCATTCTGGGGTTTTGCTGAGCGGAAGCTCTGGGCCTCACTCCTGCAAAGAAGTGCACTGTGCCGTGACCCTGAGGGAGCGATTTCCAGTGCACAGGGCCAGCCATGCGAGACTCCCTGGAGGACAAGTGCCTCTGACCATAGCAGCTGAAGGCAAGGCCCGTTGGTTTTCCTTCTGCTCCTGCAAAACCTTCTACAGGTGGTCCCCTGAAGAAGTGGGAAACTACCCTTTGGAAGGTGGCCATGTCAAATGTCCTCTGGTGAGGTCACATCTATTTAAATGAGTTCTTGTGTCACTCTTGGGTTTCAGTTTGCAAGAGTTTTTTTGTTCTTTAGTGTTGGTTGTTGTTGTGGTTTTTTTAGCAGAGGAAAATGTATGGAAATTATACCATTCCTTTTGGAACCTCTTATTTTACTAAAACCCAATTTTAATCCAAGTCAAGGCATCCTGATGGAAGAGGTTGCCAGGACTTCTATGTAGTCTCCTTTCACGCAGGTATAGACAGAACAAAAAATTCTGCCTCTGCTTTTACTTTCAAGCTGGCACTGAGCTTCTCTGGAATTGCAAATGCAGCTCTGACCAGGGAACCCACTCTGTACCAGTAAGCCAGGAATGCCTGTCAGCACAGTACCAAAAGCGTGCAAAACAAAACAGTTGCTCTTGCCAGGATTGCAGCCATGTGTTTCTATGAGATGCTTTGTCCCATACTTGGGGTAAAGCTGCATGCACTCCTCAGAAGGTCCCCACAGACTTACTGCCTATCTATCCAGGATGCCCTTTGGCCAAAACTCTTCCTATTTCCTAAGTAGGAAGCAGAGCAGGGCTTTTATGCTCTCATATTAGCCCAAGGCTCATGAAAGCACATACCAAGTTCCCTGGCCACCCATACTGTACCTGCATCAATTTATCCTTTAGAGCAAGCCAGTGGCTGCCACGTGGTCACTGGAACATCCATGTGGTCACAGGTGGTTTGAACCAGATGGCACAGGAAACTTAAGGCCACAGCTGGTCACACTAATGGGAAATATGGGTGCACCAGAGACAACAGATGGAAAGGCATGGAGAAGCCTTTGGGACCTGGCACCTGAATACTTGTACTGATCTGGGCGACTACCCACAGTTGCACAGGGGGTTTCCAGTAGAGCAGGCAATTGCACCCAAGCTGCCTGCATCCAAGTCATCAGAATACTTTTCCTGTCTACCTTCAAGGCCAAAGCACATAATTCAGTACTGTAATGGTATAGAAAAGAAGCAGGGTTAATAACAGCTCCGTGTCGGAAAAAGAAACCCTACCCATGTAATGACACAGCAAACAAAGGCAGCAAATGCCAACAGTAAGCATAGGCTCAGCCAAACAGCCACTTCCAGAAATTTACCCTCAGTTTCTTCTGTATCTTAGTGAACATAATGCCAGGCTGGTCTAGCACCAGCCCACAAGTCAGAGAGAAGTCTGGCCATTCCACTAGCTGCTTCAGCTGACTAGTGTGAAAAGGACTCCCTCAGAAACACAAATCAAATAAAGGCAATTACTACATCTCACGTAGGCTTTCAAAACCGCCAGGAAGCAGTGTGATAACAGGAAATTAAAGGCATGAAAAGCTCAGGAGGCAAAGAAAGACAGGTAGGTATTGGTCAGAAGTTGTTTTGTCTAGAAACTATCAACAGGGAATGGTTCATATTAAGACATATGTTTTGATCTCTTCTCATGCAGACTTGTCATTCCTGCTTACCTTTGAAAGCACTACCTGTGTCAAAGAAAAAATGCAAAAAAATACCCCAGTTACCAATTCTGTTCTACCTAAAATATCAGGTTATTGGTATTGCTTTGTCATTGTAGCAAAAAAAAAAAAAAACAACCAAACCAAAAACCAACCAAACCACACAAATAAACCATTAATGGATTTCTGAGATGGAAGATTAGATTTAAGATTTTAATCTAATCATCTTTCAGTACACTGTATATCGTATACCTACTGATTCAGAAGCACAAGATGAAGAGGGAAACAAGGTGAGTTGCCATAGAGCTATCGCTTTTGCTGCTTAGTACTTCTCAGACAACTTGAAACACAACTGAACAGGCAGTAAGAGATTCTTGCAACAGGATGTTACCTTCTACAATATAATTTCACAAATATATATTTGAACTTCAGAAATATTCAACCAGAAAAAAGAAGCAGGAGAAATGTGGAACAGAGAAAACAGAATTAACTGCTAAAAAGTTCAGAAAGGTACATACATAGTAAACCAAACTCTGAAGAACCTACAAGCTATTATATATTTAAAAAAATATATATAATGTTAGTTCCATATCAGAGAATTCACTGGAATATATTTAAGGAATTAGCCTCTTCCATTTAGGTATTATTTGAGGTTGATGAAACAGTGTGGTGAAATGCAAAGGATGGCAGTACAGTTGCAAAAGTGAGCATCATCTACAGATCCATACAGTGAGAGTGAAAAACTGGCAATAAGCAGACACCTACCTGTATTATGATCAGTAAACTATTCAGCAAAGGTGGGCCAAGAGGGGTGAAATTATCTTGAAAACAAGATTTCCTGTAGAGTCATAACCGTATTGCCCTCAACTGCTTTGTTCCTTATCTTTTTTATTAGTTGAAAAAAAGTACATATCAAAAAAGGCACAGAAATAAGATTTCTCACAGGTTTCACTTTTAAAAGGGAAAATTTTCTGGTATGTAACCACTGTAACCTTTGATATAATACCTGCATCCTGTTTTTGTTTTTATGAATCATAGTCTTCCACTTGATTCATAGTGATCAATGCCAACGAAGCGGCAATGCCGCCCTGTGTTCATATCCCTGCTGGAAAATTAGCATCATGCCTTATCATTTACCTCTCTTGAGCCATGCATCTTTTTGCAAGCATTGCTTCGTATGCTATGCTAATGCTTACTTATTCGTTACAACCTTCAGCTTTTATCACAGTTATGAAAAACAAATCAGAGCTCACTTACATTTTTGCCAGTGCATATTCTGAGTCAGGACGGGTCTTTTTTTCTCTTTGATGAAGAAGGCTTGGCTTTTTAATAGCTAACGTGTGTTTGACTCCTTTACGGGGATGTGATAACTGACTGTCAGGATGTTTCTTTCAGCTTTTTAAAAGCCCCATGTTCCCGCTGAACCCTGTGATGTCATCACATCCTCCAACCACAACCACTTCTATATTTTCCCTTGTTCTATGTTGTTCTTCATGATGCTAAACAGTTCCTCCAAAAGCAGTGAACTCTGGAAGATATTATGCACAAAAAGGCACTCATTACCACCAAAATGTATTTAAATAAACAATCAAACCTGGAACCTGCCACTCATGGGTCTTTTTGGCCCTCCAAAATTAGGTCAAAATGTTGTAGAGCTGAAAAAACACGAGTCTTTTAGTAAGATTTTGAACTCCTGCGGCACTAAACATGATCTTGTTTAAAGTAAGACACTGTTCTGCCGCTTCAGATGGCCTAGCTATTGGTTCCGAACAATTCAGCTACACTGAACCAGCTCACATGCCATGTCTGTCTGGCCCTTCAAACGTGCAATACTTTTAAAATACAAAACTTGAATGTTTGCTCCTGCCTTATGAGAATCTCAACTCCCTGGGGCCACTAAATTTGAACTTACAAGGAAACACCTGTAAACACTTCAAGCCTCATTAAACGAGGACGTCCTTCATTTAAAAAAGAAACCTTTTTTTTTTCTTTTCTGTTTTGCTTTTATCAAAATACACCACTTCCTACTAAAGAAGAGATGATTCTTGTAAAATAGCTTGCAAAGCCAGAGGAAGGCTGAGAGATTCTTGCCATCGGAGTTCAAATAAATTCCTAGCATTACTAACAGAACCATTATATCTTACCCATTCACACAACTGTACAAATGTAACCTCTTCAAGCTTTTAATATTCTTTCCTCTAAAAATCAGACCACGGTGATGCATTTTCACAAGTAACACTGACTTAGGAGCTTCATTTGCAGAGAAGTATTTGTTGAAGGCTGCACAGTGAGTTTAGGATTTTGGCATTCCTATTTTCTTGTTCAGTTTTTAATTCCTTAACTGCTGTTGCCTCAAAGTTTGCTCTCACAAATTTCTCCTCATGTAAAAAGAAGAAGGAAGAATCTGGTCTGTTCTTCAGCCAGAAGTCTTATTAAAAGAACGTCATCCTTTCAGAGATGCCAAGCACCTCTTGGGAGTACGTCCATTTTGTGAAACATTTTGCAACGTACTCTTAGTGTTGCATTTAACAGAAAAACCAAGATTAATCAAATGAAGATTAATGGTTAATTGTGTTCCTTTCAGTTCAAAGGTCTGTAAAAAAAAAAAAAACAACAAAAAAACCCCAAATCCAAAACCCACAAAGGCAACCCCAAAGCAAGCAGAGTGGAAAGACCTAAGGAGTGTGTACCTCCACACTGTTGTCCTCCAAAATAGTACCCACCTCCTCAGTTCTCAGGCCCTAGGGCATTGTTTAGCCATGTTTTGCATATCTGCATTAATTCTTATTATCAGCCACACACTGTAATATCCTCTTTGCTGTTGAAGTGCATGGCAATAGCAAGCAATCTGTTAGCTAATACTTCATAGATGAAAAGGTAAGTCTAAATCATGGCCTAATATAGCCAGATGAAGTAAGGAAGAATATTGAAACTGGCTTCAGTGGCATTTCAGTTACATTAAAGAAGGAAGAGCCACATATCTCCAATATGAAAGCAGTACCACATTTCCCCCTGGACTAATGGAATCTCATTTTAGAAACCTCTTAAATTTGTAGAACTAAGATAAATGCTTGTAATGCAACATAAAATCTCATCCTAACAAATTATATTCCTTGAAAATCAAGGCCCGATCGTGTATTTAGATTTGCTTAAAGCTTTCAGCACAAGGTAATCTCAGGAAATGCTGGGCAAAGTTCTTGTTTGACTCAGTACATAAGACAATGTCAGAGGGTGTTTAGAACTGTACACTGTTGCAGTTTTCTTCTGGGAATACCTGAATTATGACATCACAGAGCTGCTGGAAAACAGCACGGTAAATCAAGCTTTTAGGCAGGTTTCTGCCAGGAGCAAGATCTTATTTTTAATTATGAGAACACAGTCTGTGTATATTTGCATTCTGCAGAGTAGTTGAAGCACAGAAAGATTTCTACACAACAAATCTTATGTTTATGTGAAGGTAGACTGCATAATACATGAAAGTAAATATATAGAGTTATGTTAAAAAAATACATATGTGCACATCATCTTTATAATTTAACTATGATTAGAATAGGTGTGGATAACATTAAATCACTCAGGACTGAACTGTTCTTAAGGTCTTCATAGGAAATTAAAAAATATTAATTAAAAAATATGAAACCAGACAGATAAAGCCCCATAATAAACATCTAAAATGAGGAAGTTTCAAAAAAGAGCATGTTTTCCACAGTTAAAACAGCCAGTATTGTTTTGGTGGCTGACAATCATCCATTTCCATATTTCACATACAGTTGCTGGATAAACTTTTGATGTGTTAACAAAGAATTACTCTCCGCAAAGTAAATTCACAGTTATATATGAAGGTATAAAGGGGCATGCGTGTGTAGCTTGCTGACACTATACCATACCAAGCAAAATAAAAGCTTCGCAAATATAAGCTTCTCCCCATTTCATGCACCTTACAGAAAAGCAAAATTTGGTTAAGGATGGTTTTACTGATGAGGTCTAAAGGAAGAGACAAAAGCAGAGAGGAAGATGAAAAACATCACTTAGCAAGTAACGTATTTGCCTCTTCCTCTGACAACTGTTTTCAAATCGTCATTCACGTTTATAGACTACAAATATGGATAAGCTCAGGCTATTGTTAGATAATCAAATAGCACTGACATCAGCAAGTCTGCCTGCGGATAGCTGTGCCTTTAAGAGACACTCAGAAAATTAAGTGCAGCCTTTGACACTAGATGCAAATCCAGCTGCCTCCAGTCATATCTTGGCCTGTTTGCCATAAGACCAAAGCAACAGGGCTTTATCAGGCTACATATTAGAGTCAATCAAACTTTGTTTTGCCAAGGAACATTTCTGCCCTGAGTCAGGGTACAACTTCTCACGATCCTGGTGGCTACACTTTGAGTCATACACCAAAATATTCACAGAGCAGAAACCCTTCTCTTCAGGCCTACAGTGAGATGCAATTCTCCCATGCAGGGTTGATGGCTCTGTACACACAAGAACTAGTCAAGAAGTGCAGCAGATCCCAGGAGATCCCTGCAGCTGATCTCAACAAGGATAGTAAGAACAGAGTGCGAGGATGCCTCAGTTGCATGTGTTGCATTCTACACAGAATGGAAGAGAACCTTGCAGCCAAGATGATCCATGTGTGGAAGAGAGATGTCCAGCATCAGTCTTTCCATCACTGAGGTATGTGGGATGTGTACGTCACCAGACACTGCAGCTGGAAAACCAATACATCAGCCACAGTGTTCAGAAACCTGCAGCTCCCCTGAGAGTAAACCATCTGTCACCAACCCACAGGCAAGACTTTCATCTGAACACTCAAAGAAGTTGCAGACAAATCTATCCTTTTCTCTTTGACACAACAAAGATCACCTCCATTTCCCATCTACCTGTGGCAGATCCAAAATCCACTGCAAATGGCAGGGACACATACTGCCTCTAAAGAAATCTCTTGTCACTGGTTCCCCTCACTACAGAAATGCAGCATAAAGTGAGTGACAGAAAGCAGTTGTTCAGTAATATTATACCTAAGCTCACTGTAAACATAAATAGATATAGAATATAAGCCTGCTACTCAAGGGAAAACTAAAAACCTAGTCCTGTCTACAACTCTCTCTGGTAGCAACTGTATCTACTCAGTGCTGGCAACAACATGGCTCTGCAAGAATTTTGAGGATACAATGATTTAAAATCATAGGGATACACTGTATCTGACAATCTGAACCTGAGCTTTATCTCACTTACTCCCAGGACAGGAGTTAGGCTCAAAAGTAATTTTCTTCCACAGGTGGATTAATGCTGTTGAAAGATGTCCTGAGTGTTGGAGTTTGTTGTTGTGAGGTGTGGGTTTTTTATGGTTTGTTTTGGGTTTTTTAAACATGTCAATATTAGCACTTTAATCCCACCGTACAATTTAAGAAGTCTGAGTATAAAAGTAGTAGTTTAATATTTCAGAAACCTTTGTGGTCTGCAAAACCAAACATTTATCTTTGAGAGTCCAATAACTAAATTAATAGAAGGATCTCTACCTCATACAGTGTTTAAAAAACAAGGCTTAGAAAAGGCTCTTATGCTTCTTTCCTAATAAGAGAGAGAATACAGGAAATGAAAAGTTAAGCCTAATTTGAGGCAACAAGATCTGACAGCTGACTGGAAAAGATTTGCTATTTAAGATTACAAATTCTATAACCCCTCCCTTTATTTTGTAGTGTGGCATTATTTGTGAAAACATAGCAAGAAATGATCCAGAACCAAAGCACACAGGGTATGAGGCCAGGATTAATTCCAGCAAGATTATGTAAATCACATCAACTAACTTGGAAGCATCACACGACACCCCATTGAAGTCCTTTGGCAGAACTGAAAGAACAACAGGCATCTCCAGACGTATGAGTCACCCAAGTCCAAACTTCTAAAGCATGTTTGAAGAAACAATGTCACTGTAAGTCAAAAAGGTGGGGGGTGAATTAAAAAAATAAAAAGAAAGATCATTTCCCATTTTCAGCAGAAGCTGAGGCTGATTTGAAGGTCACCAGGAGTCCATGAGTCACAGATGGAGGGAGATCATAACAACCTCTTCATACAGATTTACCAGGCAGGACAAGAGAGACTTTTAATGAGAGCTGTAATAAGTCTCAAAGACTCTGTATAATGCTGGAGTTTACTTCATGCCCACTGAACATGCTGTAAAGGACATCTTTCTGATTCCACAGGGCTTCAGGAAAGGATATAGTACAGATATAGGACATGGCATCTCCTGCTAAGACAGCTCATTCCAGTAGCTTTACAAGTTACACACTGAGAAGTGCAGGGACATACTAATTTTGCAGCAACTCCACATCAATAAATAGTCCTGTGTAGTTCATGTGGTTTTGTTCTGTTCTTGGAATACTTCCCCTCTAAAGAGACAGACACTACAAGGCAAGGCCCTATGCAACACACTGATGCAGCTTCAGTGCTTTGCCTAAGGTCATATAAAAAATCTATAGTAAGGCTGGAAACAGAGGCCAAACTTTTGGGGACAGCCTTGTCTACAAGACTGCTCACTAATCATGTGCTTCCTGAGGAGTGAATCACCTTTCTTTTTTAGATACTGTAAGAAATGTTGAAGCAAGGGTGGTACAATAAACTTGGTGAGGTTTTTTTGGGGGGGTGGGGGGAGTGATTTTTATGTGCACATCTCACTTTGCTCTCTGAAACAAATTCTGATTCATAGCTTTGATACAGAACAACTGATGCAGCTTTCATATATGCTCAGTGCTAGAGATTATGTCCTTGGGCAGTATAAATCACCACAGGCCTCATGACCTCGCAGTGAGGATCTGATCTTGAGATATTTCACATCCACTTTGGGGTTACTGCCCATATTTTTTTCACAGTAAGAAATGTCCCATACTGATTAGGCCTAAAAGAAGGTGCAAAGGAAAGCATGAAGTCCTTCATAACTCCTGCACACTGATGCCTAAGTGAAGCTATTTCCTCAACAGAGTTCTGACATCTAGAGTAAAAAGGGTAAAAAAACCAAGCCAACCAAATTTCTCACACCAAGACCGTGTCTGCACTTAGAGATGAATTTCCCATGAACAAGCACTTGTGTTTTCTATCACACATTAAGTTCTAGAACAGACCTTTCCAGAAGTTCTTTGTACTTTATTCTCTTTAGAAGATCAACTGGTCCTGTACCTGAGCTTCCAGATGTGATTGGTTTACCCCTCTCCAAAAAAACCCAAATCCAAACCAAAAGCACTCCACCACTTCTTGAAGCTAAATATGCAAGCTGCTGGTAGCAGTAATACACACACACTCAAATCTAGCCCGTCCTTGCTACTCGCTGCTCATACACAATTCACGTTCAGCCCAATCTGTTTACAGCCTACCCGTTCTCCTCCAACACTCAGGTGTTTGTCTGTGAATGAATAGAAGTCATGACTAGTTCAAGCTTCCGGTACTGAGTCAGGCAACAGGAAAAATAGCACATAGCACTGGCTGTGTCCATTCTACAGCTGGATGCAAGACATGAATTCACCTTGACTGAGCCAGAAAGAGGACAAAGATCAGTGCTGAAGCCACAAGCCTGGGCTGCTGTCCTTGCTTACAAAGCCATCCTGGGAACATAGGCACACTACTGTGCTACCATGTATCTAATGCATGCTGAAGCTCTTGACCCTGCAGTTACGAGTTCAGAAAAGTTTGAGTGTGCCTGTGCTTCTTGCAAGCTTGCCTCTGACTGAAATGCTGACAGGTGATCCTACATGAGCTGGCACTCAGAGCAGTTGCACAGCCTCTCCCGTTTCACATGTCACATGAAGCAGATGGGGTTAAGGGGTGAAAGGAGCAGGGCATCTTCGTAACTTCCCCACCTACAGTAACACCAGTCTGGTGACTCGCTGGCTTCCAGAGCTTGTGTGCACCAACACAGTGAAAACCACCAGTCCAGGCTATAAGTTGAGAAATTACACACAGAGCCACCCTGAAAACAAACCTGAAATTGGCAGAAATCAAAAGCAGACCTCAAATGATTCACACAGAGAAAATAGGATTAAGAATATCATTGAATGTTATGCACATAAATCGCATGACTAGCTCTGGAAATTGGCGATATGAGACAGCAAGAAAACTTGGTGTTTCATCGGTTATAAAAGAGATACAGCATAAAGGTTTGTTCCATGTTCCCACTGGAGTCTCAAGTGGGCTTTCTTTTGCAGTGGTTCAGCCTAGAAGCCAGTAAATGGTTTCGCTAAAGAATTTGGTCCCACTTTGTTGAGTATGACAAAGCAAAGCATTTCCTTACAGAGTTTTTATCATCACATTTTTTCATACCATCTCTTTCTCCTCACAGAAGCAAGACTAAAGAACAAGGAAGACTTTGTGTAGTTTGAATCCAGTGATACTTCTCATGATCTATATTTGCTGGTTTTAGAAATGGGTTTCATTCAAAATTCACGTCACTGATGACATGAATTTCAGATGAAATTCACTTTCTGAGAATATCTGTTTTGACTGAATGTACGCTAAGGCAAGTCCTAGAAAGGTATTTTAGTTAGAGCTCACGTAGCATGGGCTGAATTCAGACAGTGAAAGACACCCATCTCAGAAGTATTAACTCTTGAAAAAGCCACACTCAGCCAAGCCAGGTATCCAACTCTGCAGAGTAAACCAGGGATTTCAATGCTGCCCTTTCACATGCAGATATTGGCCTAGGCTTGACAAAATCTAAGCAACCAACATTTCTTCAAGCTAAGGGCCTTAAGAAGGTGCTAGATACTTCACTGTCACATCAGAATTTGTGCCAGAAACCACGCTGGCAGACTGCTTCATTTAGAACGTGAGCCAAGGCAAAAGCCTGAACCCTGATTGTATCACAAAGAAAGTCAAGTCAGCAGTGCTCGGTCCCTTCTGGAAAATATTCATGCTGAGAGTGCTCTCTGAGCACGTTTGCCCCCGGAGATTCATAGAGAAACAGGACGCAGCAGCTTTGGCAGCATCCTCATGCCTGCCTTAGCTTGAAATGCACAATGTACAGCTGCAGAGGAGTGGGCAGAGAGCTATAGAGAACAATATCACTGTATGGAGCTGTGAATCTACACAAAAGTTCCCATTGCTTCATTTAGCATTTACTTTTCCGTGGTCTCCTTCAAACATCTGGGAAATCCCCTCGAGAGTACAGTTGATTCTGAAAACTCAGGATGTTGGCTTTTCCCAGGACACAAACACAATGGGAGGTTAGAAAATTCTCTCTACTGCGTGCAGGACTACCTGCAAATCTCAGCTCATCTCTTCATTCAGAATATTAAATCTCTGCTTAGTCAAGGGGAAAGGACTCCATTAGGAAGCTGGAGGATGGAATGAAATAGGAAAAGTTTAGAGGAACATCCTGTCAAGCACCACATTTTTCATCGTCGTTTGCAAGGATACAGGTTTATGGAGGCTGCATACAGAGCTAGTATTGGGACTTTAGGATAGTGAAAATGGTAGTTCCCCCTCCTAAAGTCATTGATCCCAATTTAGAAAACAAGACCTGTTAAATCTTCATTTGGCCCTCATGCTTAGGAGAGAGCACAAGATTTTCAAACAGTTTTCACATTCAGGTGAAGAAAAAGGAACCTCCCTCCCTTACCAGCCCTAGGTCCTGGCCTGGCTACGCTAAGAAAACCTGACTTTCAGTTTGCAAAGTTGCACCAGAGGACTTGCAGGGAGAACTGACAACTGGTGAGAGAGGATGTTAAAAAAACCCCGCCATCTAGACTAAAATGCAGAATTAAAAGCTTGGTAAACTAGAAGCATTACTGCCCACTCTAGAGAAGCGTGCAAAGCTGAAAGTCATGTACTGGAAGGGAAATTATGAATGTTGGCTGGGCTTTGCAGGAATAGAAGACAAAATGCCAATTTCTTTCCCACTGTCCTGGGAACAAGTCACCACCTGGGTTTGTTATAAACTCAAATAAATCTCTAGAAGTGATTACTGGAACTCTTTCTTCATCCTCATGCTAAACTGTCTGCAGGAACTGATCATGAGTTCTCTTTAACCACTAGCTCAAACCTCTGCTATGTGCAGGCTGCCTCTGCAGGGTTTCTTTACTTTCTTCTGAAACACAGTGCTTCTAGTCACTGTAAGAAAAGGATCCCAGAGGGAGTTTCTCCCAAGTGTACCCTTGTTTCATTAATATTTTAATCTCCACTACTAATTACACTAAATTAATTAGTTTAAATGCATCATATGTAGGAGTAGAAAAGTTCTGAAGATGGAAATATTCATAGGGGTGAGAAGGCACATTTATCTGGCAGCTGAGAGAGCTGAAAGTTATTCGTGACTGACTCTAGGAATCTGGATCTCAGCATCCAGGATGTTATGTGTGTCACTATCCAGGCAAATCACAATGGAAGCACCCAAAAGAAATGATGATGTTGTGCCAAAGACGCACTCATTCTCATACCCATGTTCTCCTTTCAGTGCTTATAAAGCTTGCTGACCATCTTGCTGATTTCCATGTATATACTCTCTTTTGGTGTTACTGTGACAATATAAAAATCTATTTTGACCAAAAAACTAAATGGCTGTCAGTAAAAAAAAGACACATCAGCAAGTGTGAGTGACAAATTTCTATGCCCTTGTATAGTTAGGAAGACAAGGGCTTTGCATCATGAAGCAAAACTGCTCTCTTTTTTGGTTTAAATATGTAAGTACTTTGAGAATGTTGCACCTCTCGGGGTTTAGTAAGATGTGATCTGCAGTTTCTGCAAGTCATTGGAAAAATTTCAGCAGTCATTTCATCCAGAAAGTTACTCAAACATATGCCAGGCTTTGGATGCAGAGGTGTATATGAACTTTTGAATAATTCAGCTCACTTATCTAAGATAAACTGTTCCTATACACTCAAAGCATCAGTGACTCCAGAAAGAGCAATGTCAATCGTTTACTCGAAGTTGTTATTGTCCTGAAACTCTGTCATCAATAGCATCCAGAAGGGCAATGAAGCACAAGAAAAAGCTATCATTTAGGTAAAGTCCAAATACACTTTTGTAGGCGGTAATTACACACAATTTTTCTCCTTAGTACATCTGTGTTCTTTGGGTGAATCTGCCACCTACTGGCACCTATCTGAAGATCCAAGTGGGGTTCGGAGCCAGGCACTTGGGTTACCAGACTGAGAAAGCAAATAGGAGATCGGCAAATACACCGATATCAGATCTTTAAGCTCAGCCTTAGCCAGACTGCTCTCTAACAGTCTGTACAGTCAGGAATGACATAGGAACCCAAAAGAATGATCACATTGCCCAAAAGTCTGCTCCAATTCAAGTTCCTGGGTTCTTCTGACACAGAAGTAACAGAAAGAACATTAATCAAAATCAGTTGTCCTGTTTCTCTCAAGGACACTGCCAATTCTTCTGTAAAGGACAATAAGGCCTATTGCTGTGACTTAGATGGTAAAATCAGAGAACAAGCCAATAAAAATAATTCAGAGGCCAGCTATTTGGTTTCCCTCATTCCTGTGCTGTATATCCCTTAAAATTTTGAAAACAGTATTTTAAAAAGAAAACTACACAGCAACAGGCACAGCCAAATGTGGATATAAGAGTAGCATCACTCTTGAGCAAATACTCTTGATGTTCTGTTCTCACTTTTGTTAAGGACAATCAGCTAAAATGCTGTATCTCTAGACAGATTTATGGCACATTGCTATAAAACAGAAACACTGTTTGCAGATGTGAATTTTCTGATATCCATCTCTGTCTGTAAACTTTTTATTTAACAATAAAAAAATGGAGATTTGAAATATAGCAGATGTCTAGAAGTTTCATCAGCCTAATTCTTGTAAGTAATAGCAGCAGCAGTCAAAGAATGCATCTGAGAAGAATGCTCAAATCAGACATTCTCATTTAAAATAGTGTTGACTGCTGTCTAAACATCTATACTACATATTTCGAGTAATCCCTCTCATCTATTGCAGTTCAGAAAGCATTTATTTCACTCCAGAGGCACAGAAAGCATTTCATTAACATTGACAGTTCCCTGGAAATTTAGGGGCTTTCCTTTTGTAGGGCTAGGCTGTGAAAACTCCTTGCTCTTTTCTTTCAGTGACTGGAACTCTCACTGGGAGATCTCCAGATCAGATCACTGGGAGGTCTCTGGTATTAAATACAGGTACAGAAACCAGCTGTTCCTGTACTTGATGATTCTGGTGCAAGTACCAATGAAGGCACTTATTTTTCTGTTTAAGTCTCTCCTTTGTTTCTGTTTTATTTATGTGTCAATAATTTTCCACTCTGCAGTTTATTTTTTTCACAATTTCAACTCCTAAGGTACTGTGAGCCAGGGAAAGACAAATGTTGAAAGTTTACCATGTGAGAAACTCGGGCCCCAGGAATCCTCACCTGTAATGTGAGGCTCAGCTATCAGAATTCATTCAATTCGTACTCTTCTTCTCTAACATCAATCCTGTAACCAGTTACTGAATCACCCAGCCTCTCTTCGGCAAAACACTGCAGTTACTACAACTCAATCTAGCTTTTAGTTTGCTTCTACAGAGGAACATTCAGTACCATTTACCAGCTTCAACTGAAGCCTGATAAAAATCTGACAAACTTCAATGACTACACTCTTTATGCAAGATACAGACACCGCAAGTGTTATGACTGTGACAGTTACACACTCATTTGCACTTAGTTGTATTTTTTGAGAGAACATTTTATCAACATATGGAGGTAAATACAGCCAGAAAGTATGTTACAAAGTGTGATCCCTGTGCAACAGTAAAATACACAACTAGTTTTGAAAATATGACCCAAACTCCATTTGGCAAAACCTGCTTATAACAAAGATTCTGGGAGCTCAATTTCCCCTCTGATAGCTATTGTACACTTCCCAGTAATTCATGTTGCACAAGTGATTCAGTGACATGTCAATGTATATCCCCACCTGGCAAAGGGCTATGCAAAGATATTTTATGATTAATGAATGGAGATGCATTTGAGCTGGGGTCAGAGGAACAGCTTTTCCTCCAGTCAACATAAATCCAAAGCAGGATACAGTTGCACAAGTTCTGCAGAAAGAATTCGGGGATTTCCCTTTGCACAATCAGTCTGTGAAATGCTGAATAAGTAAAGAAAAACAAAAAAAACAACAACAAAAAACCCAAGAGAAACAAACCCGGTTTAAATAACTTTGATTACTTTCCCTCTAAAAAGATCACATATAACAGAGACACACAAATTGCCAGATTTCTCTGCTTCTGCATTTCCATGCTCTGCATTGTGTCAGATTTATCAGATATATCAGCATGGCAAGAATATGAGGAGAAATGACAACGCATACGATCAAAAGTGGAAATCATTTCTGTATGCAACTTCACATACCTAGGTCACTGAAAATTTTCCAACATCCAACTAAAACATCAGATATCAACTGGTATAAAGATTCTCTCTCATTAATCCTCTTCTGATTATGGTGTGGTCCGTCCACTTGTGCACTAGCACTAGTTGCAACTGTAATCATAACCATTTGGGAGACCTAAACTCAAATATTAAGACAGTCAGTTGTGGCATTTTTTTCTGATTAAACAAGGCCAGGTGATTTCCAAAGAAAGAATTTTAAGTCGCTTTTCTGTTGACTGAAGGGCAGAATTTTGATATTGCACAGAACTCCACACAGTTTAGCTTACACTTTAAACAATGTAAAAATCATTTATTCTTTTATAATTGCAGGTAGTAAGAGCACAAAGCCTAGGTCTGTTGGAGTTCAAATACATGACACAGAAGTGTGCCAAATGCAGGCATGCTATGGCCAGGTGAATAAATTCATAGCTTTCAAGAGGAAGTTGCCAAAGCCAACTTGAAAACTGTGGGAAAAACTTGGCTATAGACCACCTATTTTTAATGCCTGTATTCTGCTCCAGCCTTGGCAAAAATCACAATCTCAGCACTGCTGCTCTAAGTGGATGGACTAAAGCATTCCTACTTGCATCCTACACACACACAAGCTCCTCTCCAGCTGCCCTTTGCAAAGGAACAAGTAGGAAGGTGAGCACTTGGCTCTCCAGCCAAAACGTGTTGTGCATTTATCACAGTTAATCGTGTGCCACGGAAAAGGGAAAAATTCACTGGAACTTGAAAGACAGAATAAGCAACTTTGTGTATTTTTACTAGGAATTAGTTTATCTGGAGCCAGCAACAGAAACCAACCTTTCGAAGGCACAAGGTCAAGGGGTAGGGCAAAAATATCTGCATTATCCTCAGTATTTGCATAAAGTTTTCTGTTCTATCTGATAACATCACAGAAAAACAAATCAAATCAGATCATGCTGTTCCAATTGTAACTTGCTATACTGACTTTAAGTTGGACTTTCCCAGCTAAACATCTCAGTACTGTGAAAATATGACTCAATTATTCTGATTTGTTTCTCCTAACTTTGTAATATATAAATAAAACATTTGAAACAAAGGAACAAATACACCAATTAACTGATCTGAGAAGATAAATATATTCATATAAGGAAAAAGGTTGCTTTCAGTTTCCCTTGAAAGCTTTGTCAACACTCAATTTAGTCAAAACTAAATGTGTTTTCTTAACAACCATAACAAAAGGAATATTTCAAGCCTTTAACTGAGACATAAAGGCCCAAAGCACAACAGTGGAATGTTCCCTGTCATTAAATCACCGAATATTCAGAAACTGAACGAGCTTTTTTATTGGCTGTATCAAAAAGCAAGAAACCTACTCTATCTCACAAGTATGCAGGGGTCAGCATTAAGAAGAGGGATTTTTTTCATCCCAAAATAATGTTATTTTGTCACTAATCCTTTGTAGTTGTCAATATGCACAAGACCACCTCCCTCTCTATCAGATATAGCTGGAAATTGGAAAAGCAACAAAAACACAAGATGAGGAACAGGTTATGAGAGAGCAGAACAACACATTGAGTAAGCAAGAGTACACGATCTACCTCCAGGTTTACAGAGGAACATGAATCAAAGCTGTCACGTGAGTTACGCACAAATACACAAACACTCAGCTTAGTCTCTAAAATAGATTTGTGATAGCTCCTTCCCTTCTAGGTTCAGTGACAGAGCTCCCAAGGAAATTGTTTAATAGTCATTTCTGACCTTCATGAAGTTCCTGATCCTTCCTCACCCATGGAACCCTACCCTACACCTGGCTCTACAGCAATTCACAGACGTGGAACACACTGCGTTAGATTTTTATCATATTAAAATCACTTTTACTGCATACTTTGTGTCAGATAATAGTTCACAGCATCCAGACAGCTGAGGTCAGGGTCCCCTCATGAAACCATTCCAGTGAATACAGACAAATTCCAAGCTATGTCTTAGGACCTTATGCTTCTAAATAGCAAAGAAAGGCTCAAAAAAAGTAAAAGGCATGGGCCAGCAGAAAGTGTTAACAACACACTATTGTTTCTCTTGGAGCAGAGGCCAGATGCCTCAAACCATCCTGCCCTAGGCATAGAACATAGAAACAATATGACTGTCATCAGTTGCTCATAAAGAGGAAAAAAATATTGAGATGAGAAGCATTAGCACACCCATCACTCTGTTTGTTAAGCAAAACATATATCCCATCTCTAGTCCATAGAAAGACAGCTTCCGACAGGTAATTCATGCGACCCATCTGAGTTAAGGAGAAGCTTCCAGGTTGCCTCTGTTCCTTGACTGTAAATGGAACTTAGACTAAGATTTACACATCTATCTTACAGATACTGACTTTGAAGCAGATGAAATTCAACCATGGGGACCAAAGATCTTTCTTCAACTTCACATAGTGCTGATATCATAGCTGAGAATCTGACAGCAGACAAACCCATTTCCCCAGATCACAGCTAGGTGAGTCTTCTCAGGCAGACAGAAATAAGCCTTCCTGGGTCCTGTGCCAGTCAGAGCTATAGGGACTCAATTGGCCTTCCACCAAGCACAAGCTTTCTTAGTAGGGTGGATTAGTTTAAGTCCTGCACATACACATCCCTTCCTGAGCGCAAACAGAAAAAGTTGTCAGCAGCATGCAAAACATCACAGAGACATCAGTGCTCCTCCAGTTGGTTTCTCCCACAGGAGAGACTGACCAACACAACAGCAACCCCACTTCCCTAACACACGCTTAGCAGCATGACCAGGAATGCAAAGATTCAAAAAACCTAGTCTAGCATCTGAAGGCAAGAGATGTAGCATTTTAAGGAGCAGCAGGTTTTGGAATGAAGTAGTTTGATGGTATTGTATAGGCGTAGTTTCATGGCTGTAAAATGAGAGCAGAAGTTATCCTATTGAGCAATACATACAGCATCGTCCATTTCTCTGTTAAATCCTTCTCTCTCTGGGAAGAACAAACACAGCAGCCAGTGAAAGTTACAGCCCTGCAGAACTATTGCTCTGAGTATTACTGATTATATCAGCTGCCATTCAGCTTGCTGGGACAAAACCAATTTGTCCTGAGGGGAAGCAGTATGTACAGAAAGCCACAGAGTGCAACAAGGTATTGGATGAAGCTCACTCTTACTGAAGGCTGTAGTGCTACTCCAGTGCCTCCCTGACACTCACATTCTTAGCTTAAGTTTTAGCAGAAAAACATCTGCCTCTTAAAGCTTGCCATGCACACTAGTATCATCTGCCCTCAATATTCTTCCTCAACACAGTGGGCTTGAGGCATGCAAACTGAAACCCTCTTTATCTACAAGTAGTCATTCCCCATGCAGCTTATTCTCAGTTTATTCTTTTTTTCAAGGGAGAAAGATATTTTTCACCCACCAGCTCCATACAGAACAGGCAACATGAGTCTTGCTTCCACATTGACTCTTTAAAATTCAGTCCTGCAATGAATTAGATGGTCATCACTGATGATAGCTTGAGTGGGTCCCACATCTGAATGACTTTATCAGGGTTGGGGCAGGACATTTCACATCACAGGGATATGAATCTGTCTAGGTCCCTCAAAATCAATTTAGCCACGTTGTCTTAGTCTATTTCAGTGAAGGAATTACCCTGACAGATTATGTAGCTTGGTTCTTTTCCTTAATTCTTTTGATATATACAAGTGGAAAGAGGGTAAAAAAAAAATGCATCTGAGGTGGAAAAGGATGCAGAAGAACTGAGAAGCAACCGGTGTTTTCATGAGGTCACTGTTCTCCAGAGAACTGCAGGTGGCAAGTTTCTTTTTGCTTTGCACAGGTGTACGGCTTGTACAAGATATTTGCTCCTCCTTCAACTCTGACTTTTTGTTCTGGAATTATTGGAATGATAACAAAGAACCTGCATATTTAATCTGTCAATTGGCATTTCTTTTACTGGGTAAATATTTAATTCTTTTTTATTTTCTTTATTTTTTAGCAAGGTCTCTTTGTGTGACTTGTGCTTCCATTAGCCTCTTAACCCTGGATAAAGAGGAGCAAATTCCAAGCAACACCTCTATTTTTTCATTTTTAAATTTCCCTACACAAACTTACCCCCAGTCAGTTATAGATCCTAGAAAGTTACATCATCTTTCACCTCTGATCCTTGACAAGGTTTTGTTTTTTTTTTTTTTTCAAATGTGAGGCAGTTTACTGTAGGAATACAGTACTCATGTTGTGAGCATTGGTTCAGTTAGCAAAGCCTTGCTGGAATCAGTGGAACTTCCCTAATTTAAAGTTGCTCAGGCTGTGGTCTGAAGTGAGACACATTAACCCTCTTTGATAAGACTTTTTTTCTTGTGGGTATTTCTGTCAGTTGTTCTTCAAGGGAGTACTAGTATGGTTTTAAAAAACCCCTAAGTATTTGACAGTGGAGTTGTTTGATGTTTCCATTTCTTCTGTGTCTGTGTAATCCTTAGGTGAAAAAAACACTTACCAACAGAGATAGAAGCTCGGAGTAAAGAATGAAATCTTTTAAGAGTAGAAATTATAGCAGCTGTAGCTGTAGCATAAGGAAGTAGTACTGGAATTTACCCATCAATACAAACGACAAAAAAGGATTAGATGCAGGTTTCTACTCATGGAGAAATTAGGTCAGACTTCACAAGACATGAAATGATTTATGCTAATGAAATATTAACTTACAACAAGGGGGATTGTGTTGTCACTTTCATGGGAACTTACTGCTCAAGAAAAAAGACATACGTGGCAAGAAACCAATCCAAACAACTGCCAGGTTAGACTGGTTTGGTCAGAGAGTCTGATCCTCAAAAGCTGACATTGCCATCATTTATTTATTCGTGGCTCAAGCAAATGATAGGAACTATGGCAAGAACAACCCTAAGTAAATCTCTCCTATCACCAATAAACATATTTCCCTAAAATACACCTATTGAAGAGTAGCAATTTTTGCATTTGTCCTCTAGATTTCCAGGAGATGTCAGTTTCACAGAATGAAGACTTCTGCATGGTTTGTTATTGGAGGGCTATGAGATGACATGTCATTTTCCTCATCTGCAATGTGTGGCATGTTTTATTTGACAAAGCTTATTAGACACAAGCAATTGCAGATGGCAAAAGCCATCTTGGTGGTGTGAAATGGCGAATTTCTCCGGGAGTTCATATCTGCAGCAGAGAGGTTTTGATTTTCTGGGGAGAAAGTCTGAACACAGGTTACTGGAGGAGTGAGCACAGGTTTGCCATATTTGGCTGTTCTGGACAGCCACTGCACATTTCTACCTGCTTATCAACTGTGGCCAGATGTTTTAAAGTTGTTGCTCTGCAGCCATCCAACACCTGCCATAAGGATTCAGTCGCTCAAAGGTATACAATTGCTTAAGCAACACATCCACCTTTGAAAAAGAGCTACCAAATGCTTGACAAACTGCATATAAATACAGCACATTATGTTTTTCTTAGACTGCAGTTACTGTCACCATTTCTGGCTACCTTGAGGCTTTCCTTGCTTCCAATAACAAGGGAGCGCAGTTCTTAAATAAGAGAGGGAAACAATAATTGCAGAACTGTTTAGATTGGAAAGGACCTTTAAGATCATCAAATGCTTAGCACATTTTCTCCCCAATGCCACGCACTGTAGCTAATTAGTACTCTCTAAATAAATCCAGAACTGTGTTCTTGCTTAAATCTCGTTTCAGTAAACTGTTTAAGCACATGCTCAGCTATCACAAGAACAGATCCCAGAAAGATCAGCAAGAGTTCTCCTAAAGTTCTGAACTGAGGTTAATGCCCCCTTTACCATTTTGTGTAAGTAAACAGTCTTTGGCTTCTCTGAGTTTCCTCATCCATTCCCATCTTACTGTAATATTTCTCCTTAAACTTTGTGCCTAAGCATAACAGGACATGAAGGCTTGGTTATTAAAGCTATGTCAAAACAGAGATTAGTTTATTCTACCCCTCAGAGATTAGTTTATTCTACTACAAAGGAATTGAATGCTGCTGAACACATTTTTTAGCCTTGTTGATTAATAAGGTCTACTTCCTTATTTTTAGATAAATACCAGATGTCACAACTATTAAAGAAGACCGAAAAGTAATACTATACACAACATTGAACAAATAAAGTAGTTCCGTGATCTCAGAAGTTTTACAGACTTGTATTTCAGGGTTCTGCTCTTATTCATTGCATTATTATCCAGAGATTAGCGTAGTAATGCCTGGATCAAAATTTACAGTGTTAACTTTAGATAATGTGAACTTGATTACCCAGCACAAGAGGGGTTTTGCTTGCTACGTCCTCTCAGGCCAGGCAGAATCTCATTAAATTCCTGCCCACCATTTCATTAGCTTTTGGTTGTTGTTTTGGTTGGGTTTTTTTAAAATCAAAATTATTTTCCCATTTCCATAGTGACTGTTTTAGGCCAAGGCTAAGAGATAACAGTATTTTTACTCTAGTTTCAGTGAAGGTGTCATAATAATATGAACAATGACAACAGCTCCAACCTCGCTGACCTTCCCTGCTGTTGGCTGTAAAGACCCAGTATCATATGCTTGCTCACAATACAATTTCTTGGTGTGTATCAGAAAAGTGGAATACATTTGCAGACACAATCAGCATGAATGTGATGAAATTTCACGGAGCTTAACAGGTGTAAAATAAGCAGAAAGATCCTACATCACATTTCAATTAACTGCCAGAGTGCAAAGTGTCATCCCACCTCTCCCCATCCCTGCAGCAGCAAGTTCGAGGACCCTTGCCTGTTCTTTCACCCAACCCACCTAAACTGCAAATCTCCAGGTGCAGTGGCACTTTCCTTGTTATGTCATCTAGACAGAACCATGCCCAACCTCATACAGAGTAAGCAGCATTTTTAAGTTTGTATAAAATTCCTTTTTTCTTATGTAGCCATGGTAGGACTGCATTAACTGACCTCAGTGGGAGTCATTTCCCTGATGCTGAAAAAATTTGGATGACGGCCATTGGGAGCGACGTATAATCTCACTGTATGGGAAAAAGGCTCTGAAATTTGACCCCAGATTACAAACCATTGTTGTTTGTGACTTTCAATGTATTTGTTCAGAAGGGAAAAATGGATTTAAGACTTTTATTTTCTTATCCCTACTTACTTATTGCTGTAATGATTAACCCTAAATAAACAAATTTTTATGTAGCTAACTTGCAGTTAATAGGAGAGCATTTGCAAATTGGTCCATCTTAATTCCTGCTTCATTCAGCTGCTCTGGCTTGCTGAATGACTAATAGGCTGCCTCTCTCCACAATCTCTGACATGCACATATACAGATATTAAGGAGCATTGCTTATGTGGAATGTTTTGGGGCTGGGTTTTTGGGGTTTTTGTTTTGAGATGAGAGGTACTCTTGAGGTTTGATTGGGGAAGCATAAAATTAACAGTAAAAATCTTCAGTGAATATTGGAATTCCTTTCAAAGGCAGTAGAAGTTCAACATCAAGGAACTAAAACATACCGGAGAAGAGTTGTGTGCTAATAGAAGTGGTGTTTGCCTCAAAGTCTACTGTTAGAAGTTCTGTTCCGTACCTTCTATAGGGAATATAAGCAGGACATGAAACAACCCCTACTCTTTATACTCTACCCCTACTCGATATACTCTTTATATATGTTTGCTTTTGCAAACATATCTTCTGATATCCCACATACAGGAATCACCTGCGGGATTAAATGTCCCCTTGTCACCCTCTCACATGTATTCATGTAGCTAGTGAAAGAGTTTTGATTGGTACAGTGTATTACATACCTAAAAATCTCATAGCTATCTGTACAATTTTCATTTTACTGTTTTCCCTCTCATTGATTACTGTCCTGTAAGCAATGCAGTGCAGAATCACCAAACTTTCATTGTACTTGCCAGAGCTCAGTCTGTGTCAAGCCAGATGTACTCAGTTATTCAGGCATCAGATGTTTTTAAAGAGCAAACTTGATACGTTTGTAGACATGCCTGGTTTGATATCATAACAGGTGCACCAAGGAACTTCTTGGAACTGCCATAAAAAAAAAAAAGTGCAAGGGCCCCAATTCAAATAGCACTCATTTATGGTTAATGTCAGGGTAGCACTTAACTTCCTCACTTAAGTGCTTTACTGTATCCCTGCCAGAAAAGGCAGACCAAAGACAACTACAAGATAAAACATGGCAGAGAGCAACCTTAAGTGTCATTCTCCACTACATCACCATCACATCAGAGATTAAGCAGAAAAAGAAAGAAAACAGATTGTTAAGCATTTTATAGCCATCTCAGTCATGAATGAAGACAAAGGATTAACAAATCAAAGAACTGTATTAATCTACAAATTCAGGGGCTTGGACTCAATTTCCCCACTTTTATTCACATGGTGGAGTAACTCACTTCTCAACATAAGCAAGCAAAACTGTTCTAGTAGCAACACTCTCCCAACAGAAGAACAGTAGATCCCATGAGCCTGTGTTTATCAGGAACAGGACTTAAAAGGTGAGAGAGACAATATTGTGAAAGAGTTGGAGAAAGCAGGTATTTTGACTGGCTGCCAGCCATGTCATTGTATTTCAATAAGTAACCAGATAAATGAGCCTTTAAAAAAAAGAAAATAAAAAAGGAAAAATANATTAAGCAGAAAAAGAAAGAAAACAGATTGTTAAGCATTTTATAGCCATCTCAGTCATGAATGAAGACAAAGGATTAACAAATCAAAGAACTGTATTAATCTACAAATTCAGGGGCTTGGACTCAATTTCCCCACTTTTATTCACATGGTGGAGTAACTCACTTCTCAACATAAGCAAGCAAAACTGTTCTAGTAGCAACACTCTCCCAACAGAAGAACAGTAGATCCCATGAGCCTGTGTTTATCAGGAACAGGACTTAAAAGGTGAGAGAGACAATATTGTGAAAGAGTTGGAGAAAGCAGGTATTTTGACTGGCTGCCAGCCATGTCATTGTATTTCAATAAGTAACCAGATAAATGAGCCTTTAAAAAAAAGAAAATAAAAAAGGAAAAATAACTGTAACTAGAGAAGACTGCTAGAGTACCCAGTCTCAAAAAGTATATGTCTTTGTGGTGCCAGCTTATGGGCACAAAATATTAACCCTAACTCTCCAACCTTAAATTGAGTCTGTCTTCTGTAGAGTGAGCAAAAGGCCTCTGTTTAACTGAAGCTTTGTTTTGGGGTGGATGTACAGGTCTAAATTAAATCCATACCCAATAAAAATCCCCATAAAGCTGCAGGAAGACAAAAAGGGGCATTTGCAAAGGCACAAATCCTGGAAAGCAGCATAGTTCACTCTTGAGATTCAAAAACTTGGTAGAAAAAAGAAGGAATGGCTATGATATTTATAGCAAGACATTAAAAAGATATTTATAGTGAGGCATCTGCCTTATCATGTGTGTCTTCTGCATGCTGAGAAGCCTTGGGGTACCCAAAACATCTGCAGGTAGCTAGCAGGTGTGGCACAGCACTCTCAGAAGAGCTGCACTCTTCAGTGGACTGTGGGATGCTCAGCTTGTCTGAAACAAAAAGATGTCTAGGGACATGAATCAAGCCATAGTTCCCAAAAGAGAATTTGTACCACATACGCCTGTGTTCTACAATATCCACATTTATATGCTATCTTCTTTGAAGCCTTTTAGAGTAATAATTTCACCCAAGTTTCCATGTGGACGTTCTGACTCAGTATCTAAGACCAGCTGCATTTCTGAAAGCATGCTGCCTCTTTCACCCCGAATTCTAGTTACCGTTCACAGTGGAACTGTCAGCCAGTTCAGAAACTAACACAGGAATGTATCAATTTTGAGTCACCAATTTTGCAGGGAGGGCAAAGCCACAAAAATGGTATTTCTGCCGTATTCCTTACCAATGGACATTTTAATACAACATTGGGGAACACCGAGAAATCTTTATACATCAGATTCGTTTCAACATGAGGTTTCAAAACCATTCTATAGTCCCCTTTATACTGCTCCTTGCTGATCTCTGTATCTGATGTGGTCTGTTTGCTGGTGAGGGTTTCCCGTGGTCTAAGTCATAGTACCATCTAGTGACAGAACTTGGGATACCACGACCATGATTGTTACTTGTTTTCTTGACTCGGTTTTGGTTTTTTCATAGTCACAAATTAAAAGGATAATGAAAAATTAAATACAAATAGATTTTCAGGGAGTGAGAGTGGAACAGCTTACACTGAAACCGACTTACTGTTGCTTTACTAGTAGCACCAAGAATGTTGAAGCCACTGAAGTGAGCTCATTGGGTCAGGTGTAAATGTGAATTGTAAATGTCAGGTGAATCCTCACACATTAAAAACACAGTAAATCTAACCAGTCTTTAAGACGTGAGTCTGTGAAACTGCTCGTGCCTGCAAATGTAGACCAATTTTTGCTAACTTCCGTCAGCCCACTCCAACAACATACAAGTTGAATCATTCCTCTACAGAGCTCAACAAGAGACTTACTGTTGACCACAAGCATATTTTACTTCATCATCTACATGTAACAGGAGACTATGATGCATTATGTTCTCTAGCCCCCATTTTAGATCCTCTAGGAAAACAACAATTTTCTGTTAATAGACCAGCATCTGCTAGTACTTTTCAGCTGAGAAAGCACAGACAAACCATCTTTGAAATCAGGCTTCCGAGTGTGAATCCATTCTCTACTGCTCCTAAAGGTTTGCTTTGGCAAAGAAAACAGAAGAGAAAAAAAAACCAAAACCCAAAACACACACATACAAAAAAGACAGAACAGCTGGAAAATTTTTCTTGCAACTTCTTTCCAAGGGCTGACTAAAAATGTTCATAATGAAATATGGTCCAAGTGAGAAGCACCCAAAGCAATTTCCCAGATTACAAGTTTTTTTCCCTTTTGTCTTTATATGCATATTAAGCTCTTAAGTTTAAACTTTTACCTTCAGCTCTTCTGGATATTTGTGATGGGTATAGGCTGGTGACAATCTATGCCAGAAAACTGATGAATAAACAAGGTTAATGTCATATCTGTCTAGTTACTTGGAAATCTGAGAATTCATGCATGTAGTTTGGGATTAAGTGATGAAGTCAATGAAACAGAAGCATGCACCATCAACAGCTCATCTTTGCCCATGGGAGGTCACTGTTGCTTCATAGAACAGATCAGATGTGTAAGTTTTAGGTTAACAGTACAGTTCAGAGTAGGAACATCAGCACATCATCTTCTCTTATAGTAGCTTGACTTGTCTCTCCTTTATTACCTTTTCCAGAAATACACCGAAAAGCAAGCACACAATTACATACTTCTGAGTGGAGACATACTTCTCAGAGATGTACTAAGAGAAAACCAAATCCCATCTCCAGATGCCTCAAGGCATTGAACACAGGCAGATCAAAATAGTCTCTTCACCCTTGATATATCCTGTAATTCTTCAAGCTCTGACCACACAGCTTACAAGATAACTGAATGCCATCAACAGTCAGCATTAGAAACTAACACCACACAGGAGAATCAGCTTTACTTTCCATGATCTGAAGAGGTGCAAAGAGCATGGAAAATTTCTTGGATCATATCAATGAGAGACTGAGTCAAACCAGCAATCTGACGTGAGAGAAATTTCGTCACAGTTACAGGTAAAAATAGTCTAAACATGCCATCTCTGTCATCACTAAGGAGCTATGAATCCAAGGAAAACATCTAGAAGTAACCATGGAGCATCATTAAAGTTGAGTCAGTAGCAGACAGTTCTTGGAAATTTACAATAAATCCATGCAAAAAAGTGACAATGATATCAATTACTCTTCCATTATGTCTGCAACCCACTGTATAAGTCAGAAGGCACAACATGGGAAAACTTACATTGTTCACTTCCTACGTTCTGTTTCTATCATAAATAGTTACTGAAAGAAAATAATCACCACTAAGCAAAAATACATTGGATTTCACCTAACAAATGTAAACATTTCAAAGCCATAGGAAAGAAGGACATGAGGTACTAGAATAGGCATTCTAAAAAGCTCTGAATGACTGCAATTGGTCAGAAAAAACTAATTTTGTTTTGCAACAAAGTTTTGTAATGCAAGGAGTAGAGTTCGTATTTGACGGTCAACAAGGTAACTAAGAATTTCTCAGATTTACCTGCTCAAGTATTGACATCTGTCATTATAGTTTGTTCATTTCTGAAACATCATATACAGACCACTGTCAGCAGACATCCCAGGTGCAATGGTCTGTCTCAGTACAGTAATTCGGTACTCTATTATGAAAATGTGAGACAAACTTGATAGCAATGTCACGGCTCCATTTCACTGCCAGCATGGTTGCAAACTGTCAGAAGCATGCACATCTGGAATACAGCATAATTTAAGCTTCCACTGAAGGCATGCAAATGGAACCTCTGCAAGAGACCGCTGTTTCCCAGGAGATACTCAGAAGGAAAAATTCACACATTTTCTGCACTAGTTCTGAATTTTACACCACATCACTATTCAACAGTTGCTTTTTGAATTAATTACTAGTCATCCAATTAGTTCAAGACCTATTTACACAGTATAACATCCATTTTTAAAGATAATTATAGTCATACATTTGATATTTTATTTTTTCTAATCAGACATTGAAAGCATGTGCAGAGGAAAGCCTTATGCTTGCTTCCTATATTAGCGCACATTAAGCCCACCATCTACTGAACCCTACATATGTGAAAGGCAACATTAATAAAGAAAACTTTTGCAATGAAGGATTTAATAGCCAGGCTAGTTAACAGTTGGCAAAACAGCAGCATCTAAAGGGAAAGACAGACTAACAACTAACCCAACAAATGCCGTTAAGTGGGTGTGTGCACTGAAGAAACATATATCAACAAAGGATGAAGGAAGCTAAAGAGCATTCACCCTACATCCAAAAATTTAAAAGGAGCTCTACCCACTGGCAGCATAACCTTAAAGTTTACATGGAGAGAAATTTGCAGAGCTGGCCACCACAAATCAGTTGGAAAGGAATTGCTTTAGTATAGTTATCCACCAGGAACTTTCAGATGGTGATGGTCATTTTTGTTGAAAACATTACATCAGTAATCAGAATATCTAGTAATTACACCAGTATACTTAAAAAGGAAAACAACTAAACCCCTACACAAAGATCTGGCATGCAATTTTTCCTACAAGGGACCACGAGCAGAAGACAGGAAGTGCAAAAGCCTTCCCCGAAGGCTCAGACAGCTTTGCTTATGACCAAAACTGGGTTTTGACTTCCTCTCCTTTCCCAGATGACTGTCACTGAAGGCCTTTACCCAAACAGTCATACTTACATCCTCATTTCTTACATCTTCAATGGTTGAAATAGTCTCCCTTTTTTAGAATAGATAGTACAGAATAGGTTAAAATGGCAAAAATTACTAGAAGCTGGCTAATAAGCTAAATAGTTCTGTTGATAGCTGTGGGAATTAAGAGGTATTAATTGAAGCAGTATCTACAGATACTAGAAAGCCACGTTTGCAAACTCTCTGTTTGTTGTGCATACTGAAACTTGCCTTGCCACAATGCATAGAGATGGATATGGTGGAGCATTATTAGGAGGTCAAAATTGCCATTAAAAAGCCAGAGATGAAGCTATAAATGGATAGTTTATTTCCATGGTGCTTGTTTATTGAATAAGGCTCATAAGAGCTATTTTAAATTAGAGTAACAGCATATTACCTTAAAAGATCAGGTACTTAGTGAAGTTGGAAGCAGGAGAACAACAGGATTCCCAGATAAACAAATACAAAGTCTTGGAGATTGTTTCTTTTAGTAGCTACATTCCAAGGGGTTTTTGCTAGTTTTGGAAATCCGCTTACCTTCTCAAGGTTGCATTTAGGTCCTTTTATACCACAAAACCTGGCTTGAGTCCTGCTTTCACTATGAAAGTAATAGCATATTATAAACAGGTAGTGAAAACTATTCAACATATGGGTTGGAGTACAGAAGAGGATAGAAAGATGAGAAATCTCAGATGTGATTTACTGCCCAATAAATGCAATGATTCACCCACAGTAATTTCCTGTTTGCAGTAGGCCAAATTCTCCCATCTGTACAACTGTTCAGTAGTTCCTTAAATGATGCCTTACTCTACTGATTTGAACAGTACCATTTAATGAGTAACATATCTCATGTCACCAAAGAACTGGGCCCAGGAGTCAGCTTATCCTAGATGCATACAACTAACAAACCAGAAAGGGAAACAGGAAAATCTATACTAAACAAGAGTAGAATACATCCTCACTATACAACACACACTCTTTGTGTCTGTTTCAATGTCAGAAAGGTAAATAACATTTAACATCTGAAATATCCTTTAATAAATCACTTCTCTTAAGCAAATCAGTAACAATCTACTATGGAAGAAAGTGGAATATTGTCTGCCTACATGTCCTTAATACCTGTACATGACCTCCAGAGTCCTGTAGATTTCACAGCCTTGTCCTTGTTAGTTGAGATCATGAGCAGCCATGCAAAGATGTGGATGCATCAGCCATGCCTCTCCTCTACACATTCATGCTTTTCAGATCCAAATGCAGTAACGTTGCTAGATAGTAAGATCTATGGGGCAGGCAGCCAAGTAATAGCCTTCCTAGCACTACTGCAATGCAGATTGGCTCCTGATTCTATGCTTATTCTACAAGCATCAAATCTCCTGGCTTTAATCAATACTTCAATAATTTTTTCAACATGTCTGAGATTGGTGTTATTACACTCAGCACAGAGAAAGTGGGAGACAGAGGATTGTGCAGGACTACAGAAAGGAGTCATTACCCAGTTTAAACAAAAACAAAAGTTCTTTTAACTTGCTCCAGAAAGTCTGGCTGCTTTCTGCTCAAACTGCTGCATAAGGTGATTCTACTTGAGAGTAAGGTTGGAATGCTTTTGAAGACACAGCTACAGAAGCTGCTGCATTTGATAAGAACGGTAATCTTTTTGCAAACTAGATACTTGAGAGAAAGATCTGCTTGTTGAGTTGAAATGGCACAGCCCACAAGAAGAATCGTGCAATGAAATATATTTCCCAAGGACATGAGAATGGAGTATAAATCTGGTACTGAAGTTTCTTTATGACAAGGAAATGGATCTCCTATAAGGAAAGTACTCAAATATATTCTTAATCCCATTGAGTTAACAGTTGCATCTGTCACAACATGTGAGAATCCTTCCTTGCTAAAAAAACAACCAAACAAAAAACTCATGCAAATAGAAATAGTGTTACCTTTGCACATAGCACTTCTCTCTCATCACAGATTGATAGCTAAGCAGATTGTAGGAGATATCTTTCCTCGGCTGAAATTTTGTGTTTAAAGGAAGATTATTTAGCTTTGCTTCATGAAGGCTGTGGGCAATAGGTGCTCTTACACAACCTTGGAAAAAATGCAAAGCTAGAAAAGAATTCACAAAACATTTACTTCAGGATCAGTTGCTTATTTGCACAATCTATCAGCTCAACTAAGTCCAGAGTTTATTTTTGGTTTGTATGTAAGGAAAAATATTTTTCAGCTCAATCTCTTCTTGGGAAAAGTAATTTCTTCATCAGCTGCTGTAGATTGTTAGGAAAGAGGGTGGGGCCTTCCCAGGCTGACGTCCTTCAAGCCATACCTGAATATAAAAAGCAAGGGAAGACTGCAGCCAAGAAACTCCCCAAAGCTGTTTTCAGTGGCTGCTGGGATTCTGAGGCTGGTTTTATTCAGCAACTGCTATAACTTGCTGCTAAAAAGAGAACAGTGAAGCTGGACTCAGCTCATAGTGACTAATTCTATTGGAGAATTAAACATAATTACCACATTCTCAATGTGAAACTGGATTGTTGTTTTGGTTGGTTTTTTTTTTTTTAAAACACCAAAAAGGGGGGGTCCCGCCTTTTTTTTTTTTTTAACACAACCAAAGAAGAGTGTCCCTCTGCCTTCTTTTTTTGGTTGTTTTCTACTCATACAGTGGGAATGTTGCAAACAGCCTGCGTGAGTCCTGAACAGTTACTGGTCAATCAAAACATTGGTGAAAATGAAATCTGTGGCTACCACTCAGGCCAGGGATCTCCGCTGCCTGGAGAAACTGCCAGTCCTAAAAGCTATTTTCAACAGAGCCCATCATTGCCAGATTCCGGATTAACTGAATTTAACACTGCCAGTCCCAGGATCTACGCTCCTCTGTGTAAACTTCAAGAGATGTCTGCTGCCACGGGTAAGATCAAATCTTTACTCACATTTTTGGTTTTATGCAACATTGTTATGCTTCTTTTGCAAAGTGATAAATTGCACTGACTTGCAACTCCTTTAGTGCTAGCAGAAAGTTGTACTAACAGCAGCACGTATTAAGCTTCTGTAGCAACAACAGTGAAAAGGTACAGCACACTCTCCTACTCATGCCTTGTTTTTATTTTGATGTGGTCTCCTCCTGAAGTCAGAAATCATTCTGTTTTGTAAAGGATTTATGTTTATCTGTAGCATTTTGCTGGTCACTTACATCCTGAATTGCAAGCTTGGATCTGAATCTAACAGTAATGTAATAGATATATACTTATTAACATTATTATTATTAATTAATGAGTTATGAGTTATTAACATTACAAAGTGTGTTTAGTGAATCATTGCTTTTTGCCAAGTTCTTCAATTTCAAGGTTACATCTGGGCATGTAATCTGATCCATCATATAGCATTTTTCATGTAAAATAGCTTGAAAGATAATATTTTTGCAATTTTGATGAGAGGGGTTTTTTGTGTTTTTTTTTTTTTAAAGCCTTTCAGAGAAGCCTTAAAATGGCTAAGAGTAAATAATGCACCAGCAAAACACCAGCCTAAGAAGGGAAACACAGAATCTTAAGAGTTGGAAGGGACGTCAAGAGATTCAATGGTTTTAGGTATTCAATGACGGGTTAAACAGTGAGAAATGTCAGAAGTCTTAGCACAGAACAACAATTTGATATATATTCAAAATGCACATTTGCTACTTGGGATTCAACACACTCTTGATAAAGGGGTGTCAGTCTCTCTTTGCCTGCAGCAGGAAAGAGAAACAATATAACACAACTACAGACTACACCTTGTGTGGCTGGTTTCCATGCCAATATTGCCTGCTCTGAGACATCCCAAGTTTGGGGAGGTGTGCCATTCCTATCTTTTGAGGTCCTCCAATTCTCCTCCACAGGACCTAGCCAGTCAGACTCCAGCAACTGCTACAGAGTACATTCATGTGTTTTGGTCAAGGAGAAATACTGGTACATAGGAGTTTTTTTGGAACAGTGGTTTTTCTATGGAGTGTATTTTATATCTTAACCACTTGGGAAGGTCCCAAACTAAGGCAATAAAGCTATTATTTTGTAATGATAGTAGCTGTTCTTAAATGCATTATGTATGAAGACCATTCTCAAGGAGTGGGGGGAAATAGCACATGGAAGGCATGACACAGTGTTAAATAAGTAGTATTTCAAAAGCAATGCATTTAAGCTCCCTAATCCAGGCATGTCTTTCAAGTCTGGGGACTCAAGTACAAGATGCAAGAAAACCTAATGCAAACAGTTAAAGAGAAGTTTACTTTGATGAAGACAAGCTTGTTTGAACAATTATATCTATCTTCTCAACTAACAATTTCATTTCACTACAGAAAGTTGTTGCTTGCCTTTGAATCACATCACATTGTCTTCCAAACACACCAGCAACCACTGGAGAAAGACATTGGCCATAGCATCACTATGCCATTTCTGAAATTAATTACGTTCCTTATTGTCCTGTTGATATCAATATAACATACCACAGACAGGAAACTACAGATTTACTGCAATAGATGAAAATTAGAACCTAAGCGAGACAGTAATCAGTGTTGACATATTCCCTAAAAGCAATCACGTGCTTTAAGACAATACAGCACCTTTGAGGTGAAGGGCACTAAAAAAAATTGCCCAAGGACAGTTCTGAAGATAGTACATTTATTTCTGCACCACTGAAACCCTAAAGCAGAAACACTCAGCTGCTTTTCCTTCTTTTTTCCAACCATCCATCCAAATTTCCTTCTGCATTGCTACTTTGCCCTTATTGTCCTCTTTCCAGCTTCAGTGTCGTGCTTACGCTTGGGACAGTGTCTCCTCTTCACTCAAACTGAAACTTGTCCCTGTAAATTTCAGGTTAACTCAGCTCTCTGGTTGTGCCCTCAGACTGAAGATCCCACTAGCCAGCTTTGGAGTTTGGTTTGTTTCCTTTCTTAAGAAAATAACTCCTTTTGTCAGGGCCCACAGTCTGTTGTAGCCTGAGAAACAATGCATTAAAGTAATTGTTAAGCAGGAGGTAGGCCAGAGCTGCAGGGACATGTAGAGTGATGTGGAGATTTCCCACAACTGACAAAAACACAAGACTCACAGGCTACCTCTCGGGGTCACCTCATCCTCTCACTATTCTACAATAGCTGAGAGAATTATGTTGGTTTAAGCATCATGTTGTGACTTTTCCAGACTGTGAACTGAGCTCTGATCCCCCTCAGAAACGCTACATGGGTGTGAGAGTAAAGATGCCAGTACGGGAATTATTGAGAAAAATTCGGCTTTCTAAAGGCCTGGACCCAGCTCATAGCAAGGTGAGGACATTTTCTGAGTTTACAAAGGTTGCTCTCAAAGGTGTAACATCCTGGTGCACTCACATCACACTTCTACTATGCCAGTGTTCTGGAGGTTACACCTATACCTGATGCCACTTCCATTCACCGCATGAATGATTTTAATGGAAGTAGAGAATATATCTAATTTTAAACAGACTGAAGGCCTCTGCTAAGAACATTTATAAGGCAGTAACAGCAAGAACCCATTCATGTGATGCAATCAAGCCAAAGATGGCCCTAAAACCAGTAACAATTTTGCTCTTGCAACCCAGCTTACTGAAAAAGCTGCAAAAACAGTCCAAGAAGCTGGTAGACTCCAAGATGCCCAGTCTGTTGTAAAGATCTTTACAAGGCTGCCCTGAATTACCCCTTAAGGGAAACTTATTCCTCATCAGGCTCTGCTGAGCAAGTACATAGTGCAAAGCACAATTTACTCTGTTCGTGTTACAGTATTTGCTGCTGTTTCATCTTCTCTTATGTGCAAGCATCTCAAATTGAGTTGAGTGGTTTTGTCTCCTCAGGAAGCCTCATTAATGAAGATGGTAACCAAAGGATCCTCAGGAAAAACAGGTTAGGAAACTCCTCTCTTGATAACAGAGCCTCCTTTTCTAGAAGAATCATAACTGTGAGGTACCCAAAGAGCTGGACCATTCCTCTCTGGCCAGTGACCCATTCTGGTTCCTAGCTCCCCTTAAAATACAGGAGCAGACCAGCTGTGCATCGCTACCATGTAATGTGCTGAGACAAAATTTCTAATGGGAATTTCTTCTGTGTGTCTCACCTTCTCCAAGTCAAAATATTTCATTTCTTCCTTTCTCTCCAACAGAAAAGAGAAGGGTTCACCCTTATACAGAGAAACAGCTTAGACAGGTATGCATAATACCTTCAACTTCATGCTGCCAGGCTCCTCGGGCATATTTCATATTATATCACTGAATGAGAACAGGATACTTCATGTCTGATTTTCCTCCCCCATCTTCTGCCCTCCCCTTTTTTGTTGCTTTTTCAGAGCAGGCAAAGCATTGGGCAAACACTAAAAGGCTTAGAGGACCTTGATATCCTGGTGGAGGTACTGCAGGAAGATTTGAACAAAAGCCAGCTGAAGAAGGAGTCTCTGCATTCTGTGCCAGATGGCTTTCGGCAGGGCTTCTCCACAGATCTGCAAGCCTCTCGGTGGGAAACTGGAGGAAGCAAGCAGGTAGCTGGTGGCCTGCAGGAAAGATGGCATGGCTTAACCAAGTTGCATTCATACTGCTGTTTTAAAGACTTCAATTCTGTTCTGCGGGGAGAGATAGAGACTTCTTTTTGTGATGACCAGAAAAACATGCAAGAGTCCAACCCACCAGGAATATTCTCAAGGACAAGTGAGAAAGAGAGCAGCTCGTGGGTACGGGATGCATTTATAAGTACCCAGAAAGATTTCCCAAGGCATTCTTCACAGAGCATATCTCCACACTTTAACCCATCAGGAGGCTGTTCAGAGATGCTTCTAGACGCTAACACAGGCTCTCCAGACATTGAGGGACATTCAAAGTCAACGCCAATGTTTTTCACACAGCAGGATCTCTCTGCCATTTCTTTCTTCCAGTTCCAACTACATAGGGAAGAAAGTTTACTGAGAAATATCCCAGTGGACAAACTGCTTGCGCCTGATGAAAATGGCAACAGGTCTCCAAGTTTTCTATTGAAATACACTGATTTCTGTTTCCTCAGGCTTGGCTCTAACTTCAACTGCTAGTTTGGGGCAGACTTGTAGCAAAGGCTTTTTTGCTCAATTGGAAACTCAAACTTGCCCCAGTACATACAATTTTAGGCAGGCAGCAAGAACAGAATGATTCCATATTTCACAATAGTATTGCCAAACTGTAGCTGACATTAGGACAAATTCAGAGCGGTAACACTACTAAAGAGTGTGTTGTATGTTTAGGTATACACAAGAAAATTGAAAATGAGCAAAAGAAATTACCATTGAAAACATTAAAGAGATATGTAAAAGAAATATTTTCCATACTGCAGACACACTCAGGATAATTACTTGTATTGGATGGTAATAAAAATAGGTGGGAGGATAACACCAAAACATACATACACTGCTAATCTAGAGCACAAAGTTACAAAGAATTGGGAGTGGCTGTTTTGTTAGAAATGAAATGAAAGCAAAGGTTGTATGGATCCTAATTCCCCTACAATGGCATGTTTATAGAGAAAACAACTGTTTATAAAAAAAATAATTTAAATTTCATACTGGGTTTTAGACAGCTCAGTTTGGTGAAGCTGGTATCAAATCAGATTGACAGAAAGCATGATGTGACAAACTGTCCTAGTTTTGGTGGGGAAGATAATTACTGTTCATACAGACAATGCTGTACCCGATTTAGAGCAACATACACAGACAAGACTAAACACAGAACTGTCTTCTTCCATAAAATATCATGTTCCATTCATAATTATTATTCCCAGTGCAGTAATAAAATTAGACTTCACTTTTTGGCAATAATATAACAGTGACCAAGTTAGAAAAAACCCACAAACTACCATATTTCCTGCATATTTTTTTTTTAAATACAGAAAAAAATCTAACACATGAACAACATTAATCACAGTTAAGAAATCAAGACATTTCTACTACACTGTTAATATAAAATTCAAATGCAGAATTTTCAGCAGCCCACTTATCTCTGTGAAGTACATCAGACTACATGCTCAAAAGAACACACAAAGACAGCACTAAACACTAAAGAAGCTAACCTAGAGTTCTACTGCACGCTGAAGGGTGGACAATGTTAGTTACTGTGTCAACATCCCCTGCTAAAGAAAGAAAAAACAAAACAAAAAAGAGAAACGCAATAAGTACCAGACTTTCCCAGACATCTTCAAGCATATCACGTTACAAGGCAATGGGAAAATACATAAATAAATGCATTAATTTTTTCCTCCAGAAGGAAAGGAAGACATGCTCAAATTTAAGAAAAAGACACCTTTTTCAGGATGAAATTCAGGAGGAACATTTGTACTGTTTTGAGTAGTTCAGTGAGAATCAATACACAGAAGACATTAAGCTCTCCCCCTCCACAGGACTGAATCATAGCTTGGAAATACTTCTTAAGTGCAAAAGGAGGGTTTCCTTCTTTTTATTTTTACATATCTTCCACTCCTTTCCCTGTACTCAAGACATTTTAAAAAAGGAGGAGGAAATATCATTAGCAAAAAAAGTAATTTTGGAATAGCTCCTGAAAGGAGAGGAATGATATAATAGCAAGAAGGCAGGACCAAGAAATCCTGGCAGACAAAATAAGCAACTTCATTATGTATGTAGAGTCAAAATAAGAGATTAAATATCCCAAATTTTCATCGCTTGTGATCTTTAGCCTTTCATGCTTTAAAATATATTCTTACTGCTACTTTTGGGTATTTAACCCACTGTTTGATCTAATTGTTTATAACTGTTCTATTCCAGGCTGTTGCACAAAGCTGTTGCTCAGGGAAGAAGAGCTCTGACTTACGCACTTGCACAGAGGTTTGCATCCCTAAATAAGATCAATGAGAAGGATGCAGAGAAAAGGGTAGGATGCTAACTTGTCAAGAATAGGGTCATTTCCTATCACTTGCAAACCTCTGTAACAGGTAATGTTGATTTGTAACTATTTTTGCCTGTCACAGTGAGTTTCCCCCATTCTTCTCTTCTTAGACTGCACTACATCTTGCTGCAGAAAAGAATCAACATCTGATGGTGAGTGATCTGATATCCCTTGGAGCTAATGTTAATGAACAGGACAGTTTTGGGAAAACTCCGCTCCATCTGTGTGCAGAGAATGGATATTTGAGAGTTTTAGAGGTAAGCTGGTCATTTATGTTTTACAAAGATACATCTAAAGGTAGAGCAAAGACAACAAAATGCACGTTCTTTAGTTCAAAACAGAAAAGGGCTTTACCAACTTCAAAATTAGCTTTGGGCTGGTGTGGTTGAAGAAAGATGAAATTGAAGGAGAAGTATTTTGGCACTGACAAAAATCAAGACTTCTCAATCTTCTTCATTTCAGGTTTTGAAAAATTGCAAAAACAATGGCGTGTGTGTGGAAGTGAATCTGACTGACCATTGTGGTAAGAGCAAAAGCTTAACCACACAGAGGCTTAGCGTAGTCTCTCAAACTTTCAGGCTACTAATCTCATCTGAGTTGTTGAAGCAGTGGATTTGACATTTCCATGATCTTTTTTTTCAGGTTTGACACCACTACACTGTGCTGCTCTTGCCCACACTGTCTTAGTAGCAGAATCTCAAAAAACTGACATCAATACTGACGTGGGAAGGTTTCTCAGACTGCGCAAAGATCAAATTCTTGAGGGAATTAACTGCCTATTACAGATGGGAGGAAAGCCTGAATTGCAGGTGAGGACCAGCATCAGGCTGTTGACTGTGACATTAGGTTTTCTCATCTTTTCCAATCGTGGGTTTCGCTGTTGTTTGCAGGTACTAAATTCATGTCAAATTACCACTGCCTGTTTAAAAATAGAGGAGAACACAGAACTCATGAGCTTGCTTCAGACTCACAAACCTAATGGACAGAAAATTCTTCAAGAGGTAACTATCTATAGCTACTTTTACACAGGCTCTAGCATTCATACTGAAGAAACTAAATGCAGCAACGTAAGTTGTACCATCTTGTAAACACAGCAGACTTTGCTCCCAGCCTTACCTTATCTTGCATAGGGCAGAAAATCCCCTTTTCAGGGAAAAAAAAAAAAAAAGCACTGGACAAGCTTTTATTTACATTTGGTCTCATCTTTGCTTTAGGACTTCAATTCAGCTTGAATTGTTAAATGTGCCATCCTCTCCAAGCTTATGGTAAAGGGAAATAATCTGCGCTTGCCATGTCAAAATCAGTACAAATTCTTTATGTAAAACCTGCATCACTTAATACTGGAAATTCACTTGTTTGGTTTCTTCATCTATACAGAGTTACAGTTTGCTGGATCCTCTGAGAAGAATGCCCAGTCCCTCAACAGCAGATAACTTTTCTGAACTTTTTTCTACGTCATCATCAGACCTCTTTGACGCTACTCTTAAACACTAAAAGCTGGAGTTATCGTGATCTAAGGCAGTTCTATTGGATTAAAAAAAAAAAATCTGTCCAAAAGAAAATATAAGCACAGTAACAGCATGTGGCTACTTAAAAAAAAAGAAGAAGAAAAGAGCTCTTTATCTATGCAATCAGAGTTTGTCATCAATAATGCATTGTAGGTGATGTCTAGAAGAAAAAGTGTTTTGAATCAGTTCCTTTCAGTTTGGGAAATCTGACAGCATAATATACCCTCCTAAAATTTAAGTGCATAACAGCACTTTACAAATCATTTTATACATTAAGCAATTTTACAAGTTACAAGGGTAATAATGAGTTTAAATTATTCTGTGCTGCCAGACATCAGTACAATTCCTATAAATTAGATAATTACTGTTAAAAAAAAAAAGAAATCTCTTCCCAGACCTAGTATCATTTTATTTTAATGTCTGATTGTGAATTAGCTGGTTTCTATGAAACTTCCCCGTTTGCTACATATGAAGCAATCTACATTTACATAAATTATGAAACGACTGATCCAGCTCATGTATGCATGTCCTGTTGAAGTAAATGTGAAATTTTTCACATGTAACCATTGCAGGATTTAGTATTAAGTATTCAACATATTTGGGGAATATTTTTTTTAATTTACCCATTATGTTTTCTTGTAAAAAATAATTACTTTCCTCTTACTGGGTATTCTTCATTGTTAAGCTCCAAGAGCTGTACTGCACAACGTGATTTTTTCACTGAAAAATGACAATGTTTTAGTGAATTCCACTAGGATTTGGGTCGTATCTGATGTTTCTTATGTCCTGAACGGCTAAATATCACTGTTCTGTATTTAGTCAGAATGAGATGCTGAATTGTATAACACTATGGAATATTCATCTCCATCCATAGATATCCTTCATGTTTTAGTCATGTGAAGTCTTTACTCCTTTTTATCCCAGGTTTTACTTGGAAATACAAATATTTTCCTCTCTGATGATTTTTTTCTGTCTCCTCATCACCACTCATTCTTACTTCATGTTTGCAATTTAACTCACAGCTATGCTCACAGAACTTTTTGTTCATTTAAAGAGAATTAACGAGCATCTTCCAGGTCACCCAGCTTCTATTCATGTGATTTAAGGATCAGATCCAACACCCATTGACATGGAAGACTCTGATTTTCAGTCAAAACTGACCAAGAAATTCTGCATTATGTACAGAACCATGAATGAAGCAATATGTTGAACAGAGAAGTGCATCAATAAACAGCGAAGAAAACATGAATTTGCTTACAAGAAATCTTAAAAGAAGTCTAGAAAACTATCATATAAGTATACAATGTTAATCAAGTTCTTTTAGTTACATGGAAACCTTTCAGGTGAAAAGAAAGGAACCTTAAGCTATTAGTATGTATCATTTATTCAATATACTCAAAACTGAATTAGATTGTAAAGTATATTCTACAACAGTTACACATTCATTGCTAGGCTTGCTTCACAATGTTTCATTGTTCCTTTCTGTCAATAAATGTATTACTTAATGTAGTATGTAACTTATTATTTTTTTTTGTACTGGTGTAGTCATACTACACTCACAACAGAACTGACTATCATGAAGAAAAGCAAATAAATCAGTCTTTAAAAGATAAGTACATAAGAGTTTCTTCTTGTTTTGGGGTTTTCTGTCTATTAGAAAATGCTGTGAAAAACCAAAGAACAAGTGTTGCTGCCTACCAGGTCATCTGCACCTATGAAACAAACACAAAATAATTTGCAGAGGTGACAAGGGGTACCATAAAATATTAAAAGATTAGGGAAGACAGTGTATGATTGACAAGAAGCTGCATGGCAGGCACAAAGAAGCTCTTCTAGTTGTTCAATAAACACAAGTATGGGAGCAGAGATATTCTGACCCAGATTTTCAGTGGCATAAAATTCTGTAGGCAGCAAGGACTCTGTTACAGACCAATGACTCTGGAAGGTGTCTTAAGCAAACACTTTCCCCAGGAGCTGCTTTCAGAAGCTAGTGATGGCAGAAATGCTCCATCATTTTCCTTTCCCACTATTTATGCAAAATGATACAACAGGACTCAAGTTCTTTTTTGCAGAAGTGTATCCTGATCTGGAGGGATTCAATTGCCTTCTGACCCTGTCACTCTAGACTGGTACCACATCAAATCTGACCACAGCTGAAAATCTACCTCCTATTTTGTTTTTATCCTCAAAAATATGCCCTTGAAATCATGTTTTGCTGCATATCCACAATTATTGCTGCAAAGGCTCTCTAAAGCTGATGGATTTTGCTTAAATGAGCTATCAATTCCCAGATCCCCAAAAACTTAGCTGAGAAGCATTTGAACTGTAGCCCACTTAAAACACACAATATTAAACAGAGAACAATGCCGTGATTGTAAGCAAAACACATACAAGGAATTTAATTAAATTTCTAAAAATCCTTCTAACGCACAAGGAAAAAGAATTCAATCTTTCAGATGAGGAACAGGAGTCAGGAGGACACTGAAGAAGAGCTGTCATTCAAGAAGAAACATTGACATTTCCTCTACAGCACTCTACATCCTGTTTCCCGTAACTCCACATCTGCCCGTGATGACAACCAGGCTGAACTGCAAGCAGAGCTGGAGGAGCCAAGTTTCTGAGCCAAGCAAGAGGGAGAGGCTGAGCTCTTGGCCAATTCAGATTCTTTTAGAACAGTCTCACCCATCAAGTTTTTTTTTTTTTTTCCTGCTTTCATTGTGGTCAGAGAACCTTGGAAACCAAATTATTCCATTTCAAACAAGACATGTTTCTGCAGCTGTGCTGTGCAGGACAGATGAAATAAACTTACAGAAAGAAGTCTCACTAACTGAAAAAATGAGAGGAATCACAGTGGAGAGAGGCAAGAAAAGGAAAGTGGACAGGACACTGGTTCCTAGTCATCCTGGATAGTAGAGCTCCCAAGCTGTATCAATCCCTGTGCCCCAGATCACTCTGGCCACATATGCAGCTAAGCCAGGAGCTGCAGTTCAGTGTTGATGAGTCTATATCATTCTGTTTGCCTGTAAGTTTCACATGTGATGCAGCTTTGCATTCTTAGGTTGCAGGATCAGCCCTAAAGAAGTCTCTCTTGTCTCAAGACAGTCCAGGTGGACTGGAGTTTCAGGCATCCTTACTTGCCCTAGTTACTTACACACGAGGTCACATGGGATCAGTGCCCTGAAGCACCGTCATTTTCCTGGCTTCTCTTTCTTTTTTTCTTCCTCTCCATCCATCATTCCATGTTGTTTCTAGGAAGAGGAAGGAGTTTACACTGAGGTTATCAGGAATTGTTTTTCCTGAAGAAAGATGGTGAAGGGAAGGGGGTTCCTTCTGAGCTTCCAGCAAGGCCCAGGAAATAATGCTTATTTCTGCTTCCCCAGGTTTCCAAGTTACATTTTTGGTCACCTGCTTTTCAAGCCACTTCATCTTTACTTCATTGGTGCATGTTTTGGGGTTCACTTGGCTTAGCAGCAAGCATTTAGGCTCCAGTAGCTTAATGAACTCTATTTGTTATCTCTACCATCACTAGTCAAGTTTACAGAAGTTTCATTTTTTTCAAACATAACATCTCTGAACACAAATACTGAAATGTGTGTGGTGTGATAAGCACATGCAGAAATCCTAACAGCATTACCGCAGTAACCAGAGGGTTACTATGTAACAGAGAATGTGTATTTATACATTTCACATCTAAAGAGAAGGGTGCAGCATAAATCAATACAAAAATCTAGCAGCAGATTTGAAATATTAAGATTGGTTTGGTTTTCCTTTGTTTTAAAGAAAACTCTCTGGATCTGTTTGCCACTGATGAGTAACCAGTTTTTGAATCCTTCACATTTACTTCTAGAAAAGTTATCACAGCTAATTGGTCACTAGCGGCACAGAAACGCACAATAACCTATCTGCAAAGGTCTACACAAAAGCCAAAAAGATTTCCATCCTCACAAACCCTGAGACTTAACAAAACATTTTAGAGTCCACAAAGCACAGCCCTATGAAAACTTCAGTGTTTGTTTTCTTCACAGGGCTCTAATGCATCTCTTTCTGCTCCTTCCATAAAGCTTCATTAGAGAGCAGAACTAAAAAGCACGTTTACATCTCTACTCAGCCTGTGATGAAATCAGATTTCAATTAATCAAGAAATACCTGCCTGCTAGAAAGACTCTGGGAAATACCAGTGCACAGAAATTAATCTACTAGGATTTTAAGTACTCCAACAGTTTCTGATTTCATTTTCTAATGCTTCCAGGTGTACAGGTTTTGACTCCTAGATAACATGACCTTTTGATTTCACTGGAATTATTACTCACAAAGCCAATCCCTTTTCTGATATATAAAAAAGATAAGCTTCTGCAGAACCCAGCAGTTCTTCCAGTTCATAGCCAAACAGCGTGTTTGCTAAGGAGAAGCATGTATTAAAGTCTAACTTGATGACATTTACGTATGTAATAGAGGTAATTTTAATACTGCATTTTTATTTTTTTTATGTTCACAACAAGTTATTTCCAACAAAATAACTGTATTTTGTAAAACAAAAACCTCAGCCACATTCTCTTACAGGTCACATAAAACTTTGGGTTTTGATTCCCTGAGAAAGTGGAAGCTACGCATTGCTATATTCCCCATATTGCCTCCTTTCGCAGAAGCAAAGCTCAGATACAGAGATGCTATTTTATATCCTCCAAGGTTTTAATCCATTTAGCTATAAGACACTGCTACTGCAAAAATGCAACTACAAAGTCAAAGTAAAGAAAACCCTAGCAACTTCCAATCTCTGCATTGTCCCTAGGACTTGAAAAAAATCCAAGCTCTCTTTGGCCTGTATCCTCGTTTGTGTAAATTTTCAATATGATTTAGGTGGCTTTTTAGGATTATCTCAGAAGAACCGGTCTTGAGGTCTTCTCTTTTCCAACACAGCAAGCCTTCTGGTTATTAGATTCCCCAAAAAGAAAAAAACCCCAAAAACTAGAACAGTAGTAAACAGTAAAGAATAATGAAAAATAAATTGGAAGAAGGAAAAAAAAATTAAAATCTTCCACATGTTCTATCGCTTACACCACCTCAATTTAGTGAGTGGTGTTTGTTTTTCTAAAGATGATAAACAACCCTCAAAGCTCCAGGTTATTCTGTCACATACTTGTATTTTATGTGGAGAAAGATTCCACCTTGTCTTGCAGGGATTAAGTCTATTGCAGACCAAAAAACCCCACCCACCAAACAAAAAAATCAAAATGGAAAAAAAAAAGGCAAACATGACACAAAGAAAACACAAGCATAGGAAAATAAATATGTTGCAGCAACTACTTATTTAAACAGAAAAAAGGTCTGCAGGAACTAGTTGTAAGTCTGGGTTTTTTCTCAGATTGGGGGCATAAAATGAATTTCACCCTCCCCTCCCAATTCAGCCAACTGTGAAACTCTAAGGGAGCACAATGAGTACTCCAAGTTTGTGATAACGTTCTCACTCTGGAGTGAGCTGGGAGGGTTCAAGGTGTCATGTTTTTAGAGTAATGAGACTGCTGAGAGTCACTTATGGGTAGTGTCACCAAAAAACATAAAAATTGCCTTGGTTTCTAGCCAAATGTCACAGCCCAGCCTTTCCCTGGAAGTCTTTAAAACTATTTCAGCATTTGCATAAGCTTCTCTTCAGAAAACCCATGGAATTGTAAACCAAGCATTATCTAAAGGTAATTGGTCTTCTTTAGAAGGGTCAAAGGCTACTGTAAACATTATCTGGAGAATAAAGTTTATGTGGAAAAAATAATGACATAATATGACTATGAAGTAGGTTGGTCAAATATTTGCAGAAGAACATACATCACCTGTGGTTACATGGACAGAGCCTTCCCTTTGTTTAGAAATGTTCATTCAATTTTACAGAGAAATACGACCAAAATTTTGTTTGACTGCTTTTACTAATTATAGGCCTTACAAACATATTGGCACCTACTTATTCAGGTATCATGTAAGTAAAATAACATCAATTCTCAAACCCTAGTGGCCAGGAAGAAACATAGCTAACAATAATGTGAGTTTTGTAACATGAAACTGACTGAAAAGACCAGTAATTAAGTTTAGTGAGGGGAAAAATAACCTGCACTCCTAATCAAAATAATTACATGAGTTAAAAAACTGCATGTGTATCAGGGAGGCTTTTAGAAGCTCCATACCAGAGAAGAACAGCAAGAGACTGCTTTGTTCTCTTCAGGAGCTATTTGAGAAGGTGTGAAATCTCTGATTTCTGTGTTCAATAATATAGTGCTCTTAGAGCCTATTTATCCCCCAGCCTGATAATTTTTCCATCTTTAAAAATTAAATAGAGAAACAAGAGCTTGTTGTACTTCATCTCCCCCTCTTTTTTCTGTCCTTTAGCTGGACTGACAAGTAGAGACAGGTAACAACTAAAGGGCCACCATGTCAGTCAGGTCTCTGAGAACGATTCAGGCACTAATTCTTGGTCTTGATTACAGTTATGAAATGTTTTACAGGGATATTGAACTCCAATCACTGCCAGGAAATGGCAGTTTGACATAGACAACAACATTGCGTATCAATTCTGTGGAAAAAGGAAGTCGTGTATCTGCGCAAAACAGTGAGCAACACTAACCTAAGACTCAACTGGGAAAAGACTATCTCAGACTCTTTCTTTATGCTAGATCTATTGCTACTGGACACTGGTTTGATAGTAAGTAGTATTCAGATACATGACTATAGAACACTTCCCATATGAGGAAAAGCTATTCACTTCCTCTCACACTCTCCACCTGTAAAGAGCTAATGCCTCAGGGAGCCTCTGAGGTCATTTCCACAGAGCTAAGCATGTGCACTGCCAAAGGCTGAAGTATATCAGATGCAGGACCGGGAGGCCTGCCTAAGCTAATCTTCCCTGGGGAAAAAAAAAATAGAAAGAAAAGAAAAAACCTCCAGCACCAGAACTTCTAGACTTAAAGTGGAATCCAGAGCCTTGCAGCAGCTGGCTGGAATATAGATGTACTGCTGGAGGGAAGGAGCTGAACACAGCCATAGAACTACTCACTGCTTTCTCCAGTCTGTGGCATCAGCAGCTGCACAGTTTCAGCTGAACAGATTAGGCAGGCAGTCATTTCTCTGTGATCTCCCATTTGATTTCATCTTTCTGCTTACAGATACTGACTAGAAGCAAGGCATTAGTTTATGGGTTAACACATGTCGATTGAAACCTCTGGGAAAGAAAGGAATTGAATGTTCACTTCTGTGTGAGTGTTCCAGCTCTATGGATGTTGGCTCTGGCTTTCTTTGTGATTACACAAAAAAACCCCACCTAACCACAAAGAAGAAAATGGCTGCCCTTAATTATCAGAACTTACTAGGTGTTCTCTGAGACTAGGCACTAAAGCAAAGCCCTGCAGGGGACAGGAAAATAGGCAAAATCACAGCTAGTTCCTGCATTCCAATCCATTTTAGACAGCACCTATGCACAGGATTTCTCCAGTGGAGGCAATTCCAGGCATGCTCAGAGACAGAGATCTCTAGGCTTGGGGAATGCAAACTCAAACAAGGTGAGTTTAGACACTTCCAGCATTAGGCAGCCACTAAAGTGGGAAAGTTTTGGACTGCAATTTAAAGTGCAGGGAATCAGACTATTTCAGTGGATATTCTACTGCACATTTCCCTATAAAGCACAACCTTTGGCTGGGGAATCCAGCAACTTATGCTATTTATTAATTTACTTTTAAAGTATACTAAGTAAACATTCACTGCAAAATCAGAGATTTATCAAAGATTTGCCAATTATGCAGTCTTAACTTTTGAAGAACGATAAACATCTCCTCTCTCTGAACACCCCTCTCTTGCTTCTCATTTATTTCCTAGGCTGACTAGCTGGTGGAATGATGACTGCCATTCAAAATATATCTGGAAACTACTCATTTATTGTGTCCCTAGAAATGTCCATCCAACTACAGGTCTTTGAACTAGATAATATATTAAAGATCTTAAAGAAACATACATATATTAGTGCCACAGAAGATGCAAACAGAGGATACCAGTGTGAAATGTCATCCAGAAATGCTCTTGAATATTTGATTATATATTTCACAAGAAAACCAAAGTCTCTGCTAGATTTATGACACCTCCTTCATGACACATGCAGGTAAGAGGCTGGGATAGTCGTTTTATTACAGGGGCAAAGGTTTCAGAAGTGCCTCAAGCGCCCACCAGTGTAAGAGGTGACATGAACTCCCTTTACCTGCATCTCATTATACTTGAAAAATCTGGTTTTCATGGGACATAGAGAGGTTTGTCACTTCCTTGCTCATATCGAGAAGGGCGCAAGGCATTTCATGTGAAACTGAGAAAGGGATCACCCTAGTTCGTTTCTTCGTGCTTGCCGAAGGCTAGCACAAGCTAGAGGCTGGCGAGAGGCCCCAGGCTGCCCTCTGCTGAGAGAACGCGCTCGGCTGGCACGGCAGCAGCCTGGCGCTCTGGATCACTGCTTGCTGGGTTTACCGGTTTTAAACCTCCCAGGAAGACGGAAAGGAGCGGAGAGCATTCGGAATCAAGGCCCCGAACTTCATTCTAGAATCTGACATGGATATTGACAACAAAGAGTGCAAAGCAGCCACGAATAACTACATTTTCTATAGCAATCATCGAAAAGACACCAATTGCTTAGCAGGTTTTTGTTGTTGTTGTTTATGCTCATCATAAACTATGCAGCCTATCTCAAAAGTAACACCCAGCATATCCCATGCTAACCGATGGTAGCTTATTGTAAATGGGGATTCATAGACTGGGAAATCACAGCTGCTGTAGGGACCCTGAAAACTTCAGATTCCAAAGGGCATTAGTAAATTGTCTAGAGTAATAAATAATCACTTAGATGTGCTGCAACAGTCATTTTTCATATGTGAATTTTTTAGGTTGGACACAGTACAATTTCTGTTATATGACCTGTGAGTGAATACAATAGGCTCAAATAACTTCTATGAATACACCAATACATTAGCAAGTTTTACCTTTCACTACCTATTAAATATTCATCAGCAGAAAGGAACGCTCTCCTTATGAGTGTCTGCCACCTACTATATTTGGCAATTCAAGCTACTCAGTGTGACAGATAAATGGCCCTTTTCTTCTTTATTTTCTCTATTTTTTCAAGGTTGCCTTGTGACAATGGGGAGCTACAACTATCAAGTGATGAGGAATGCCAAAATGGAATTTACTGCAAAAGAAAAGAACAGAATTCACCAGTTTGTCCAGCAGGTATTTGTAGATCATTTATCAGAGATTAGTAGATTCTTTAGAATGCTTCTCAGTCACATAGTACTCTACAAAAATGCAGTCAGACTTTACTTTTGCTGAATGCTACAGGAGCTCTTACATAATCCATTTGGCTTGCTCAAAAGCTTAAACAAGTATAGAGCATTCAATTTTACTGTAATAAGATTTGCATATCAGAAGCCTTCCTTTCTGTACTGCATAGCAAAACAATATTGAAATGGGGGAATATTTTTGTTGGAGCGGGATTTATTTAACTGATGTAGGTGTTACGATATAATTAAGCTACAACATTTAAACTGGAATGACACTAACTCATCCATCTACAAAGTGTAGCTGGGTTTATAAAAGAAAAATTGACAAGAACTTCTATGTTGTTCAAAGGCTTTTTCTGCCCAGATGGAAGCAAGACACCAATTCCGTGTCCCCCAGGAACCTTTCGTTCAGAAGGAGCAGAATTGATATTACATGACTGCTTGATGTGTCCAGTGGATTTCTTTAATCCCATGCCTGGCCAAAGAGCATGTCTTCCATGTGGCTCAGAGGCAGTGCAGCCTGCAGAAGGGCAAGAGACGTGTATCTGCCTTGGGAAAGGTCAGGTGTTTCAGGTACAGGAGCAGTCCTGCAAATGCTGTTCAGTTTTAACACACATTAGTACTGCTTCACGCGTTGTTCTTCATTCTCTTTACCTCACCTGTACCGCCTTATTCAGTCCCTCTCTCTTTAGTATTGACAAGCTTCAGTCTTACACTTCATTTCCAATTACACAGCACCATAGGGAGAGAGATGGGGACACTAGACCTACGTATGTTCTGAGTTTCCTCAGGACTACATCAATCCTCCTCCTTCACTGTAAGGTAGGAGGTATGCGGATGGACATCTGACCTTGGTCAGATAAACTGCAATGCTTAATGTAGCCAGGTACAGAACAGTATCTGCATGAGGTTGCCGGTTCCTAAACAAATACTTGGGTTTTTTCCAGCCCCGTGATGCTCACTGTACCTGCCCTCCAGGTTATAGCAAGTCCTTAGGTGATGGAAGACACTGTGTCAGACAAGTATATGATATTTGTCGAGATTCAGCATCCCGAAATCAAGAAGGACGGTGTTTAACCAAGAAAGGATGGGTTCATTATTGCTCGGAGAAGGTATTTCAATTTTAGCATTAGTTAAACCCAAAGACCTTGTAAAACCTGCCCTTAAAGCAAACTCCCAAGCTCTTTCTTCAGGAGGCACAGACAGCATGGCAACTAAGTGTTATTAGTGTTGTCACAGGATGCTTTGTGTCTTCTTCAACCTGAAATAGGAAGCCTAGATTTCCTTCCTCACTTAAGAAACACCTGGATATTACTCATGCTGCTACTTGTTTTCCTCATACTTGCTCTTGCTTTCCTCCTGCAGGTTTGTACCGTCCCCAGAGACTATCAAGGCTATGACAAGGTTCTTGGCCTCTGCATTTGTCAAACTGACAGTCTGGAAAGTGTGTGTAATTTTCAGTGTAGAAGACAACAAAGAGATACTCTGCAGGTCACTTGTACAGAGAGAAATGCTCAGCTTTTTATCACTTACAGAAATGGCAGCAAGGTAAAAGCTACAGTTATTTTCACAGTCTACCTGTTTTTGCCAGACTTTTAGTAATCTTTTCACCACGAACATTCTCATTAGTTTTTTTCTTATAAAATTATAGAAAGCAACAAAGAAAACCCCCCGACATTATTCCGTTATATGCATGGTGTATTTTTGTGGCTGGTATTACACAGCAACTGTATAACAAATTCATGTAAAAAAATTCTAAACTCTTCTTCTATTAGACTGCTGTTTTCTTAGAAGAATTAAAAGCAGTTCTACTACGACCATATTTCTCTTTAAAAGACGTGTGCACTTCAGGACAAAGCAAATACATCCACCCAACATTCATCGTGAAAATGAGCGGTAAGGGAAAGAACAACGGTAGTATTATCTGGCTATTAACTGGTTTTTATACACAACAGACCTTTCCATGATATAACACAAACAATAAGAGATCTTGATGCTTATGTCCTAATAGCATGCAGCAGTACAAATTCCTCACTCCATACAAAATTCATTCCACTCAATCCCAGAACACTCCTCTGAAATCTGTACATTTACAATATTACAAGAAAGGACAGATATACAGAGATTTTCTCCTATCTCTTAAATCATAATAAATAGAGCTGGAAAATATCTTTTCCTTATCAGGGCCTTTATCTGTACAGATTTTTCTCTCAGATTTTAATGTGATTTACCAAGTAGAATTAGAGGTCGCTAAATATTTTCCCCTCCAATTCCATAACCAAGCCATAGGCCAAAACCACTATTCACACAGCCACATGAAAATTTAGTAATAACAATGGAAACATTTGCCCATAATACCTTTGCAGTTTCATTAACTTCAGCCAGGTTAAATCAATTGCTACTTAAGGAACAGGCCTTGCAACACCAGACAAACCCCAAAGGCCTTGAGTAAGGCCCAGGTATGTTAAAGTCCTACAATAATATGAATGTACTAAAAAGTATACAATGTTTGGTTGAGGACTTTGTAAGTCTTACTTGGTGAGCAGATACTCTACAAACTAGACGGAAAAGCAAAGTCCAACATATGGGAAACCAGAAATGACTGATGCTTTTTATACCATTTCAGGGAAAGGATTTTTAGGGGTGTATAATCCTGACCCAGAACTAATTCACAACTTCATCACATCAAATGAGGCTTCATCACATCTCAAACATAGGCCTTCTTCAGCAACAGCTCCAGGTAAGTTCTCTTAAAGCTCCAAAGCATGTATTTAATACAGCTTCTCTAAGCTTTAATTGCGTTTTTTCATATCAATCATCCTCAGTGCTGACCCAAGTAGGAAATAACAATAGTTAAACAGATCTCACAGTCTTAACATTGTGAGATCTAACAATCTTAGCAGCTGTTCACTCTAAGTATCAGGAAATCAAACAAAAAGCTTTACCTTCTCTGCAGCCACAGCTCAAATCCACCATTCCACAGACTGCTTCCCACCAGAGCTGGCCTTTCCCTCAGGATCAGTGAAGAACAACTGACTTTCTGTGTGTGCATGCGGCCTAGCACACCGCCTCCTAACACGGCCACAACCAGGACCACAGTATGCAGGGAGGAGAGAGACCAGAGCAATTACTACAGATGAGCTTCTCTCCCTTCCTCACATATCTCTCTTTTAGTTTAGTAGCCCTGAACCACATTTTAGCTCCATTCTTAGGTTCTGATCTACTCCACCCTCTCCATAGCTTTTGGCATATCAGATCATTTCCTTGTTATTCCTTCTGCCTGTATTCCTCTTGGAGAATAGGGAGTCTTTCTTTAGCATCTGTGGAGATATCCTCAAATCTGTAGGTATGCCAGATGTGATAAACATCCAGGGACAGATCCCTGCTGCTTTTTTAGCAGATGTACCTCAGCAGAGTTTTTGCAAAAACACAAGAAAATGTGGTGCATAATTATACAACACCAAGAAAATGCCAGTGGCATGTTTGCATGCTGTCTTGACAGCAAACCTTATTCTGGAAACCAGATTTGCCTGTATAAAGCCTAGTCATAAAAATGAAAAGGAAATGCTATATCCTGCAGTTGTTCCGTATACAGAAAATGACCAGTAATGATCCAAATCTAACAACATCTGTGCTTTTACAGTTAAGACTGGCCACAGAGAACACAATCCTTTCCAGGAACAAAGCCTGAGGCCTTCAAACTCCACATCAAAAATCATATTTACTGGCATCTTAAATCCTACCACATGCATTAATGTTAACGTTATCATCATGTTCATTGTCTCCAAGGAGCATTACCCAGTTTATGATGTGTAAGTACAAATGCTGAACCTAGAAAAACTTAGTTAATGTACAGTCCTATAAGCTACAAAGAACAAGGCTGAAGTTTTCACTATTTTCTACATAAAATTAAGAGAAAACTTCAGTAGGAGGACTAGAAATCTCATTATTAAACATACTTCAATGTCTTTTTGACAGATAAGACATTATGGGACAGTAGGAAACAATGTTAGTCATTAAGAAAATAACAGTTAGTTATGAAAATAAGCAAAATTAAATACATACATACTGTTCCTGATGTTTTGCTGATGCTGTTTCTGACCCATGCTCGCACTCTTTGCAACTTGGCTTCCCACAGACTTATGCTAACTTTGTACTTTGTAACTAACTAACTAACTAACTAGCTAACTTTGTAACTTAAGCTAACTTTGGTACTTTTTGCTCTTTAGAAATAATCTGTACAATACCAACACTGAATTTGACTGGGGAGACCTCCGAAGCCTCAGAGAGGAAGTAAGAGAGGCCTCCCATAGATTCCTCTTCTTCCTTTTCCAGTTCCAGTACCCTGGAACCTATGTGCTTCAGCTAAGTAGCAATCGGCATAAAAAAATGGTTTGTATCAAGGAACCCTGCTTTTGCATTTACAATGTACCTCCTAGCAAAGCCTTTCATGTTCCATATCAATGTCTGGAAACATAGGAAAGGTTTCAAATAATAGTAAGCATCTTTTTCGTTTTGTGAACTGTACTTTACAAGTGAGTACAGCACTAGGTATGTGAGTTTGCATGCATCTGTGCTACATATATGAGTGCAAAATGGTGCAACTGCTGCAAAGTTTTGGCTCAGTGAGACAAAATAACACCTCATATTTAAATCAGCATGTGTATTTAAATCAGATACAATGATAAGTGACTGGCTTTTCTATTTATGCTCACTTCACTAAGTACATCAGGGTCATGCCGCCTGGAGGACAGTGTTATGAAGAGGGGCCATTCTTCCCCACAACACCTAGATATGCTGTACAGATGGGCATTGCAAAAAAACAAGATCTCCTACTGAAACCTGACTGGAGAGCAATTACTGGAGTAATTGGAGGACTTCTTATATTGCTTATTGCCTCTGTGGTATTGACAGTAAGTAACAGTCACACTTTTTTTTTTTTAGAGGATATTACAAGATTTTTCCCATTGAAGTCACAAGCTATTCCTTAAGCATCATCTATAATGTTGAAAATTGGAATAATCTCAGCCTTATGATTTATATATGGGTTAAAATTCATCCCTATGAATTGATCCAGCACCACGAAAACCCCAGTGTATTTACCTATTACATTGGTCTCTTAGAGACACTCAAGTATAGGTGGATTTCATTCCTATGTTATGATTAATTTCATCAAACCATAATAAAATTCTTCACAACTCACACCTCTTTGGGAAGGAGTGAAATCATGAATAAGACGATAATTATTTTTTCTTTAGCATCTGACCAAATCTGCCTCAAAACAAAGAAGATAAGTCCTGGAAAGCTATTATGAGGAACTGTCAGTCATTAACAGAGTTCTTCAATGGTCATTCATGTGACCTTCAGTTTTGCACCCCTTATTCAGACAAAAGTCCCAGTGACCACAACATAACTGAGATCAGATGTGCTGTTTCACAGTTGAAAGCCAAATTGGTCCTTCAGACTCTTAATCCTCTAAACAGCAATTCCTTTATGTTTCTAGCATGTTCTGAAATGAACAGGCTTTTTCTGCAACCAGGCTACTGAGGTAATGATATAAAATGTAATTTATTCATCCAGCAGATCCAAACAACAGATAACTATACTTCCTTCTCCTTGGTTTCAACCTTATCTGCTGGGATACCTAATTCTTCTGTTTTAGAACAGATTACTGTAATTATGTAATTAGAAAACAGACTCAATGATCCATCCTGCTTGTTGAGTGAATAATATGTGAATAACATTAATAGAACATGTCAAAATAGGAAAAGAAATTCAGTTGTTTAATTTTGTTGTATTCTACAGCTTCTCTGTCAGGAACTTACCTGGTCACAGAAAGGCACTACCTGCCCTCCATATCGAAGGCAGCAGCTGAAGTACAATCTGGACATTTATTCCTCCAATGTGTCAACAGTCTTTTCCATTAAAAAGTGTCACCCTTCACTGCAGAACAAAGGTAACATGCATGATGACTCTTGCATCAGTGATGGCACAGTTCAGATAACAAAGAGGCTAAACAAAATTGTGTCTCCGTGGTTACTTGAATATAATGGAGTAAGAATCCTGTGTTTAGTGCTGTGCAATGGCCGCTAAGTTCAACAGTCTCAATTGAAAAAAACACTAATAAATAATATCCATATTTCAGCATGCTTCCCGAAAAGGGATGATGTTTGGGAGCCTGAAGAACAGATAGACCTTGAGTCATTTAATACCGATATTTTCTTTGAAATTTTGCTGAGACAGTCGCTATCTGTCACAACCAAACTGGGCCAATTCAAAGAAGAGGTAAATTCTATTTTGAGGCTACTCATTTATGTAGAAAGAGCCTAAAGTGTGTAATTCTGTCTGTTAACGTTGTTTCAATAGCCTTTGGCTACTAGGTACATGCTTTATTTAAACTTCCATCTTTTTAGAACACGAAACACAAATACATACCCATGTTCTTAAGTGTTTTGTTTATATCCTATAATACAGTGGGAAGAGTAGTCACCTTAAGGCAGAACTTTTTGGTTTTCATATGGTTCTGCACTGAATTGATACCATTTTGGGAAAGCAACTTCATCTTCCAGCTTCAATTTTTCATCTATGGAAAAAAAAAAAGGATTTCCTAGTCAAATACTTGAGAGCTGCAGATTAAATTGAGGAGAAAAAAATATTAACAAACTAATATACAGTAGCAAAGATATGGAGCCTCATTCTACTATATGAGTTATATAATAATCTGTCATCTTAAAACAATGAGATAGCATTTCATAGCCCTCACAACGATCCTGCCGCAGTACTCATCTAAGGTCAGTTGTGGCTTGACGGACAGCAGAGGGAGCTGGCGTTACAGCATGCAGTTAGCAAATCAATAGTGTGAAGAAATCATCCTACCCTGATCTGAAACAAACTGGCATTAATGTGTTTTGTACTGAAAACTCAGACACTAGCATGTGTTTTAACCAGATAAAAAGGCATCTATTTTGAAGAGAGAATTCATCATCTCCAAATTACCTCTTACAGTCCTAATTGAATATTTTCTTTTATTTTCTGTTCTTGTTTGGTTTTGGTTTTTTGTTTATTTACTGGGGAACCTCAGGTGAAAACTATGTATCACAAGCTTACGAGTGAAATATCTTCACTAAAAAACCTTTGGATAGAGACACTGAGCACCCCAAAAGAGATGGAGGCTTATGACAGGACAATAACAGAGGCTTACTTGAAAGCGAAACAGCAGGTAGAGTTCAATTCAACAATACAGAATAATAAATGAAATTCTCAGAAAAGTTGCAATCTCTGCTTACAGTTAGATAATACAAAACAATTGTTGTTTTTTTTTTTAAAAGGGATGTTTGAATCTTCTCTCTCACCTAGGCAGAAGAAGAGATGCAGCTAAGGAAACAGTTCGCTGCTGAATATGAGGAAGTTGTGACCAAACAGATGCACTTATTGCAGCATGATCTGAAATGTCAGGAAGAGCATTGTGTTGCCTTCAATTCTGCCTTGCGAGCGGTACTGAGACTGGCAGAGACACTGGCAAATAAGGTGGCTTGTAAAGGAAACCAAACAATGCTGTCTCAGCCAGAACATGCAAGGTAACACAAAATTCTGCTGTACTTTGCTTTTTCTAGATAGAAACCATTTGTGGCAAGTAACTGGGTTGCCTTATGGTTGACAATACGTATATCTGGAAGCTGAAAACTGATTCTTGATCCAGATGAGCTGATGTAGAACATAATTTTCACACTTATGTAAAGCAAGCTTAGAAAATCTGAGAGACATAAATTCTGAAGAGACTGCCATCATTATCTCAGGAACAAAAATATTCTGAAGGTCCGTCCTTGTGCCACAAACTGATTTGGCTCTGGGATATCACACTAATTCTCACCGCTGTGCCATCCATACCCTGACATGTCTCATCAGAGGAATTAAGATAGTGTAATCAATGATAAAACAGGGAAAGAGGAAAGTGATCTTTTTTACTGCATTACCCAGAACAAATACTCATCAAGTTCTCCAGCTGCTAAAGTGCAGATACTGTTTGCATGTCCATCAACATTCTTCCTTTACTACTCCTTTTAAATTGTTTTACCTTATCTTCAGGTATCCAGTAACCATACCTTTATCTCTTCAATTCTAGCTTGTTAGCCCAGCTAGAGACTGCAAGCAGCAAGATGTCAAGCATAATAGTAAAGGAGAGTCACCGCCTCAAAGCTTGGGGAGTGCTGGGTGAAGGAACGGGAGCATACCTTCTGAACAAAGATAAAAGCAGGACACTTAGCAAGCAGGAGCTAGTGGGTAACTACAACCTCTAGAAATTCAATTGAAAATGAGGGTGTGAGGAAGGAAGGGCAGGCCAGAATAGCATAGGTCAAAAAGTTTAGGTCACAAAAGATCTAATAGCAAAGTCAAAGGAGCCTGTATTTAGCAAATTACATCCTCATTGAGTTCTCACCAAAGACTTGTGAATTAAGAGGTTGCTAGAAAAGCAGTCATCAGCAGAATTCTTCTACACGGCTTCTTAGAAGAATACCAGAATTGTGTTCATCCCAGTATTTGACTGAGTACTACTAATTGTCCCCTAGCAACAGAGAGGGAAATGAACAATCCTGTAGGCAAGTCTAATAAGTTCCATTAATTTGTTCCTATGAGCTTGTCAGCTTTCCAATATTGTCACACGTTTTGGTATGACAAAATGTAAAAGGCATTCTAATATCAGCAGGACACCTCTTTCTTTCAACCTTCTAAAAGGAACAGAAGTTTTAAAGGGACAAGGAATGTTGCAGGCTGAGACATTGAAATCTAATACCCTGAAACAACATTCATGAAACATCAGTCTCCTCGCCATTATGAAAGTCATGTAGACAGGGTATAACGAATATCATGAATAATAAAATTTCCATGTACTATAGACATTTCCCTACAGACGTCTCTGTAAAAGTTTATCAGGAAAAAGTTTATCAATAAATCAGTTTCTCTATTCACACCCCATCTCTGCCCTTGCATATGATTTTTATAAACTAGCAAACTCCACCCTCCCACTTCTGCAATGCTTACAGGCTGTTTTTAATTCCCCCTCCCTGTCTATTGTAAACTTTCAGGCTCAAATGGCACTTCCCATGCACCTGATGTTGTCTGTGTGGATCCTGTCTCCGGATTGTTAACTCCCTACCCACATTGCACCATGATGCTGAACAGTCAATGCCCTGGGCCAGTACCTGGCAGTCATTTTCTTCATTCCGAGACTGGAAAAGTGCTTCCCATAGGTGGCAATGTTGGTTATGATCCCATTAGATCTAAGCTGGTCTGCACTGTTGATTCTGCTTCAGGTAAGTGCCACAATACAATAATCAATCGATGCAAATGCCTGTTTGTGGAGTACAGTTATAGTGGGGATACTGGCTAAAACAAAATGAAAGTACCAAGCAAAAAACCCCAACAAAAATAAAAATACTCCCCAACTTGTTATGTTTGCATGTTCTTTTCGCCTTACAATATCTGAAGAAAGTCTGAGAAAGCTTTTCATTCATATAGCATTAAAAGACATTGTTCTTCAGATAGATGTAACACATGCTGTGGGTAAGATGTATTAGATGTTACAAGGCTTGTAATGAGGTATTCCTCATTTCTGACAGATTTGAGTCCCTCTGTTCATTAAACTATAAAAACCATTATGTGATAAGAAACTTCCAACTTTAAGGGAATGGACAAAGCAAAAAAACTGTTTTTCCTATCAGCATCTTCTGAAAGCTCCATAGTTTCCATTCTGAACTTTAATGCTTCCTTGCTATTAGCATTAGTTCACATAACTATGTTAAATTTCTTCTGATTCTACACATAGGTAAGCGTCATAAGCCTGAAGTACCCATATTTCCTTACATCCCTTACCCAGTTTGTCCCAGCACTGGTCTACCTGTGAAGACAAACCTTCCAGTCCTGTGTCCTGAAAAAATATTTGATATGGGAGGACTCATGCTAGATCCAGTGACAGAAATAGAAGTTCCAGTGCTGGGGGTTACGATCCATCCTCACACTGGGCAAAAGCTGACTGTTGGTGGGACGTACCTTAACCCCCTTACTGGCATGTTGACACCTTTGGAGATTGGGGGTCCTATGATTGAGCCAGAAGGAGGCAAGATTGTTCCAATACTTGGAGTTGGATTGGATAGAAACAATGGTAGGTGAATGCTCTTCATGATTCAGTAAGTATAGTATGTATTGTTCATTTAACCTGCCCCTGATTGGCTTGAGGCACAGATCAGAACGAGCCTAAAAAGTCTTTATGTTTGCCTCACACCTTTGCCTTCTCTCAAGCTAACTGTGGAACAGTTGTGCAACTTAGCTTTTACAGGCACTAAACCTTCTCTTTTCTATAGTTTTATTTTACAAGCTCTCGTTTTAAGGGTAAATAAACTGTCAGGTGAAACTGTGAGAGACGTCTGAGGTCATAATTCATTAACTGTGACACAAGCTACTGAAGTTGATTTCACTCTTAAAGATAGTCTAATTGCCCCATTAAAATATTAAAAGTAGGATGAAATAAATTATTCAGAGGCTTGGCAGGTTGAAATTCTAGATTTTTAAAATGCATTTTCACATGCCTATATCCTTCATGACTCATGTTAGGAGGTAAGCTAGACCCTCCCAAAAAAAAAGATGTGGAGGCTTTAATCTTGTTCTAAAGTGGAAACTAGGATACTTCTTTGAGAAGAGTTCATGAGCCAAATTACTTTTTTAAACAACCTCAAATTCCTCCCACAAGTGTCCCATTAGACCTATTTCTGCTTCCATCAAAGTAAATTATTATTGTGCCTCTTTCTGAATGAGAAGGACTGGACTGTAATAATGAGTTGCCAGGTGATGTTTTGACTCTCATTTCCTCTTCCTTCACTACAGGAGAAGTTGTACCTCTAGGTGGGCTAGTGGGCCCTTCTGGAAACCTAATACTTCTTGGAGATTCCTTCACTGAACCTCTGAGTGGGAAATTTGCCCGGGTACATGGAGTTCATCTCCAGCAAGATAAGGTGCTCCCCTACAGTGGAAGTTACCAAGCAGTGTTGGAAGCTGACTGGCTGGTATCACAAACCCATGTGGTGAATGCTCTAAATCATTTTAAGGCATCAATTTTGGAAGATACTTGTCTAGCAGCAGACAAGTTAGCAGAACTAAAGGCTTCAGTAGAAGATATGAAGAAGTCTTTCACCACTAAGCTTTATCATGCAATACATTGCTTGCAAAGCCTGGAAAAAAAGCAGGAAATAGCTTCAAGTCTCAAGAGTAATGGTGGTAAACTGGGTAGGTATAAAACAACCAGTCTGTTTTAAGGAGTAAACACATGGCAATACACTGAAAGCTACAGCAATGCACATATTTCCATCACAGGCTCTAGCCAAGGCATCAGTTCTTCAAACTTCTAGGAAGTTTTTTGTCAAAGTAGCTACTCTAGAACTCAGGCAGGTATTATTTGGAAGCTGCAGAAGAAATAACAGCATTTTAAGCATCTGAAAGTGAAAGCAGCCTTTTCATTACAAAACTATTTAATGGCACATTTTTAAAATCTTTTTTGAACAAACTAGGCATGATTAAATATCCTGGCACAGAGATGTGGATCCCTGCAGTGTTTGGAATGAAAATCCCAGATCCTGGTGGGTCCAGTTTGATGGTGCCAATTTTGGGAATAGACTGTGACTGGAATACTAGGCAGCCTTCTCCACTTGCAGGAACCATGGAAGACAGAAATGGAAAAGGTAGAGCATGAAATTGCATTGGATGATGTAAGCAACAGAAAGATAAGGATGTGTTATTTTCAGAGTGAGTGTCTATTTCATTTAGAACGTTAATAAAAGCTGCAGCTGGAATTGATGTGCTAAATTCTAAGCACTAATCTTGGTTTTTCTTTATCCATAGGCCTTGTTCCCATCACCATTGGTACCAGAACCATTAGTCCAATTACAGGTGAAATTGGGCCTGTTATAGGTGCTCAAACCAATTCTTGGACACACAATGTAATTCCTACTGTTCAGTCTCTTGGAACTTTACCAAGAAGAGCAACAGATCCAGCTCTGGTAATAATAACTCCAGTAAACTATCTTTACTTACAGGTTTTGATATCTGTGGGAAATACTTTGTTGGTGCTTCTCCTCTGCTGAGAGGAAACTTCCCTTCTTTTTATGCCTCCCAAGTAGTATTTTCTTATGGTGTAAGAAATATATGTATATTACTTACCTCTCCTCTTTTCATCACCTCCTTTTCTCTCTCTTTTATTTGTATCTTCTTCTGCTGATCTTTGTACCTTCTATCTCGTATCCTTCCTCTACTCCAAAATACATGTTGCACTTGGCCATGAATTATAACATGCACAGATTTAGGACTGCAAGGCATTCATCCCCTGTGGCAGCAAAACTGAGTATATACTGTGAAAAACATTGGATGCAGATTTCATCACTAGCTTCAATTAAGTTTATAATTTTCTTTAAGCTTCCTGCAAATTTAACTATTATGTCTGTCATTGCTTTACAGCTGGACTTTCTGGAAAAGGAAATAAATGCAAGGCATAAATACTGGCATTGCAGAAGAAATCAGGAAGAAGACCTTCTTAAAGAGCTGAACTCTCTATTTCTTCATGTCCTTGATGCTGCAAAAGAGGGAACAGCACAGAAGGTATGGTGCATTCTTTTTGCTGCTGGCTTTAGGAAAATTATTCAAAAATTCCTTAAGGAAATCTTGTTTACAAGTATCAAATTCAAATATCACCAATGCTACACCCAGTATAGTGGTGTTCTGAACCCAAGTCACTTCCCTCACCAGTATGGTGTAGACCCAAAATGTAAATGGAGATGCGCAACCTTTCCAAGCAGAAGAGAAAGGTATGAGACAGAATAACGAACTGTTCAAATTCAGCATGTGTCTACACATGGCAAGGACAGCACAATTCATAGTGGTGTCAGCAACAATGGATTTGCAATTACTTTCTACACAAGCAGAATAATTAAAAGGAGAGGCAAAAGCAATAACCAGATTAGACAATTTCTTGCTCTCATCAGAGCAAAGATTATCACAACAGGTCACTCCCTCACAAGTGTGCAACATTATTGTAAACTCCCTCTCCTCTTCCATTTCTTACAGATAAAATACAAGGAAAAAGTGAAAGATATTGAGGAAATGTGTCATTTTCTGAAAGGATCCTCTCTGAAGGAAGCTGAGAGACGAACCTCAATATATTTTAGTAGCCAGCTGGCCACCGAGTTGTCTTTGCTATTCAAAGGTACAAAAGGGGAGCTCCAAACAGAAGAGAGGGAGACACGGCTATACATAATTTTCTGTTATTTTCTGTTATGTTATGTTTTCTGTTATTTTTCTGTTATTTTCTGACAAGTCAGCTTCAGCCTTACAAACTACTTATGTCCTCTTGAAGCAAGACAATATGTAGGTAGGATCTGAAAACTGGGCTCTTCTGTAAGACAAGAATGTGAGTGTGGTACAGCACACTGAGAATGCATATTACTTGAGAATTTTTATGTGAATTTCCAGTAGATATGGGTGCTACTGCTATCACTTGCTGTTTATAGCTGACAGAGATGAAAAAGAACAGGAAATACGTATTCTGTCAGAGATCAGAAAGGCACTGGAGAAGCTGATGGAGTTCATTAAAAAGATGCAACTAGAAGAAGAACGAACATACATGCAGCTGCTAGAGACAGAAAAGCAAAGGAGGCACAGCTCAAGTACTGAGACAGTAACACATCTGAAACTCAGAAAGGTGAGGTAACAAACAAAAGCTAGGATTTGCAATTCACTTGAAGCAGGCTTATATCTTGTTTCATTTCTTCCAGGTCATACATGCCCTAGCATCTGAGTCTCAGGAGTGTATACTCAAACATCAAGCTAGTGTGGAGATTGCATATACCAAATTGGAATACTTGAGAGACTTCTCAAATATCCAAACACAACAGGCAAAGGTACTGTCTTCACCTTAAGGCAACTAAAACACAATCAAGTTCATTAATATCTAACAAAAGCAAGAGCAGCTGCCAAGTTCTGGGAATATCCATCCAAGAACATTGCTACAAGAAATCAGAGCCCTATAAAATAACAAAACACTGAAATGAAAATTGAAAAAGTTGGTTTATAATGTACATATAAAAGACTTCAAATTCAATCGGATTTGACTTTGAAATGCAGTTTTTCAACCACAGAGTTGGAAAAAAAGACTGCAATAGCATAGTGTAGTTAACTTAGAAGGGAACTTCAACAATTATCTAGTCCAACTACCAAGCTGCCAATTTGTCTTTTTGCAGGGAGATTTTAAATGGATGGACACCTGAAGTTCTGTACTTCCTAGGGAGGAAGCAAGACATTAAACATTCCACAATTATTGTGATTTTTTTTTTCTGTATGCCAAATGATTTTCACAAATGCTTGAGTGCAAAGAATCACAAGTCTCTCTCTCTTAAAGGGACCTTTCAAATTTCAAAACTTCTCTAGAACTTTCCATTCTTTCAATGGTCTCAGTACCTGATCTCTACTCTTTGCATCAGTTTGTTTCTACATTCCATTTTGGACCACATACAATAAAAAGATTATTGCACTATCCTAAGCCTCTTCCCCTTTCTTCAGAGTCATTCCTTTAAAGTTCACTACACTCTCTGTCCGTGAGACCATCACTATTCATTAATTTTCAGCTTATTAATCCAAATGAGAAAGGATCATTAGAACACAATTTTTCATGAGAAGGTAAAGATCATATATGCTTTTTTTCCAATTGTGACAGACATGAAATGCTCTTTGTCTGCTTTGTACTGTTTCAGGTGCTTTTCTCTGGATCACCACAGTGCTTTGAAAACTATCAGACAACCAGATTTTATGGCATTAGTGGGACGTCACGTGGTACTTACAAGGTCATCAAAAAAAACCTGATCCTGCTCAAGTGTTTAGTTCAGATGATTGAAAAAAATAGCAAAAGTAGTATATCACCTGAGACGTCAGGTAAGAGAGAAGAGAAAGATTCTGTCAGTTACCTTATTTTATTCTAGCCTTAAACAACATGTTGTTGGGATCTTTCAACTTTGAAAATCTTCAGAGAGATATGAGAGCTGAAATCAGACTTCCATTTCATTTTGGAAGAATTCAAGATTTCCTGAGACTTAATGAATAAACCCTTATTTATTTGTGTAAACTTGCTGCAAAGTGGGATCAGCCCTGAAATCATTTGTAAGGCTCAAAATTTCTCCTGCCAGGCCTCACAAAGGTTAATGGATACTTTGCAAAACAGCTAATGTCTTTCTCTACACATACAATTCGACTAATATGTTAGAAGCTGAAAGGTAGTTAAAACTCAAAGGGAAGACTGAGAAAAGGGCTGCACAGAACTTGATTTCTTGCATTTTCTGTGTATCAGAGTTGACCTGGTTTACCTGCAAAACTTAATTAGGATGCTTTAATATTTGGAAATGTAAAAATGCATTGTTTATGCATCTAAACTAATTCCATTATTTTAGTCCTGAAACTCCTGAAGAATGGAAAAAATCTAACCTCAATTTGATAACAGAAAAAACACAGTATAAACCTAGAAATCAATAGCAAAGCTTTTACTTCCCCTCTTGAGAATATTAAAATTGTAAATTACATTGTGACCAGGCTTTTACTTATGTATAGGTCTGCCTGCCACCTATGAGTAAATGGAGATGGAAAAATAGAAGTTGTTCAAGTGATGAAGTTTTAGTGTGTGAAACATACATTATTAGGAAGCATGCATCTCTGAAAGCCTAGAAACAGAAAGCATAGCGGAATTTCTAAGGAAGTTCCTTTGATGATGTTCCAGCAAAAGTACCACTTGCAAAAAAATGCATTTCCTTCTTCATTCTGAAGAGGCACAATCTTTGCTAGGGCAACTATCTGTACAGCTGCAGTTTGAATCATTAATGTGTCAAAGATCTTTTCATACTAGATGTCTTCATTACTATCAGATCTAACTCACTTAAAAGACTACTGTCTTCATGGAAATATACAGTGGATAAACACCAATTCAACATGCATACTGTCAGAGGAAATATGCATAATGGAGATGGGGTATTTGTTTTTGAGCACGTATTGCTTGTATTGCTGTCAGGTACTTCAGTGCATCAGGAATTAATTAATAGTTCTGCAATGCAGCCACTCCTTTTTCCATTTTTCTATCACCTCTGATTCCTTTTGAAAACATTGATGATTTTAGCTAAATTGGAAAGCCTGCAGATTCATCAGCACTTTAGAACTTATTAGTGGCTATTTATACAGTGAGACTGCATTAAAATAATTGAGACACAGAATTAAAAACCTTTTGGGCTTTTTTTGAGTCAGTATTGATTTTCATTTCAGTAACAGTATTTTAGCTTGTGCATCTTGACTCTTTTCAGCATAATTAAGAGTAGGATTATAATTTTATTTCTAGTTCAAGAAGATGGAGGAAATAATCAGTTTTATTTTCACTCTAGTAAAGTAGCATTGGAGATAGCAACAAACAAAAAATTAACCAGAGTAGAAAGATGTGCATTTTCTATCTTTTTTCCTCTAAAATAATACTCTGTAGAATTCCTATGTCAACTGCAGGCACTTCCTAATTTATCAATCTGCAGCAAAACATTAAATGATGGGTATGTCCTTAGGCTTTTTTCCATCTGCACAATTATGCTTGAGACAGATTCTACAATGGAAATGAGTGAATAACCAGCAAGAAGATTCTGCTGAGTTTAAATGTATATGCTGTTGAAGTTTATTTGCAGCTGAAACGGAACCAGTGGTATAAAACAGGTTTCCCTTCTTAAGAAGCAATATGACCAAACTTTCAGAATTCTCATATCGAGATCAAGACAATTCTCATTGAACTGTTGATAAACCACGCTTTTTTGTTAAAAAAATGTAAAACTTTTCTAGCAAAACACTTTTTTTTTTGTGGAAATATAACTAGAAGAGACTGATAAATGATTTTTTGAAAGGTCATTTGGTTTCCCTAAAGCCCAGAACCCTCTAGTTGAGCTGAATTTTACTGAATACAGTAGGGTTAAGGAAAAAAAAAATATCTAAGACGTGTAGTAGGGTTTGACTGCACCCAAATGCTACAGTTTCAGGAGTAAATATAGTCTCTCATCTTTCTTCTACAGGTTACTTGTCACGGAACACTTTAAAAGCATCTGCTGCCCATTCAGAGACATTAAAGAGTGAAGCAGGTCAGTAAACTGCTTCAGCTTCCATAATATCACCTGTTCTGCCCACTTCCCATTCAGAAAGGATCAGCCATGTACAATTAGTTGGAAACACTGCTTCTGATTCACAGGAATAAAGAAACCTCTCATCTTATTTACTCAGTTTAATAAATACCCCACACAGCACAATAGTCACACACAAATCCCAGATTTTTAACGTTAGCAGACCTTAAAGTGGAAATTCTCTCTATTAGGATGTTTATTTTTTGCAGGAGTGATCTACCAAACCTTATTAATACCAATTTTATCATCAAATTGTTGTGCAAAAGTAAATATGACCAGTGCAGGCTTGTTCTGAAAAAATATAGACCAACTCATTGTGAAGGATGACTGATATCCAGCTGACAATAATCAATTAAAGCCCTTGACCTCTTTTTGATGTTTTTCCTCCTCCATATGATGTTTGATAAGCAAGCTAGAATACAGTTTATTGAGGACTTATGGCTTGACACAACAAATGCTAACTTCCTCACACCTACTGTGAGAATTCAGCTAAAATCTGTACTGTTATTTTAGTTCTTTCTTGAGGTTGTCTGCTTTTACAGGACAAAATGCTTTCCCTTCAGGGCTACTTATTTGCAAGGGTTTTTTCATCATCACTTATTAAGTAATAATAGAAATAGAAGGGCTGCAGTAAGTGACAAGGAAATGTCTTTACCTGAGTCCTGAAGTTTTGAAAAGCTAGTTTATCACTTTCATATTAACCAGCAGGAGAGAAACACTTGACATCACTTCTGTAACCCTTATGTTGATTTCGATTGTTTGAAGCCACTTTTGTTTTTTTAACTCGGTACTGAAAACAATAGCCTACTATTCAAGTGAGTCTCTTTCCCCTAAAAGAATAGTCTCTCTCTGTCTGGAATTCTGGACTAGCTGGAAGACAGTTTGACTGAAGTTGTCTTAAGCTAAGAGAAAGATTTCCTACAGGCCACAGTATTAAATCTAAGGATGTTTAGTTGACAACAGCTACATCATTCTACAAGGCGGTGTGTTAGTTAAGAGGTGTGGAAAGCTCCATCATCCTGTCTTAGGCTCCTCTCCTGGCCAGAGTCAGCAGGCAAAAACCTAAAAGGAAGTCTTGCACAGCTGCATATACTCAACCTTCACTTAAGGGGAAGCAAAGAAATGCTGCTGCTTGTGATGTGTAGATGCTTTCCTCAGAACACAGCTACCCTTGCTACCTTTGCCAGAAGGAAGCAGATCATCATTCTAAGCAATTTAGAGAATGTTTTTCTTCTTCCTTGTGTTTTCACCAAAAAGTTTAACTCCCTTCAGGGCACTGATGGCAGCTTAGACAGCTTTTTAAAAAAATATGAGTAGATTTATTGATATATATCTCCTTTTTAACTTACAAGTGGAGTCTCACATTAATTTTCCATCTTATATTAACATCAATAAAACACTAAAATGTATATAATAAAATCCAAAGTTTGGTATACAAAGTAAGAGAGAGGAAATAGACAGTAAGTGCTTTCAATTTTTAAGAAACTTTGCAGTGCCAGTCTTCATTTCATACCATAGTTCAATGTTTCAACAGCCTAGAACAGACGCAGCCACAGATCTACCGCTTGGTATTGATCCAGTGGTATCTATCAACACGCAGTCCTGTGAAAGTGGCTGTTGGCCGGTAGACTTTATAACCCTTGTGCTGGGCATAGTAAGAGCCATCAATCATAAAGGTCTTCCTATGAAGATACTGTGACCAGGGCTGTATGGGTGCCTTGCAGTAGTCACTGAACTAAACAGCAAGAAACAAGATAATGATAAAAAGTGCTAGGTAAAAGAGAAGATTAGACCAGCCATCAGTTGTAAGGCTACTACATTCCTTCATGAGGGAACCTAGAGGGCAGAAGCTAGTTCTTACTGAAAACTACATAAAATTACCACATTCTTACCTGGTAGACACTGTTAGGATTGCTGACAGTAGGGATAGCTTTTGGCTCTTTGTGGAAGCTCTCCTCATCTGAAGAGGTGCCAGAATGATAGTCTAGTGCTGCCCTGTCAACAGCATAGCTGATCTGCTGAGGAAGCTCTGGATTCTCCTCTCCTTCAAAGTGCGCGATTGTGAAGGGGCGGTTCTTTTCACCATATCTGAAAGTGACTGTATTTGTATAATGCAGGTCTGCACTAGCAGTATGGATATCCATTAGTAGCCAGCAGATACTAGTAAGGAGGTACACTCTCAGATGCCAAGATTCTATCAATGGGCTTGGAGTTGATAAAGTTGATACAAGACACTTAACATGTAAGCCACAGTTTCAACTCACCTGCAACACACCTCAAATGGATCAACCCACAGTGTCATTTCTTTTGGCAAGCCAAGGTTATTGAAGTCCACATTACTCTCCACACAAGCTTGCTCCAGCAGTGGATCTCTTGTTTGATGTTTGTTTATCCTTATACACCTAGGTAAAGAAAAAATGCAGGTGTATTTAAGATTTCTCTACAACTTCACAAGATCTGCTCTTACAAAAGGACACACAAGTTCACGGTTTACTCTCTCAACTATTTCAGCCTGTTGATGTAAGTTCTCACTCATAGCCCTAACCAGCAAGTCAGCCTGGCAAGCTGACTTATAACACCAAACAAGATTGATTGTTTTAAACACATAATGCAGAAACTCACTTTATCAGTAATTAAGAGAATTAAGCCATTACAAGAATTCCACAAGTTAAAGGTGACTTCAATTCCTCATTCGAGAAGTCAGTAGGCTACTCAAGACAGTATACATACCGTCCTTAAATTTCCACCTTAGCTCTCTAGCCACACACATGCACAAACTGTGAAACTGCTTTCAAAATAGATATATCTTTACTAGTTAATAACACTTTGTTCCTGAATTTGAAGAAGAGATAGCCAAGTGGTTCTTTCCATTTTGTGCCACCTCCAGTTGAAGGGCTCTAGACACTGAAAAAGTATTTATTGCATCTTAAGTATCGTGCAAAGGCTCCATTTCCCCCTCCCCTTCTACAAAGTAGCCTGCTACCTGAAGGCTTGTCCTTTGGATGGATTGTCCAAGTACCAGTGATTCTTATACTTTTCAAACAGTATTGTTGTCAGCTTAGCCGCAAATTTCTCTATTTTACGCTTGCTCAACTTGTCTTCCCTCTTCACTAGCCTTGTGATGAAGAATACTGCAGCAGCAATTTCATCTTTCATTTTAAGTTGAAGAGCACAAGGTGCTTTAGCTGTTGGGTAATCATCAGTAGAGATGAGACACTACATTACTGAGAATCAATAACATTAAAGTACTATCAGGTTCCAAGGACAGATATTGCAAACCCTGCATAAGCCATAATAGATAGAGCCTAGATAAACACAGTTGCCAGTCCAATAAATTTTGAGCAGGGAAATCAATTTAGTGTATTGCTAGAAGGCACTCACAACCAGTTAACAGAATATTTAAGAAAAAATATTTATACAATAACACTCTTTATTATACATCACTTACATACTACAGACATCAATCAGCAGTTCTTACAGTTACGTAGCTCTTTTGTACAAAATGAAGACTATAAACATTACCTTCGCAGACTAGAGTTGTTGAAAAAAAACCTGAGATGTGCTTTACAGACTGCTTCAAAGAGTAACCAAGACACACTCAGAGGTACAAGAACCTATATCACTTACAAAGAAGGTGAAAACCTCATCACCCAAAAGCCCCCTCACTCTTCCTCTAAGAGAGCTTTGCTTAGGGTTTATATAGAACAGGAAATCATGTGGCTCTGAGGAATGTAACAACATTCAGGTGTGCACCATTACACTAACAAACATGTTGGTTTCAAAGTTATTTCCAATCTACTTGGTTTTATTCCAATTTTAGCCTCTTCTTTTAGGGTATATTGGCTTCAATACTGTATTCTGTTATGTCCATCAATCTATGTCCTAAACATCTGTGAAATGTTCAAGTGAAATATTCACATGAGAAAAATAGTACCAGGCTCATTAATTAATTGTTCAAATTGAACCTGACTGATTCAAGCACACTTTATACAATACAGTTACTTTCCTTGTGGAGTTCTCACATTTGCTATTCTCTGTTTTGAAAGTTGGATGACTCTGTATTCATCATAACGTTGATTTTCATAGTGATCTATTTCAACGTTCTCATTATTATTACAGACTTATTTCATTGTTTAGGTATTTTGTATGGAGTGTGAATGTCTCTGTTAAAGAGTTAATACATGAGTTGTTTCTCAAATCTGAGTGCTGCATTGTTTAACACTTCAGGCAATAATTAGCTAGGGCACATTCAGAGAATAGTTGATGTGTTCGTTTTAATTTTGCTGTCTCAGGAAGTTGTGCCTCCAGTGTCAGGAATCAGGAACTGTCAAAACAAAAGAATAAATTAAGGTAAAAAGAGCTGAGTATTAACCTGGCACTTAAATTGACTGTAGATGTTGCAGCCAAGCAATTCAAGTGCTTGCATTTCAGTCTCATGGAGAGGTTGTGATACAGAGGATGACAAAGCATGAAGGCACAAATATGCAGAGGTGCACATCTTTGCAGAAGTGTACCTTAAACCATAAATTTCTGGCTATTTCTGGATTTACATTCTCCTCCTCTTACACAGTTCCTTGCTGTTTACAATTTCATTCTGCATCGTAAAAAAACCCCAAAAAAGGTACCAAGACATTTAGTAGAAACTCTGGTTTTAAGTAATGAGTAATGAATTACAAAAAAAAAACCAAAAAACTTCTCTTTTTCTTAACCATCAAAATTCTTCCTTAACAAACAAACCTTTCAATAACTATTCAAATGAAAGAGAAATCAAAGTCTGAGATTGACTGAGATAATGAATCTTCAGAATAAGCATTCAGCACTGCCAGGAACTGAGCTTTAATGTAGTACACCAGTATTTTTTCCAGAGGAGTGTCCTTATCCAGTGCTCTGCACTGTACTTGGCTGCTTGTGATGACACATGAGGATTTGGTTCCGTACATGAACTATGAGTCATTCCTTCCCTTTCCCATATAGCATAAGAGGGCAACGGTAGCCTGTTCTATGCTTGTTGGAGAATGATGTAGGACAACAGGAAACCACTGTTATGCATTGCCAGGAAGAATTTCCAGACATTTTTTAGGAGTTGGTTAGCCTCTTGTTCTTCAGCCTATGAAGATTTTTGCTCAGTGCTGACTGTCTGTATCCAGCACATCAAAATTAGCTCTGGACCACAGACAAGCATTCTTCAACAGACAAACTGGACTTTTATGCCAGAGGCCTGAATTTCATTCTAGAGATGAAACTTGTTTTAAAAATGTCACAAAATGGACGGGTCATTTTTTAACATCAATGTTTTTCCTTGTAAACAGCAAAGCCCATGCTTTCAGGCACAGCAGTTTTTCTTTGCTCTTGAACATCCATTGCATGGTCACATGACAAAATAACAACAACAACAATGAAAGTTCTCAAATAACTTGAAACTTTTAATCACTTAGGTTCCATATAGTAGCTTAACTGCATAAGAAGTGGGCATTATGAAAAATGGGGCTTTGTTTCTCATTTTAAGAGTGAATATATTGATGTAAAGTATGAGGTAAATGTTATGAACTGATCGCTTTTCTAGCGTCTTTACTTCTAAGAAAAAAACTCTGTTGACAAAACCAGTGTCCAGCACAATATCAAATAAGAGCAAGATTTTCCACCTAAAATAGACACATAATTATCATTTTTTAAGCTCTTCTCAATAACAATTTAGTCTACTCAGGATTTCATTCACAGTTACAGCCATACAGATTGTGACTCCTCTAGAGACAATGCTGTCTTTCTTGCAAATATTAGGAAGTTGCCTTTTAGTCTGGTTTATTTGCCTTCATGTAATTTTTTCACAATATCTTATTATAATCTAATAAAAATATGCCTTCTTCCTATGAACCTTGTTTTCCTTTTATTCTTGACCTATCAAGGCAAAAATAACATTCCCGTGGCAAAACAGCAGCAGGTATCATAGAGTTCATTTCTTCCCCTGAAGTTCATAATTTGATCACAGTTTTCATATAATATATGACCATGATACAGTTCAGTCTCAGGAATTATCCAGTTACCGTCTTTTCCTCAATAAATGCCAACCTGGTTTGAATCAATAGGACACATCAGTTCTTGGGACTTTGAACTAACTTCTGCCTTCCTACTTTCTTCAACTTGTCCAGACAGGCCCTCCAGTTAGGAAATTCTCTGACAAAAGAATGAAGTGACCAGAGTCCAAAAAGGACAATCAAAGAGAAGTCTGAATCTCTACAACACCTTCTTTTGTTGAGCTACTGGTTCCCAAGTTAACATATAAACTGCAAGGCAACAGTAAACAAACCTCATCTGAGAAACCAGGGCAATCAGTCATGCAACAAGGTGCTATTTCTTGGATGTTAAGAGGCAAAATCCAGGCCAAACTGCACACATCTATAACAACAAACACAGGAAAATTAAAGCAAGGTTCTTGGCAATTCATCCAGCTGCCTCTAATTATTAAGGTTATTATTGATATGGAGTTTTAAACTTGGTATTTTTAATACCATGCAAGAGTTCCAAAGTATTGCTGTTAATGGCACAGAAACCAGAATAGCAGAGAGTATTTCTGGCTCACCATTTCAGTGACAAGAAAAACTATCTCTTTTTATTAGGTACATTCATTGAACTCAAATCCTTCACAATAGTGTCAGTTGTCACTGACTTGAAGAAAATGTAACCCTGGGTTACTGTGTCCAGATAATAAGCGGGTAAGAACCAAAACATTCAAAATATCACAATCAAAGTTTAAACAGTCCATCCCGATGTGAGATCCCTTCAGTAACAGTCAACAAATTGTGTTCTTGCTCATTCACAGTTGCATGCAAACAGAAACTGTTGACATCCCAGCACATTTTGCAGAGACCATAAGGAATAGCCAATGAGTAACAGGATGCATGAAAAAAATGAGTAGACATTTGCACCTTTTGTTAAACAGTGCTATTGGTTTTAAATTCTTATTAGGAAGAGAGAAAACCTAAGATACCTAAAAACGCTGCATTACAGTGCCTGGACATTCGTGGGACAATCCAGATCTCACTGAAATCAATGGCAATCTCTTCAAAGACCTCAGTGGGATTCAGATCAGGCCCCTAACTCAGCACAAGCATTCTTAGCCAGATTAAATTATGGGTCTCCTGGGTCACTAGGCAAGCCTAGGCATGAAGTACAAAGGGAAAGACTCAGACACAGTTTCTCTAGTAACTGCAGGCCAAACCAAGAGCAAACACTGTTTCCCTAAACACGCTACTGGCAAGAATCACCCTTGCAGAATTTTTTGCAATTTTCTTGCTTTGAAGGATTGAGTACATGGAACTAACAGAACAAAGTGCAGCTTGTTAGTAGCAATCTTTCCTCTACAAGCTATTTGATTTTTGTGGATGGTGGACAATTTTTTCAAGAGACAGTTTATCCAGGTAAGAAGATGAAGTTCATAACTGTTGATATAAAAATCAGTAAGCCTGAGCTATTTCCATATGGGAAAACATTCTAGGTGACAATCTTCTCAGGGAAAAGCACTTTGCATTTGCTTAGTCAGGCTTTATTCTGGCCTGATCACATTCAGAAGTATCAGGTAACAGCTAAATACAAACAATAGCAGTGCTGCATGTACACAGCACCGGCTCAACTGACTACGCCATTATGTCTGAGCACAGAAGAAACCTCATATGTGGATGTTAAAAACTTACATCTCTGTGCAAAGGACTATTTTTGACTGAAATAGATCAGGAACTGATTCCAATCAAAGCCACAACTAAAATTTAAATATGTTGATTGCTCATAAATTTGACACTTTCTGGGCTTGATGAAAGGACTTAAGAAAGATATTTTGGAAATGAGCCCTGTTCTGATTAAGGTTTTTTATTTTTACTTGATTACTTAGTCAGCGGATGTTCTGTAAAAACTTAAGTGATAGGTACTTGCAGATGATTTTTCTGGTTAATGATTTTACCATGGGTACTGCATTTAATTACGCAAAGCACACATGATACCATGACCATGTTAATTACACTGATCAGGAGAAGACTCCTGCCTAAAGAAAACACTCCCTGATGTGAAAGGTCTTTGAAACAAGCTCTGTGAGGACACTCATAAATGTGCAGATAAGCAGGCAAACTGCAATGGTGTGACAAAACAGCATCATACAGGGCAGATGCAGGACATAAGATGTCACTTCTGAGAAGGCATATTCCGCAAATACAGAAGATGTTGTAGCTTGCAACTTTATCTCTAAAAAATGATTTTGGGATCTGCTTTTGCTCTGTGGACTGTCACCTTCCTTTGCAGAGAAGAAAAACTCTGCATTTCATGGGGCTATGTAACAGTGTTTAGTACCTTCTAATATTTTAAATTCCATTCATATTACAAGATAAGAATTGTGGAAAACTTACATTTGCTTGAAGAGGACTTTAAGTGTTTGAGCACCACATATTGCTGGAATTTAATTTAAGACCATCAGTCTTCAGTTACCTTAGGCAATAAAATAAACAGAAAAAACCAGACTGGTGGCGGTCTAGCTTGTTCTAAATTATATAGCAAAATAAAGATTGCAAAGCTACCTGGGCTTATTTTATGCAGTCTAGGAGCTCCTGCTGTAGTTTTGTAAGTTTTCCTGATAGTGCAATCAAGTGTTGATTACTTTTGTCGGTTCTTTCTTCCTCTCTGTTTGCATCCCATGATTTTGAAAAACAACAATAGATTTGAGCCATTCAGCTGGACATAAATTACATGGTCATATGCAGTTCTCAAAGACTATGCAATGCCCAGAAATTCTAAAGGACCAGCCCATATAAAGCATTTCAAGTCAATTAAATACTCTAAATCCCCACACACTCTTGACAGCCTTATTCCAACAATGCCTGTGGATCACACCACCAGCCAAGAATCACATCTTGCCACTGTTGCTAAGATAGCAAGGAGCATGTTCTCTTTCCCTTGTAGTTCCTCCTCTCACAAGGGGCAATGGAAAGCACAAAATGTCTTTTCTCTTGGTCTGCCTTGGTTGCCAGTGTGACTAGCATGGAGCAAAGGACAGCCTAAGGTGGTGACAGTCAGCATTGTACCAATCCAGGCTTACCTGTCTGCTTTCTGACCCTCACTCCAACGTAAGTGGCAGCAGGATGAGGCTGCCTTAGTGCTGACTATGAGAAAGAAAGTAGAAAGAAGACCTGAAATGCAAGAGAGTGAGAGGACTGCAGTGAGCTGAACAGGTCAAGAGCAAGCACACAGAAATGGCTGGCTAGGTCCCTAAGAAAGACGTGGTGTGGGTCACCATTGGGTGAAATGTGTAGCATGTGCCTCCCATCACAATTCAGTGCCAGGACCACTCATTCTTTTGAGTTGTTTGTCCTTTCAGGGGCCTCCTCCTAGAGATATGTGCCTGAACTGCTACATGTGACACTAAAGCCTGGATCACCTTTGGCATCTGTAATGCAACCTGTAGCCATTTGTCCACAGGAGCAGGACAGAAACACCATGCATGCTCTGTATTGACTTTGCCCATAGAAACCTCTTTTGCAACAAAGCTTCCTATGGCAGGAGCCATCTGTACATTTCAAAAAAATAGTCTGGTCTCCATGCCCAAGCCCCAGCTGAGTGACCATGACAACAGAGTGTACACAAAGGCTGTGGGGCTGACCCACAGCCCAGACTAGGGACACTCCAAACCAGGAGTCCCAGGGGAAGAGTTAGGGCACCCAGGGGCCACCTAAAGAACCATCCCCAGGGGCACGTCTACCAGTGATGGAATGCTGGGTACTCAGCGAATAGGTTGCTGAGGTAGCCATGGAAAGAGGAAGGAAATGAAGAGTGAAGAAGCTAAGACTTTTCCCTTGTCCATTAAATCTTTTTAAACATTTGATTATAAATGCAGTTTGTTTGAGAATTATTGCAAGGTAAGCTTCCTGAAGGTAAGTCCAGAATTCTTTTTTTTTTTTTGCATTTTAACAGTAAGACATTTATGGGTGAAAGCTAGCAAAATGAACTGAAATGATCTTTATGATGCACCCACTGCAGTTTTTAACTGTTCAGAACAATTAATTTGTGACATAAAGACTCAGTATTCAGTAGAATTGCACTAAGGGTAACATGACCAATGTATTACACTATTGTCAATTGCTTGTTGCTCTAAGAGCATTTGAAGAGACAGAATATGTTGAAAACATTTTTGTAAGCACTTTCTCTTTTTTCTAGGACTGAATGCCATTACTCAAGCACAAGACTGGTGCTTGGTTTGTAGGCAGTGTAGTTAGCTGATTGTATACATTGCTTCACAATCACTAACTTCACTGCCATCAAAACAAGGCACAGGATTCCCTGCTACCTCAGTACAGAAAACTGTACTACAAAGCTTCCTTGTGACATCCTTATCCCTACTGCAATATTATTCATTTGCAACTCTATTTCCAGAATTGTAGCTATCCAACAGAAATGTATGGTATATGTTGGCAATAGCAAGTAAAATCTTGGATCCCTTGAAGCTGGTGCCAAAATCCTCAGGAGCTTTTCTGGAGCAAGAATGCTGTCTACTGTGTTTAAATTGTTTAGCCACTTCGAAGAGTTATTATATACTTAATTGTTTATGCACCAAGGCTGAACTGAGAAATTTTTTGCTTCTGCCTTTATCTGACAGGTATTGGGAAAGCAATTTTCATTTAGCTTTCATGTCTTATTTAAGAAGCTATTAAATGAAGGGGATTTTGACCAAGTTTAAATGTCAAACTCGGAGTATGCTATAAATGTTTTTTACTCTGACCATTTCACGTAACATTTAAGAAAATAATGGAGAAAACAACAGTGCTAAAACCTGCTCTAAGAGGACTTTTTAACAAAATCCCAGTCTTCATCAAAGAAGGTATTGAAAGGGAACTGCCTCTTACATCAGCCTAGTTACTAGGCAGTGTAGTTAGCTGATTGCCAAAAGTAACAATCACTAGCCACACAGCCAGGTAAAAAGGTTTGGAAGATACCTCAGTGGAAATCAGATGCACGAGAATTTTAACAATAGAAGGCAGACAGACTAATCTCTTTGCAGAAGCCTCTAATAGACAACCAAGACAGTGAAATAAACAGGTGAATGCAACATGCAGGAGACATCGGTGCATTTGTCCAGTCAATTTAGCTGTGCCTTGCTGTGTGACACACTTCATTCACAACTGTATTGCATATAGGACACTAAAAACATGACAACAAATCAGAAGGGGGCTTTTGTCCCACAATTTGTAGACATCAGCTCCCGTTCTGATTGTGCTCATCACAGCATTACATTTGTCTATGGCCACTGTTTTCACATTTACCTCTATTTACCCTTGCTGAATAAATAAAATTGAGGACTGTGATGAGAGCTATTTCCTCTTCATAGAGAGGTCCTACGCTAGACTTGAGTGAAAATGGCATGAAGACGCTTGAAATAAGATGCACAATGTGATCAGCCTTTTGGTCTTCCATGTTTACCATGACAAGCAGTGTGTACCCTACCATGCAACTGGGTCCAGGCTCCCCAGGCATGTCTGCTGATTTGTCCCATATGAGACAGCTCCACATTTTCAGTACTATCTTCCCTCAAGCATTAAGTTGGAGAGAAAAAGAAACAAAATAATTGACACGGTATCCAGATCACTGAAGCCCATCTCCTGCAAAACAGTGGGATAGGAGCAAATATTTAGAGTCTTTCCTACTACTTTGCCAAGAAAAGAAGATGCAGACAACAGTTGTGCTTGCTATTGAGACACTGATATAAACTTTGGATGAGGCCTCTTTTAATCTAAGTAGTCAGTGTTCCAAATATATACCATGAATACAGTTCACACAAATAACATAAGCTAAAACAAATAGTATTAAATCTTGTAAAAACAATTTCAGCCTGACTCTGTAGTGATGCTTTTTTTTTTTCCTCATTGTAATAAAACATTCCACATTTTTACTGAAAAGCCTCTAGCCTGTGTTTGGGAAGCAGGCCAGAGAGAGAGCTATCTACAAGAGGTGCAGAAAGGTGCTGAGATCTGCAAGAATTTAATGCAAGTCAGCAGTCCTCCTTTTCCAATTAATAATTCCAAATGCATCTCATCCATTATCATCAATTAGCCTTCTTTCTGAATTCTGGCTGAAGCTAGCAACAGTTCCCTGAATCTTCTGTTCATTTTCTTAAAATTCAGTAACTATACATGAAAGCAAAGTTCTGCAGCTTTGGGCATTTGGCAGCATTAAAGCTGGCTGATTGATTTCAGTGAGTAAATTACTTTATCCTGCTAAAGAACATGCTATAAACCTCACATAAGTCTAAGAAAATTGAAACTGAATATAACAATGTTCACATTATTATCAGTCATAGGTGTTATCTACCGTTAAATCCAGATTTCAGACCTGATTCAGACATCCTGTTCCTGCAGCATATCCCCTGGGAGAGCAAAACCTAGAAGCTTTGTTGTGTAGATCTGGGAAGTGAATGTTGTATCCACAGTGGATCCACTGCTTTATTTTTTTTTTTCATTGTTCTCCGTGGTTCTTTCCACTAGAACACTAAAGCTCAGTTTATAACAAAGTTACCAAATCAGCTGTAGATTTCACATACTTTGCTCCCTAGCAAGCTCTCATAAACTGAATTTGAGCAATAAAAGGAAGAAGTCCATTTAGGGGGTTTTATTATTATCATTAGTGAACTCTAGATTTACTGATTTATAAGGGTTCTGCTTGGTCCGGACGGATGTTTATCAGGATAAGAAAACTCAAGAATAAGATGTCTGTATTGTATTAATGCACTTCTTCCCTTCAGTTGTAATTCACCAGATACAAAGCAGAGATAGATGAGTTTTTACCTCGTATAAGATTAAACATCTGCTCTTCTGAAGAACTATATATCCTAATTAATACAATTTCATTACTGAACAGTAGAGGGTAGAACTGAAATGCTAAAGCTGATAAGTGCAGTGGTTTGAGGAGTAACTTGAAAAACAAGATTTCAAACAATACTTTCAGAAATGACGTCTTCATTTTAGACATAAAAGCCTATTTTCATCCTCCTTATTTAAGCTTTTTAGATGGTTCGTATTAAGTACTATCTCTTCTCAAAGTTTATTAATATGCTTAACCAAGTATGTCTGCTTTGTTTACATTCTATGCATTAAAGTTAGGCCTGAAACAAAACTCTTTAATGTTGATAGTGTAGTCTTTTGTTCTAGTATGAACAGTAAATCTAGAACAAACTAGTGATAATTAACATGTTTCTGTCTTTTTAGAAGGAGCGGATTTCTTGTACACATAAACTGAGGATGAAAACTGATGCAGTGCAGTAAAGAAAATAGTCAAAATAAGTCTTGTTTTGTGGGGTTTTTTTCCCTCTGTCTTCACAGTTGGGCCCTATCTTGAGGGGAAAAAATGTTCTGGCTTTATTACTAGTATTATTATTTCTAATTTGAAAATAACTGCTTGGTTTTATCCTATATTAGTACCTGTTCTAAAAATTAGAAAGGAAAAGGCAGAAAGTCCACTGCTATTGTTCTGTACTTTACACCTTTACTTTCTAATATGTTCCATTTATTTCTAAACAGTGATTAAAGGAAGGAAGTGGAAGCTTAGTCATTTTTAAAAAGTTACGAAGATTTTTTTTTTTTTTTTTTTTTGTATTCTGGTTGGAATTCAGAAAGTCAGGAAAAAGACCAGTTGTCAAGGTGTTTCCACATTTCTGAAAAGACCAGGAAATATCAGACCCTGTTCCTTCCCAGTGTACGTTTTGACTGAATGAGGTAAGCAGCACTAGTGTGGCCTCATCAGTAGTATCACACTATATGGATGCTTTCTTCAATTATGTTTTTTAGTTAGCATCTGTCTGAGCCCCTCCATTCATTTTTATGCTCTGCAATCTGCAAAAAGTCCTCAGAGGTTGAGTCATTAAAATCTTAGCTGGAGAGATAGCATTCCCAGAACCAGCTGCACACCACCAGGAAGCAGGTTCATCACTTACTAACTTCGGAAACAAAGTTCCCGTGTTCTGTTTTCAGCCTTGAAGAAAATTCTGAGAGGCAGCTGCACATAACTATAGGGAGAGTCAGCCTTTAGTTTCAGGGACTGCAGGTGTGGTTCTATCCCTCATAGGTTGGGATGCATGGAGATGTCTCTCGTGCTCACACCTTGTCGTTTACGCGTGGGACAGGGATGCTACAAAGCTGGAGCGCTGAGAAAACACGCAGAAGTGATGAGGCGTTTGAAGTGTGGCATAGGGGATAGTTGAGAGTGGGGGCAGCAGGAGGGTTGCAGGCTCCGCTTGTGCCCGCAGCGGGAGAGGCAGCTGTCTCCGAAGGAGGGATGCGCACAGAGGGAGGCGGGTCCCGTCTTTGCTCGCCGCCTCCTCCCCGCCGCATATGATGCTTGCCGGGCCCGGCCCGCTGGCCCGGAGCCCGGGACGGGAGGCGGTGACGGCTCCTCCCCGCTCCCTCTCCTCTCGCCGCAGCCGGGCCGCGGGCCACTCGGATGGGGCCAGGCAGCGCAGGCAGCCGGCGTCCGGCGCACCGCTATCGAGCCCGAGACGATGCTGGCGGTCGCGGCCCTAGTCGCCGCCGCGCTGGGCTGGGCTGCGGGGACACGGCTAATCAGTGGTAAGGGTGCGGGCAGGGTCCCGGGGAGGGCCGGGGAGCGGACTCGCGGCCAGCAGCCCGTGAAGGGTCGTCCACTGGCCCGAAGTGGGGCTGCGCTGCCGGCTGCTCCTCTCTTGCACTCGGAGGGCTTGGCTGCCCGGGGAAGGCATGGACGGGAACGCGTGTGCGCTGTCCTGTGCGGTCAATTTCCCCTTCTGCCTGCACAGCGGGAGCTAGCCCTGCCTGCCTTCCCATCCTCCGCACTGGGTGGAAGCACCTCTGCCTTTCTGGTCGTGAAGGGGACACACCGATAGTCTGGTTTCATTGTCCTGTCATGGCAAAAACTTCTACTCTCTTTGCTGCATTTCTGTCTTGGTTCTAGTTCTGAATGCTGCCCTGGCTAACGGAACTGGTCTTGTCATCCACCCCTCAATCGTAAATAGCGGCCTGGTTGAGTTTCCAGCCAGCACTAGGTCATCTTCCTCTACAAAGTTTCTTTTGATTGTTAGTTTGTCCTGGTTTTGTGCAATGGAATGTCGCCTATCTTGATGCCTTTCATAGAATACAAAGATATATGTCAGCTCAAGGCTGGACCAGCGTTTCTTTTTGGAGGTAGTACCCGATCTAGGTAGTCTAATCTGGTTTTAGGGCATAGAGTAGCCAGTAGGCGTATTCAGCAAAGAGCCTGAACACTGTGGTTGTGTATCAGAAACAAACGAGTGCAGTTTGTGACACTATTTCTAGACAGTTGCTGCATGTTTTTAATAACAATGTGCCATCTGTATTTTTCTTATATCTTTCACAATAGCAGTGGACACATCCCTCAGAAGAGGTAAGGGCTTTTTGCCTTTTTGCATGAGTATTATGTTACTGAGAAAAACACAGGTTATGCCTGGAGATGTATTTTTAAACACTGCTTTTGCAGTACAGCCGGTTTTAATTTCTGTGTAAAATGTTAACAGACTCTGAGTACTTAACTGTTCAAAAATTCCAGTATGAAAGAGCTTTAAATTCCAACTGCTAGAGCAGCCATGCAAGAACCTTTAAGAAAGCCGACATATATCCCATGGGGAGGTTTATCTTGACCTATACTCACATCTCATTTGTTCTGAATACATTAAAAATTTTGCTAAAAGTTTTTCTTCTCTAAAAACATATAGGTTAGCAGATTGTGATTGACAGCAGATTGAAAAGAAATATTTACTGAGTAAAAGCAAAACTGTTTGTTTCCACAATCTAAATATTGGAACTCTTCTGCTGAGAAACTTACAAGTGCATCGTTTTAGATTATGTATCTTTTCACTTTGATCTTTACTTTCCTTGGAATCAAAATAAGCCCTGCTGCTTCATGCATGAGAAAGTCCTTGGCTTATGACAGCCTGAAAAACAGACATTGTTTACTTCCTGAGTAGTCAGTAACATTACAGTGCAGAGCAATGCTTACAATTGGTCTCTGAACACATCTTGACACACTGCAGTACATACTCCATGAAGCTATTACATGTACACCAAAAGATAAATTATTCTTATCTCTGCTTGTGTAAGAGTATCTCTAATTTTAGACATTTATACTCTTTTAAAATAATAATCATTTTTAAAAGCTTCCTTGAACCCTTGTAAGGGAATTATTTTTAAAAGATTGCACGTCAGCTTGATCTCTGGCACAGCACTGCTTCTTTGTAAAGGAGCTCTTAGGCTCTTCAAATCACAGAAAATTCATGAGCTGAGAAGTGCAAGACATGAAAGAACAGTGCTGTGCAGCTCAACCTAAACTGTTTCACACAGTAAGAAAAGGTTGGAGATGCCATTTTCTAGGACAGTAATACAAGAGGCTTTTTACTTGTGCTGTGTTTTTCATATAAACTTTTGTATGGTGCAAAACTCGACCAAATGAAAGTATTAGCATTCACACTTGGTACTAACAGGCACCATTCCTGAAACAGGTTTTTTCCTGTTTCTACAGGGCAGACAGTTTGCCGGGGTGGAACGCAGAAACCATGCTACAAAATAGTTTATTTTCATGATGCTTCACGCAGGATCAGCTATGAAGAAGCACACCTTGCCTGCAGAGCTGATGGCGGACATCTAGTCAGTATTGAAACAGAAGCAGAGCAAAGACTGATGGAAAAATTTATTGAGAGTCTCTTAGCTTCTGATGGAGATTTTTGGATAGGGCTTAGGAGGAAAAAGGACGAGGTGGACAATAGTACAGAGTGTCAGAACCTCTACTCTTGGTCAGATGGCAGCTCATCCAAGTTCCGGTAGGTATTTGTGAGTGAGACTGGGAACCAAACTGGTCAGGGACTGTCACTTGCCTTTAACAATCAGAAGGAGTTCTTTAAAAAGCATTGAGCAGTTTTGTCCCAGCTGTCACCTGTGCCCCTTCTGTGGTCACTGAAGAGTGCTATTCTTCCCATCTCATCCATAAGACACCTAGACTATCTAGCCTAGGCTAGATTGATTTTTTTTTTTTGATTGCTGAAAGAGGTGGAAGAACAAACAGTCTGGTCTTCGAAACCCCTGGTTATGCATGTACAAAAATAATACTAAAATGTCTAAAATTGTGTAGAGAAGTCAAAGTTCTCTTGAGCTTTTACTCAGTCTTGCAGAGGAGTTTCAGGCAGTGAAGTACTCAACCTGTCACTCCCTAATATTTGCTCAACACCTTGCTCAATGCATTTTCTCTGGAAAGTAAGATTTACAAAAAGGTAAGATACACTGTATATAAACATATTGTTATTATTCCTATTTTCACACAGGGGAAGCAGGAGTTGAAGGTGGGGTGTGCTGAGGTGTAAACCTGTTTGCTTCTGCCCTCTGTGATGCCCTGTATGCTATGTTCCTATCTGAACTTCTGCAGTACCAAACTCTTACCTGACATGTTTGATATCAAACTCTTACCTGACATGTTGGTTGTATTTTCTTAGGAACTGGTATGCTGATGAGCCATCCTGTGGGAGTGAAATCTGTGTTGTAATGTACCACCAGCCATCTGCCCCACCAGGTGTCGGAGGTCCTTACATGTTTCAATGGAACGATGACAGATGCAACATGAAAAATAACTTCATTTGCAAATATTCTCTGGGTAATGAGTTGTTCCGTAGCTTTAAAAACCAACCTGTCCCCACTCTCTAAGAGACTCCTGTTTTACTAGAAAGTTCTGGTGGGAGACAGATATCTTTAAATTTGTGGAAGTCCCAAGGAAAAAAATCTTTATCTAATATCTGTAGCTACTTGCCATGTGACTTATATGAACTCTCAAAGGATTTTTATTAAGTATTTGTAATATCAAAAATGGGGACTGAGAAAGAACACTAAACAAGAGTGCTCATGTTATTAGACTGTACAGTACACTTGGTCTCCTTCAAGCAAATGAGGAAATTGTCCATATCTTTTTTTTTTTCTTTTAGAGAAGCCAACAAATGCTCCAATAGAGAATTCTCAGAAAGGTAAGTTACAAATATTTGTTTGGGGCTTTTTTTCACGCTATGCTAACTTTCAGTAGAAATGCCCTGTGTTACATCAATTGTCATGTGCATTCGCAGACTGAGCAAGAAGCTTCCCTGCAGTTTGCACTTTCCTTGTGCTATTCTATAATTCATTCTGCAGGAACACAGTCTTGCTGTTGTTGCAGTATCCTGTACCACTGGTCATGCTACAGAATCTAAGCAAAAGAGTATCCGTCCACCTTACACGTCTTTGTCGCTATCAAACTCTTCCATCTCCTCTTGCCCTCACTTATGATTCTCAAACTCTTTCAAATAACATCTGTGATATTAATTAAGCTACTTCTTTTCAGATGTTACAACAGCACCCTTGAACCCAGTATTCCCAGAAGAACGCCATAAGAAAAATGCTAATATAACAGTTGTAGAGACCAAAGGTATGTTGTGCATTCAACAGCTGGCCTGTTCTCTAACTGTGCAGGCCCACCTTTCTCACATGTGGCTGCAAGCAGTCAACACTTGAGTTTGATGTGTTTGACTCTGAATGCACGAGGCTGAATTTAGACAACTGCATCAGAAGAAAAAAAATTCCCTCAGATCTTTTCCAATACAAGACTAAGCTGATTGTTTTGGCTACCAGAATATTCTAAAGCTAAAGCTGTGCAAATTTTTTTAATCACTTTTGAGTGTTTAAATTGCCAACGTTTTGTTCATGTCTATTATTAACTATGAAAAAACTTTCTCCTCACCACACTGACTTCCTTCTACAAATACACTGATCATAAAAGACGCTTTTCTCTGTGAAATCTGTTGGATGAAGGTAAGCTTTTAAAAGACAGCATTAACTTGTACTACTAATGTCTTCTTACAGCGAGAAAGGGAGGGTTGTTGGTCCTCATCTTGAGGATTTGAGTTAATTTTACTCCAAGCTACTTAACTAGATGTTCAGTCTCTGTTACACTCACTCCCTTTTAGAAGTGGATGCTGCTAGGTTATGAACAAGACTAGAAGCCCACTGAAGTGTGATGGTGCCACCTTTTGCAACCATTAGTTTTTCTATGAAGTGCTGTGCATGTAAGTGCAACTGGAAGTGAATAAAAGCCAGAATCTCATTTTTTTACCCCTAGAACCTCTTCAGAGTCTTGCCTACATCCTTATTCCCAGCATCCCTGTGCTGCTTCTCCTGATGATCATTACAGCCATCTTCTGGTTTTGGCTTCTTGTGAAGAGGTAAGTGACATTTTTGGGTAAGAAGTGAACCTGTGATATCATGTCCTGGCAATCATTTTACAGGATTCTGTAAGATGCTCTGGAAAGGACTGCTTTCACACAAATATTTAACAAGTGGCATGGATGCTCCAGGCTCAGTTACTTGCTAACTAAAATTTTAAGTAAATCACATTATTAGATTTTATTATGGTCACAGACATACAGTAGTTAGAGAATAGTGTAAAACAAGATGATGATTTTAAAGAGTTAGTACTGAAGTTTTCTTATTAAAGATTTTAATTACCAGAAGATCCCCTTCAAAAAGTGAAAAACAGTATTAGAAATGAAAGGATATATGTTTGGAACAACTGGCATTTACTCACTTCTTCTTGATTTCTCTGTGCGCACAGTACCTATGGTGAGGATGCTGGCTGTGGTTTTGGGAGCGTCAGTATTGAGTGTTGAGTTTTGCTGCCTCAGCATCTGAGATGGCAGCAAGGTACAAAGGGTACCTCAGCAGGTCCTGTCATGGTACTGTCTCTGATACGCAGCCTGCTGCCACACACCTGGAATGCCAAGTAGCAACAAATGCCATCCTGAGTCCGGGCTGAGTGTCAGCTTTCCTAAAGGGTCATTGTTAAATTACTGTGAGAGTGATGTGACATTGTTTTGTGTTTGCCTCTGTAAAAAAGCATATTACGACTTGTTCTCTTTCCTCCATCACTAAGGAGACGAGAGCGAATAGATGCAAGCCCAAAGGAGGAAGACACATGGCTGGCTAACCCCAGGAGGAACAGTCCGAATCTGGATATTTACAAAGTAATCAAAAAGCAATCAGAAGCAGACCTGGCTGGAACCAGGCCTGACTCTAAGAATTATTCCTTCCGTGCACAGGAAGATAAAGTGCTTGACAGCCTTTCCAGGGATTATGATGATGCAGCCATGAACACATCGACGAGTGGCTTTGTGACATTGGCCAGTACTGAAAGTGGTTTTGTGACCAATGATATCTATGAGCTGTGTGGAGATCATGTAGGGAGGAGCAAGGAATCAGCGTGGGTGGAGAATGAGATTTATGGATATTAAAGAAATGGACAAAAAAAAGCCTGCAACAGAGATGACAAAGTGATTATCAGTACAAGTTTACTTGCCTTTCCTATGCACTTTTAAAGATAACAGTATATGTGATGTTGATCCTGGTTTTGCATTGTCCCTGTATTAATTTTTTTAAAGAATCTGTCTGTTGCAAACATGAAAATTCTTTGGTCATTTCCCACAAGTGCTTCTCTCACTTTCTAAATGTTATAGGTGAGGCTGATGTTCACAATGGCTCTGTTTTGTAGTATCGCAGTGTCTGCCAGTCCCACTTGGTTCCTCCACCAGACAGTGATGCAAGATGGAGCCTTGAAAAAAGTAAAAACAAAACAAAACAAAACAGTCTTCTGTTTTGAAAATGACACCCAGTTAGCAACAATTTCTCCTGAAAAGCAAAACCCTGATAGAGGAGAGCAGTCATTGCTGGGCACCTGCAATGTCTGGGGTTTCTAGCGCAGTAATTACTGTTCTTTTATCAAGAAATTGTGTGTCTTTTGATTTTTTTACTCTTGCATGCTTGGATTCTTTTTTTTCTATTTATTTTTATTTTTCTTGGTTTGTTTTTGTTTTTGTTTTTTTGGCAGGCACTAAAATATCTTTTAGGCAACGAAAAATAAGGAAATGAGGGAAAAATCTAAAGCCAGATGTTGGAGCTTAGGTGCATAAACATGTCTTTACATGTTTTACATGCTACATTTTGACAACTGTGTGCCCTGGTCTTTTGAGCTGCTCAGGCATAGTCAGCTGCATGTCAGCTTAGCATCTCTGGAAGTTATTAGAGAGAGAGGTAATGTTATCATTGCTTTTCTTTGCCATCTCCGTTTAGTAGACCATGGACAGTTGCAGTACTGCTTGTGACCACAAGAGAGAAGACGTGCGCCACATTTGGTGCCGTCGGCCGCTAGTTGGAAACGGGCGTTTGTAACCTGAACTTTGGGGCCAAAAATGCCGTTCCAGTGGAAAACACAAGGCGGTTTCTGCCAAAGTTTTCTATTGCAAACAAAAGATCCGACTGCACCAGATTCTGGTGAGATTTTTCCATGGATGAAGATAGGCAGCAAACAAATAAATATTTTATTACTAAAAATTGTCTTTATTATAAAGTGATTGGCAATAAATATCAGGCAATATTTTGCACAATGTAGAAAAAAGTTGCTTTGAGCACACCAAGCTTTAACACATCATGCTGGAATTATTATTTGGTCAGAGTTTCAGACTTCTGAAAAAAAAAAAAGTGAAGCATCTTGTAGGATAAAACAGGAGTGAAATTTCATGAGTAGCAGCTCATGATCGTGCCATTTTCTGTTCAAGTAGGATAATGGTAAGCTTGCTCATGCATCTATCAATCATTTTAAAGGGTCGATGTCTGACTAACTCGAGTCATCAGTTAGTCATTACCGGAACTTCTTAAGCGGATAAATAGAATGGTAATAGGACAGTTATTACCCCATAGCAGCAGCATCTCAAAATGTCATTCCTTAGAGATATCTCATGAATAGCAAGTGCAGCAAAGGACAAGTGTTTTCAGAGGTCTTCAGTTCCCTTTGCAGAACAGACATTGCTTTTTGACATGTCATAAATTTAACCTACTTTCTACAAGTATGAGGCAGCTTTATATGTAAAGGGAAAGCAAGAGAGAGAAGTTTGTTTCTTGCACTCTTCCATTCGCTTTTTGTGGACACGTTCTGTTTCCAGATGCGTAGGGAATAGAATGAACAACACGTAGGATCAAAACTACAATAGAACAACAATTGTCCTGCTGAGGAGGATTTGGGGATGCTGATGTACTTTCTCATCTGGAGTAACTCGGTCTGCTTCTCGCTGCCAGGAAGGAGGTATTTCTGTCAGGGAACTATGGCAGAGCACCCCCCAGTCTGTGACCCAGGTAGAGCAAGCCCAAGGTCTTACTGCAGCCTTGGGGCCACGGAGACCTCAGTTCAGGGCTGGAGAGACACCAGGGCGTTCTTTGTCCTTATCCCGCTAAGGAGAAGCTCCCGGTGGCCTCACCATCTCTCTCCACCAGCCAAGCCGCGCGCTCAGGTGCGAGAGGCAGGGGTGCCGAGAGGCCGATGGGGGAGCTTTCCCGTGCCGCAGGGAGGGGGCAGAGCACCCGCGGAGCCGCCGCCGCCGGGTCCGGTGGGGCGGGGAGGAGCGAGGGAAGCCCGGGCGCCCGCCCCGCCGCGGTGGCTGCCGTTGCCATGGCGAGGCCCCGCCCGCGCTGACGCGCGCAGTGACGCGCGGTTGGTGGAGGAGGGCGGAGGGGGGCGGCGCGGCGCGGCTCCAGGGCGCCGCAGACTAGACTCGAGCCGCGGCCGCCGCTCGCGCCGGAGCCGCCGCCGCCCCCCGCGCCCAGCATGGTAATGGCCGAGCCCCGGCGGCCCCCCCCGCTGCCGCCCCGCGGGCTCGGGCCCGTCCGCGTCGGCTTCTACGACATCGAGAGCACGCTGGGCAAAGGCAACTTCGCCGTGGTCAAGCTGGCGCGGCACCGCATCACGCGTAGCGAGGTGAGGCGCGGCGACGGGGGCCCGCGATCGCCGCCTCCCCCCCCGGCCTAGCCCGGGCCCCTCTCGCGGCCGCCGGGCCTCGCCCGACCGGGGCGTCCGCAGGAGCGGGAGCTCGCGGGCTTGGGAGGCGGGCGCAGCGCGGATGGCGGCGGCTGTAGAGCCCGGAGAGGCTGCAGCTGCGCGGTTTGAGGGCGGCCGGCTGCGGGGCTGGTGCTGGGGTCGCGGGGCGAGCGGCTGGGCTGAGGGGTTCCGCTGCGGAGCCGGGGTTTTACTGGGGGTGGTCTGGGTGGTTCGGCGGGGGCAGGCAGCAGTGCTCTTGCGGGCTGAGTTGCTCTTTTTGTCCCTTCCGCCACTGGAGCCCCGTCCTGTAGGGAGACGGAGGAGTATTGAGTTGAAGTGGTCGGCTACGGGCAGGCATGGGAGCAGGACCCTTGGCCGCCGTTCTTGTTTGTTTCTCGCTTTCATCTTCCTGCGAAGGGTGACGATAATGCCTCCTAGTCCCGGCTGTAGCGAGGTGCACCGTGGCTGTCCCAATAAGGATGCTCGGGCTAAGAGGGTGCAGCCGGCGGGCAGCTGTTGACTTAGTGAGTGTAGTTAAGGTTAAAACCTTGTGTTGTACCTGTCTTCATATCCTGCATATTTCACGGTTTCCTGACCTGGCCAACGCTTGCAGATGAACGGTCCTACCTCAGTTATCTGCTTCAGCAAGGGAACTGTCGTGTGTTTGTGTGTGTCCCAAATTCTACAACACATCATCCTGCCAGTTAAGCAAATTCACCTATTTTTAATGTCTTTGTTTAACTGCCCCCCTCAATGTGTGTTACTCGGTGGTTATTAGCTTATAGATTGTTAATATCTTAACACTTTCCCTAAAACAAAAATTGTTTGTAAGTCTGTGTGCATAAAATGTGGTCATGTTCACTCTTTAAAAACAAGTATCTGATGAGAGTCTTTGAAAGACTAGCTTGCTCTTGTGTTTTCTCAGGTAGTTCTAGTTGCTACATCTAGAGGTAAGCTTTTTGTGAGGCTCTGCTGTGGTTGCATTCATTGTTTACTGAATAAGAGCTTACTGTGCTGCACTGTACCAGGCAAAAGTAAATAAAATATTGTCCAAAGTACAAGGGGGAGGGGGAAAAAAAAAGAAAAAACCTGCAATTACTCAGTTTCTGTGGCCTTGTGTGATAAAACTATTCCTTATGGGAATTCCTTATAGAAACCCCTAGTTTGGGCTTCAGTTGGTGGCATTGTTCTGGCCATGCGATGATGGATGAGCTTTACATCCAAAGTAGCCAAAGAAATTTTGCTTGTTTTCTTATTCCTCAAGTTTCATAATAAGCTGTTAATCATTCTTAAATCTTTTCTCACTATTACTGAGGAGCCAAGCAAAGACACTGCCATGTTAGTGTTCCGTTTCCAGGTTTGATGCCGTATGCCAAACCTGTAAACGTTTCCCTTGAAGACAGTAAGCTGTCAATTCCTTTTTAATTTCATTTCTTTGGCAGACTTTGTGATGTGAATGAAAAGTTTCATCTTCATTCTCTGTAGTAACAGAGGTAGTGCTTGACTCTCTTTCATGACAGTCCATACAGGGTCCACACGTACTGCATGGCTGAGTGTGACCTTTGCTTTGCTTGTTTGTGTGTTTGTTGTCATTGAAGTTAACAACACGTGCTTTCCTGACTTACTAATTTATCCTGTTGCCTAGAAGTCCTGTGATCCCAGGGTAACTTTTGTTACTGAGGCATGCACAAATAAGCAAAATTTTTCCTCTGAAGGAGGAGACTGAGAAAAGAAAACAAAAGTAATTGGAAGCATAAAGAAGATGGATATTTGCTTCAGCAAAACATGGTGATGTAAGAAATAATAAACAGTAGTGAAAAGATCTCAGAATAGATAAAGATATTACTTGGGGGGGAAAAAAAAGCCAAGGATGAAGGCTAGCTTTTGTGAATAGGCTGTATGGGAAAGAGTCACATTCCTCACCCACCTCCAACACTCTGTAACTAATACCCCCTAAGGATCAGTCATCTACAAAAGAATACTAGCCATCTCTCCTCCGGTGCAAATGAATCCCTTCTGACTAGTACATCCTTAGGTTCTGAGGCTTTTAGCTGTCCGTTATGTTACAGGTGGTTTGCACTTCGTGACACTAGTTTAGATGCCAGTGCTTGATCAAGGGTAAAAGTGAATGATAAAAGTGGAGCCAGCAGCTCCCTGTGCTACATAGCTGCAGTTCAGGTTAGTGGAGTAATTCTGTGGGAAAATGACACTATTGCCAAAGATAAGACTCAGGGTGCTGATTTAACTGTTTGCAGCTGTGGGCTCCCTAGATCCATTGCAGGGGGGAGAGGAGGAACACATCCATATCTGGAGGCAGAGTGTCGGAGCTCACAGATAGATCAGGTTATATATCAGAAAATCTGCTGCTTTCATAAGTCTGTGATACCCAAACACTATGCCGTTGCAAGCTGGAGTTGCTGCCATTTGTGTGTTTAATTTTAATTCGCTTTATCTACTTCTAGGACTTCCTGAGTTAACAAATCTGAATTTCTGTAGCCTACTTGAAACCTTAAAGCTTGCACTTGCATGGAGAAATCTCTTTCTGTGTATTAAATTGATAGGCCATGTGGAGAGCTGTTCTGGGGTTGGGATTTTTGGAGGGTTGTGGGTTTTTTGGAGAGACTATTTGGAGAATTAAATTAATAACATAAACCCAGAGAAAATCGAAAACTGGAGTAGCTGAAGGAAAGAGCAACTTTCATCTCTATTGACAAGTATTTTGCCTTCGGTGCTTGACAGTTTCAATTCCCAGATGTCAGATGAGGACTGTGCAAACTCCAGTTCTCTAGGCTTTTTGTAAAAGAAGGAAGGAAGGAAATGTTTGCTATTCTTAATATTTTTAAATTAAAAGAAACCATTCAAGTTGCAAAGATATTTTGATGCGTAAGTCTTTAAGAATCAAAACCTGGTGACAGGAGAGGATTCCCTTGTTTTGTATGTACTAATCCTATATATTGTTGTTTGATGGGGATATTTTTGGCTCGTTGTATCTTATTTTCCTTAGAAGAAGTGCTAAATATGTTAAAAAAATAACCCAAAAAAACTAGAGTGACAAAACTTGGGTAACTGTCCTTGATTTTGCATGTGCCAAATTAGAGTTAGCTTGCCTGTGCTATGGCAAGGATTGACCATACTAGAGAAACGAGGAATCATTTCTGTGTGCAATCAGTCTCTGCACTGTCTTAAAAAGATTAAAGTGATGTTCCGAGGTATTTGCAAGATGCTAGCAGTTGTTAGCAAGCTGTGTATTTGGGAACAAAACATACTTTTCAGATAGGCAACAGTTCCATCTTGAAGCAGCTTCTCCACCTCTAAGAATTACTTACTTTTTTTTTTTATTTTCCTGTCACCATGACACAGCTGAGATTGTGGAAAAAAGTGAGCTGATGCTGTTCAATGCACTACTCCATCATGCATTGTTATTAAGTTCCTGGATTTTAAGTATTTTCAAGTAGTTTTTCTCTAAATCTATGGTCCTGGCATGATGCATGAAAACTGAAGATTCAGAAAAGACTGAGCTATCTAATCTGCATTTGACTACCGTAGAAGCAGGGGTGCCAGCTGCTACTATGCTGCTTCTCCTATAGAAGCCTGCCACTGTGTGCACACATATAATGCACATATTGAGAGCTGTACAAGAATTGCAAAGAGCAAAATGTTTTCTTTCAAGTAGGCACACACTTTTACTCTGTTTTCAAAAACAACTGCTTAATAATAGCAAATAACTCCACATTGTAAGACAAAATATGACTGGATGTAATGTGGTGGATTTTTTTTTTTTAAACTAAAAACCTGTTTAAACTGGAAATAAGGCTTATTCTTCATTAGTTTGCACCTCTTGTATCTCAAGTAAGACAATTAGTGGAGAGCTGTGCTTGGAATTATTTCACATATACGAAACACCAAACTAATGTGGTTAAACAACACATACTTTCATGGATAGATAGCTGTCAACTGAATGATAGAGTTTAAGAAGTCTTTTTCATCTTTCTTTGAACACATTAGGGATGTAGCAGCACAAAACGCATCTCTTAACGTGATGACAGAGGTAGCAAGTGGCCTACTGAGACAGTGGCTCAGTCTGTAGTATTCCAAAACAAAATCCAACGTTTACAAAGTCACATTTAAGATAATTTTTCTAGCTTCACAGTTGGCTACAGGATTTCAGGTAAGGAAATGTGTCAAAACTATTGAAAGAGGAATTTTCTGGAGCTGTTCGGCTCCAAGAAATGTGTAATTTGAAGGCTTGTTTTCTTGTCCCCATGTCTTAAGAAGAATGATTTGGCTTCAGTCTTTTTGATAGTCCTTAGGAACTGATGTATTGCTAAATGTGTGTGGCAAGGAGATAGGATAGGAAAATTGTGGCAAAGGAAGAAAGCAGGAAACACTGGAACGTGAACCTCTGTTCTTCGCCAGAAAGTGTAGTGAAGGTTACAGAAGGATTTGTGGCCGTGCTTCTCAGATGTGTATGACCCATTCTTTTTTGTTTGTTTGTTTGTTATTCTTTTTCTAAATATGTTTTTCCTCTAATGAAATTTTACTGGTGGTTGCTCAGGAAATAAGATCTGTTCAAGTATTTTAAGCATGTAAAAATGTCAGCTTCATATTTTTATTTTATATTAAATTGCTTTTTTTAGTAACTGATACTATTATATAGTTGCATACTGTTATGAACCTTGGAAAACATAAAACTACAGTAGACACCCATTATGGTTGGAAATTTAAGTAGAAATGGAAGTATTTAATCTCTAAAACTGAAAGACTAATGAGTTAATAAATATTTCCCAATGTATGAGAATTTTGTCTGATTTTCATTGTTTGGTTACTTTGACACAAACTATCTAGTGATGTGATTTCATCTTAATAAACTGTACCTGCAGAAAAAAATCCAAAACAATAATCAGAAGTCATTTCATTAGATGTACTCTTAAAATAGGCCAGGGAGACTTAAAGGTAGGGGATTTGTGTGGTGTTTTTCTTAAGCTTCATGAATGATTGTTTGCATCCTCTGCTGCCACATGGCATATAATCAGACCAAATAAGGAAGTAGCTTGCTGTTCTGCCTTCAGAAGTGAGCCAAAGGGGAGCAGCTGAGAGAATGAGCAATTGCAGTAGGGAACAGTGAAAGGGAGTGCAAATCTGGCAAGACCAAGTGGGAAGTGTGCATTTGGATAGTTCAGGCCCATGCATATTACTATTCTTTTTTTGCCTTTCCTGTATTCCGTGCATGTGTGGAGTCAGGCCTATATTGTCAAGCTCTATACATGTACCAAATGTAAGACAGCAAATGACTTGTAACTGGAAGGAATGGGAATAGGATAAGGGGGTAACAAATAGGAGCAGACGCAGGTCATCCACATGTTTAGAACTGTATTATTCCCTTTATTACAAGGATAACCAATGAGGATTTAGGGAGTTTTAATCCTGCTTTTGCTATTTGTCTGCAGGTGGCAATAAAAATCATCGACAAATCTCAGCTGGATGCTGTGAATCTGGAGAAGATCTACCGAGAAGTGCAGATAATGAAAATGCTTGATCACCCGCACATTATAAAGCTCTACCAGGTATGGTTAGTAGTGTCTTTATTTTCCCTTCTCCCCCTCCCTTTTTGCTCCTGTGTGAAGAGTTTTCTCTACACCGGTAACTTGTGGCAAATCACCAGTCTGTGTCAAAATCAGCTTTTCTGGAATTGATTTGCATTGGATAAGTGCTTCACTTTTTTGAAAGTACATAGTAACATAGTTGTGGGGTTTTTTTCGTTCTGTGGTACCAGTTAGGTTGGCCATGTTAGATACTCAAGTGCACCTGAAATCTGTTTAAAATATGGAGAAGGTTGGAAATTTTATCTTAGTGAAAGAGCTGAGTTGATAACAGCCCACGATGAGACTTTGTTCTCTATTAGTAGACAAGGTACTATGTAAGTTAGAGCAGGGTGGGCATACTCAGCATAATTTACCTACAGTGAGTACTAACTGGGAGGATCTGTGTCAATAGAGTGGTTTTCTTTACTCAAGTCTTGTCTCAGAATGCATATTGAGGAGTACTTGCAGCCTTAGTTTTCTTATCTAAAGATGATAAGACATGAAGATATGTAAATCCAGATTCTGCAGACATGCTTGTGATGTAAATGCACACCAAGCAAAAGCTTTCCAAACATTTCATCTTGAAGTACAGTTACTAGGAGATGAATAACTAGTTCTTTCTGTTGTGGATATGGCCAATTTTATATTTATCCTAAAGTGAATGATGTGTGTTGTGGAAATGAATGCATTGCACAAAGGATTAATAATTATGATACAATAATATGTATTTACATAAGAGATAAACCTGCACTTGTGACAACCCAGTGAAAACTTTTGCAGGTTTTTACTTACGACTTTTTCTTTTAGTATGCATAGTTTGTATAGTAAAATACAGGTTTGTTTTATATTATTTCTCTTCTGTTTCATTTTCTGTTCCTGCAGACATATGGTAAAATGTCTGAAGCTGTTGGCATTTCTCCTTCAGTTAACTCTTGCTTTTCTGCAAACATTCCCTTTTGGGGTCTGTTTCACAGTATTCTGTTTAACAAATCACACCTTGCTTCAGAGATAGTCTTGCTTGTTTCAAATAAACCTAGCTCGACAAACAAACAAAGATCATGTGTGGCAAAACCAAACTCAGAATTTCCATTCATCGAACTGTGTCTATGAAGACAATGTGAGCACAAAGATTTGGAGCTGTGGTGTTGCAGTTGTTCTAAAGAATAAAGATGAAGACTCATCCAGCTTTAACTTCAACTTATGGGAAAGAGACTGGCACTTCTACAAAATATCAATTCCCTGAGTAGAAATGGTCTTAGGGAGTTAAATTCCTAGCTAGCTTGAGTAATAGCTATCACAGTTCCTTCTGAGTGAATAACGAAACACAAAAATGGCTGTGGAGAGCCTGAGAACAGTTAAATTATGTCCAGAGATCAGCAAGATCACTTGAAAAGGAGCATAATTGTATATAGTGCTTGCCCCTTTACTGCTAAGGGATTAGCTTGTTAAAATGCATTCGGCAGATAGGTGAGTTTGTAGTTAAAATAGCCTGCAAATTGTCTCACTAATTTGCTTGTATAAGGTGTACATCACTAGTTTTTGAGTTGTCTCATGTCATGAGGTTTGTCAAAATTAGGTAATGAAGCTAGCAATCTTGGCTTGATGAAAAATGGTTCCATAGATATGTAATCCACAGACTGTTGCAGCTTCCTGTCTCCAAATGTTGGTTTAAAACAGTTTTTTTCCAAGCTGTTTTGCCTTCCAATTACAGACATTTCAGTCACAATATGCTCAGCTGTTGCAGAATTAAACAAGGGTACAGGAGAGCCTGAAGAACTGGCATCTTATTCTGTCTGCTTGTCAGTTTTTTTGGTTGTTCTGCTGGTTTCATGACTATATCTTTCAGGATTTGCCTTTTTTTTTGAAGCATTCCTCTAAAAAGAGTTTATTTGTGAGCAGCTTTCTAGTACTTCCAGCTTGCATATAAATACAATGCAAAAATCAAACTCAAGATTATTTTTGTCCACAGACAGCTGAACTAACTCTTTTTACTGTGATTATTAAGGTTGCTGTATTGTACTGAAGGGAAGTCCTAAATGACATTTTTATGTTGAAGTGGAGAATTTTTCACTTGTAGGATATAGTAATAGGAAGGTTGGAACTTACCAGAAGAGAAAGTAGAAGATGCTTAAAGCTTGGTAGGTTTTTTTCCCCTCACCACACCAGAGGATATATTAAGGAAGTGATAGGTCCATCGCTCTGCTGTCCAAAGGTATAATGGGATCCTGTGAGGTGGTGCTTTTACCTGAATTTTGCAATGTTTTAAGACTGATTCTTATCTATGGGATCTTCTTTCTTTCTAGAACTAGTGAACTGTTGGTAACAGAGGGCAGTATTGACCTCAGTCTGCTTTCCCAAGCTCCAGCCATCAGCGTGTTAGAAAAGCGGAGCAAAGGAATTACTTTAGGCCAATTGATTAAAGGAAAATTATTATTAGTTTTATTATTAAATAAACAAATACATCCTTGTGTTTAGGAGGCACATACTCCCCCTGAAAATGTTGAGGTAAAGCAAAGTGAAAGAATGTGATAACTGTATGTTTAAGGCAAAGACTTTAAGGTCTTTTCCAGAAGAGAAAAATGAAACCAAGTATCCATTTAGGTGTGTGTTTGCTTTTTGCTCTTCCTGCAAACAGTCTCATGTGTGATTTCTCCATCAACAGGTGATGGAGACCAAGAGCATGTTGTACCTTGTGACAGAATTTGCCAAAAATGGAGAAATTTTCGGTAAGCAAAAGAATATTTTCACGTTCTTCATTTTACTGTCAACCTCTGAAGTTTATCAATTGTATTATCATGCCCAAGGGTCCATTTTACTGTAGTATGTCACTTTCCCTTTTTGTCAAGAAATGTCGTGACTGTTGGTGTTTCTTATTTTAGAACTAAAAACTTATTGAAAACTGTTACAGTGTACACTAGTATGAGGGAAAGAGTTCAAAATTACTGATGTTCCTTTAGCACCTCTGTACTAACATTCTTCAGTCTTCATAGCTTCAACTAGCTTGTGTGATTTACATCTGGCTTAACAATAGTAACTATGTGCTGCTTTGGGCTGAAGTTCAGGAGCCGTTGTTTTCATCTTGTCCTTCAGTTTCCTCATGTGGTCTTGCACTGGATTTTAGCATGAAACTATCAAACGAGTGATAATAACACAACTTCAACTAGAGCTCCACTACAGCATTTGACACAACAAGGTGTCTGTACCTATTCACGTACTTTTCTGCTACTTCCTTTTTTTCACTTCATACAAGAAATATGAAGGAGAGAAAGACTGAGTAATAGTTAAGAGACAGGCATTTCAACTGCCAGACACGGTGCCTGAGAAGAGCAGTTTAACTGTGTTTTTCGTACTCAGTCTATCATCTTGTGTCTCATAGTTGGGTTTCCTGATCATTTAGGTGTCACTTCAGTCTGTTTTGCAATTGGACAGTAGATTGTGAGGACTTTGCTTCCGTTTAGACAATGTACAGGAAATAATAAAACGCTGTCAGGTTATATTATTGTACTAATTAATACTCTTACTCTCTGGTTTACTGTGAAGAGCCGTAAGATTATTCTGAGATTTTCAAAAGTGACCACAATGGAAACAATGTTTATTTCTTAATCTTGACAGATGTCAGCCAGAGCATCCACCACTCCATTTACAAAAGTTACTTTTGTGGAATGATAATAAAGCACAGATATGCAAAATAAGCTCCTTTAGTCAGTCCTGTTTATTCTCTGCTTCTCTTGTCCCCAGAGGGTATCTTGGGACTTCAGCTTGTTTTTGCAAGAGGCTCTTGTACATTCACAGTGTGTGCTCAGTGTTTGCATGGGGAAATAGAGCAGCCCAGGCAGCCTGGTGTGTGTCTCATCTTCCATGCACGCAAAGTCAAACATCTCTGAGAAGCAGATCTCAAAGTAAATCTGATTTTGGAATAGCAAAGCACTGAGCTTGCAAAGAGATGAGTAAATATTCGGAAAAAACATTTCCTACACAAAATAGCAGCTAGATATGAAAACACTCCTACATGAAATATGTACAGTAACTAGTCACGGAAATTGTACTGGGGCTGTGCGAATGAAAAAGTAACAGTGCTATTACAGTTTTATTGATGTCTTGCTGAGTATTTCTCTTCAAAACATGTAGTAACTGATGCACGGTTTAAGAAAAGTGACCCAAGTTCAGTACTGGATTTTGTTCTATCCGTTAGGGAAGCCAAAATAGTGTTGTTCTGTCCTCAAACCAAATTTTACTGAGAACAAGATTCCCTTCATAACTAGTCCTTATCTTCCCCAGGCTGAACACCCGCAGCACACTCAGCCTCCCCTTGTATGACAAGCGGTCCAGTCCCTTAATCATCTTCATTATCCTTCCCTGTACTCACTTTGGTATGTAAGCGCCTCTTTAACAGAGCTTTAACATATCAAATATAAAACATGTACAATTGTCCACCTAAATGAAGGGCCATATTTTAAATGAGAAGCATTAACCATTGGGTTTACCAGACAATATCTATCGAGTCTTACCTTTTGCAGTAAATATAATCTTGATCTTTCTATTGTCCAGTACTAATGTACTTTGGACTACTGAAAAAGCTGGACATGAAGTTGCCTTGTGACAAAAGTCCTGCTGTGGAGCTACCTGAAACCAAGATGGCTTCTGGTTTCTATTTTATTATAGAGATATGAAAAGCCTACCATAGAAACATGTAGCCAGAGGGTAAGATTTGTCAAAAGATATGTTTGTGAGAGCATAGGTAGCTCTGCAAGGTACACCTTTGCAAGGTACACCAAGGTGATTTGCCCTGGATATCTGCAGTAAAAGTAAAGAGGTGTGGTTCTTAGCTCCAGAGGTATAGAAACATGTATTCAAACACTAGCCAGATACTAGTTATTATACCAGAATTTCTCTAGCAAGTTTCAGCTGCCCTGAAGTGATTTCTGTAACCCAGGGGCTGGCACACTGCCTGTATCCCAGCCTTTCCTATTTGTAAGTTAGTTAATGCACAAACAGTATCCTTGCACTTGTCATCACCTATTGAGATACAGTGTGGTAAGTTCTGCTTCTCTAGGAAAGAAATTGTTGTGCTTCAGAACAAATGACCTATTCTGTACAGACTACTAGACTTGGTGGAATACTGAAGTCAAAGTGGTTCAGAATCTTTAAGTCCCGTCAGGCCAGAGCCATGAAAACAAATGACAGCTTGGATTCATTAGCTGGTTTGCTGCATTGCTAACAAATGATGGATTAATGGCTTAAAGAGCTGGCTTGCCTTGGGAGTAGCTTAGTTTGTGCCTTTGATATCTGACTTCACCTTGATATCATATGATTTGTCAGTCACTTTGTGACTGAATGATATTTAGCTTGCAAATATTATGATCTCTGCTTACTGCCAGGCTTTTGTTTGTTCTTGTGCTTTGCCAAGTTAAACCATACATAAGTGTATTAAGACTTCGGTAGGTTAGAAGCTCCGAGGAGAGTTTTCAGATCTACAGTTTCCAGCGATCAGATCTGAAGTGCTTTGCTTAAAAAAACATTATTTTTTTGAAAGGATGTGCCCATTAAGCCTCTAAACAATGTTTTTCTTTAAAAAAAAATACAAAACCAAAAAACCTAGGACCTAACAAAGCGAGGTATTATATTTTGGCATTTTATGGGGCAGGATGATCTCTTTTGTGTCACTGAGATTACATAACTAGCTTAGAAGTTTAATTGCATTAATCATTTTCTTTACAGATTTTGGCAGGTATTCTTACAAATAAACAAAAGTAGGCTCAAAACCTCCATTACATCGTGTTCACTTTTCAACTTGCAGAAGCAGCTGTTGTAACCTGCTAACTGAATTCAGATAGAAATGTTTGTCAGCTGCTCTGTTCGATGATTTCTGTTCATGACGCTCTCAATAAATTCAAATTAGGAGAGGCTGGTGGCCACACCAGCAGTTCAGTTGTTGCTTACTGGGTTTTGTTTAAGTGTTACTTGCGATGCAGCATGCGGTTGGAGATGGCAACATGTATATATATATATATGCTCAGACCTTGCTTATATGGAGCCTATAGGTATTCGCTTCAACTTAGCCATGAACTGCATTCTTTGTAGGATATTGAAGGCAATTCTGAAACCATCCTGACAGTTGATTCTGTGATTTGTCTGCCTCCTAAGATAAAGAATAGATCAGGCTATACAAGCTGTTTCTGTCAAGACTCACGCAGCTGCTGCTTGACTTGTTTTTGTTCCTGAGGATAAATGAAGTCTTTGGTTTCAGAGCTATCGTTTGTTTCAGGGTTAATGTTAGTTTTTACAACATAATCAAATATGAAAACAAAATGTTCTTTCTGCCTGTGATGCAATGGAGACGAGAGAGGTCACGATGAGTATCTTATGGGTACTTGCTTTATCTCCAGAGAAAAAATACTTTTAGCCACCACACATGCTGTGTTCAGGTTTCAGAGGGAGAATGCGTAGTGAGGCTTGTGCAAACAGATAAGAGGCTAGATCCTCAGAGTACTTTATGACAGTGAAGCCAGTTATTCCAAGTATTCCCAACTCTACAGTAGTCATGTTATATGAAAATACATGTAACAATAGTCAGGTAACTATGAAAGAAGGAAGAAAGGGTAGAGTTTTATTACACAGCGGCTTTTCCTTACGCTGTTTTCCATCTTTTTGGAAGGGAGAGTGCCAGAATAGAGGGCTGCAAACTGGGATTGACTCAAATAATTTTTTAGTTTCTTAGTGGTAATTATTTCAGAGAAGTCATTTAGTTTCAGGGTTGTTTCTTGCTGTCTAATCCATTTAAACCTCCTTCGTTTTAACAGATTACCTCGCTAGCCATGGCCGTCTAAGTGAGTCTGAGGCCAGGCGCAAATTCTGGCAGATCCTGTCAGCTGTGGAGTATTGCCATGGTCGAAAGATTGTTCACCGAGACCTGAAGGCTGAAAATCTTTTGCTTGACAACAACATGAACATCAAAATAGCAGGTACTCAGAACATAGATGATATTCAGTGACCTTTTTTTTTAACGAAGGCCATTCTCACGATTCAGTTGCTGCTGGCCAAGGTATTGTGCTGTTCTTCAGGTACAGAAAATCTGAATGGTAATACATGCACTGTAGATATCACAGTACACGTAGTGAAAATAATTCTTTAGCTGTATTACACTTTCAGGAAGAAAGAAATAATTTTTAGAGTTGCAGTCATTTTTTGTGGGTGTCATGACTTGTCTATAATGCAGCCAGATGTTCAGGTTAAAACGGAGTAAATCAAATAACTTCTTTCAACGTTAGAAAAACTCAAAATGGAAGCTTATTGACTTTTTTCTTTTTGCATGCATGATTTCATTTTAATTATAAATTTAGACACAGCAGATGTTGCTAGCAATGGATATAATTTTGGCATTTGTCAGCTCCTTACAATTCCACGAGTCCTTCCATACTGACTTTTGAAATAGAAAGGTTAGGTAACATCTTGATTTGCGGACTGTTGAACTTCAGCCAGCAATAATATGGATGCAGGAAAGGAAAGCTAACTGCAGTAAGAAGCTGGCTTGTATAGGAGTAAGGTTGATATTTCTGATAAGGAAGTGTGAGTAGATAGCAAGTCAAGCTGAGAGAGGGAAAGTCATAAAATATTTCTGAATTGTTGATCACTGCTGGATTATTTTACTCTTGAATTCCCTCTCTGGCATTTCTGAAATGGATGGAAAGGTATCTTGATCTCTAATGTTTTCTGTAAGCATAAATCTGCAGAGAAGTTTTAAATGTGCTAGCTGCTTCTTTTTGGATGCGGAGTACAGAGGCAGTGTCCTTAAAAAATTTTAAAGAAAAAATTAACACCCATTTAACTGCTTAGCATTTGTGTTGCAAAGATTCACCTCTTTCTCTGCAATACTACAGCAAACACTGGGAGGATGAGACAATTAATTCTGTGGGTTTTATCCTCTTTAAACTTAGAGAAAAGGAACCCAGTCACTGCTAACCAAAAGAAAAACCCTCCAATAACAAAACCAAAATCAACATAGGTTATCATTGACTATGAAATGGGCTTTTACAAAGGATTAAGAAGGTTTTCTTATCCATGTATGTAATAATGAGTAGCTTTGTTGCTTTTGTATTGGCCTTTGATTTTGTCTGTACCTTTAAAACATTCACTTCTTCATTCCTTTACCACCGCCTTTCCACCTCTAGCATTGTTTTCACGTGGTTTAAGAGTTTAAAGAAAGACTAAAGGATAAATTAAAATTGTGGAAGATAAAAATACAGCTATGTGAGTTCCAGAGTCATGATTTTCATAGAGAATTAGGTTTGTTTGTTACCAAATCTGAGTGTTAGGCGGGGATTTTGGCAGAAGGAACAGTGTGGAAAACAGATTCTCTGAAGCTAGAGAGGGAAGCTATTAATCTGCGTTTTGGCATGTTCTCTGTATTTAATGTCTCTTTAGCATCTCAGAGTGGGAATTTTACCACAGGTTCGTAAAAGCTGTAGAAATTGTTATTTAATGCTTTCTAGAAATGAATAGCAGAGTCTTTGCAATAGCTTTTTTTTCATTTAATTTGATATGAAGCTGTTTATTGTTTTGTTTTACTTTTCTCTATATTCTATTGTGGTTTTTTTTATTAAACTGTAAAAGTATTAGAAGCTAATATCAGATGAAGTAAAAGGGTTTTGCAGCTGTTGAAGCAGGAAGATGCAGTTCTGGCATAAGTTCTTCAGGGCATTTGACACCTGAAGCAGCAGTTTGCGGTGGAGATGACGCTTGGATTTTATAATGAAGTGGCTCAATAGTAACACTGAGATTGACTTGGTGGTTGATGACTGAAAATTCTGAGAACAGGTCTGCGTGCACTGTTTGCTCACAATTGTTGGTAATAAGGCTGTGAATTTCACAGTAAAGGGGTTTTGGTACTTTGAGCTTTAATCTAGCAGGTTCATCAGCATTACCATTTGTAGAGTTCTCCTTTTCTCATTTCTGATTTCAAAGTTGCATTTACTTCTGGCTGCTACTTGCAATCATAGCACCTGGAGATTTATGTCTGACTTTCAATTGTATGTATCAATACAATGTATGGCTTCAGTAAATACTGTGTTGAAGGGCTGCAAGTCATGTGGAGCTCATCTACTATGAGTAACTGAACTAAATATAAGGGAATATTTGTGTTATTGTTCATCTATGCTTTCTTTCCTTGCCTTCTGATCTGCCACTCTTCTCCCCATTTTCTATCACCACTTTCTATCCTTTCCAATTTATCTTCCTCCACCTGAGCCTTCTGCACTGTAGCTTGTCACATTCAGCCTGGCATAGTTTTTCAGATCTCCTCAGAGGCCTCAACTGTGCTGGAGCGGGGCCGTATTCAGAGGTATTACTTTCGTGGATGTCCTTAGCACTACAGGGATGCAAGTTCCCTGCCTCCCTGAACACTGCAGTGCAAGCATGACACAGGCTCACAAAAATATTACTTCAAAGGCATCTCAGGAGACCCATTAACCAAAGAAAGGTTAGACGCATGAATTGTTCTGTCACAGGAGATTTCAATGCATAGGTTTTCCAGGGACTCAAATAAAAGCATCAATAAACAGTAGTTGCTAGATTCCATCAACTGCTGCTGTTTCTTTCCTCCTTTTAGCTGTCTGGTGTTCTACTTACATGTTACAGAAAGTTAATTACAAGTGGTCTGTATGTAACTGATCACACAGCTGGCAGTAATTCATATAGTCTGATCCTTTCATGTATCTTTATTAAGCTGCATCAGATTGATAGTAATCCCCATGTCCAGTTTTGGTGATAAAGTAGCTGGAGGGAAGTTGTCACTGCTACAAACTTTGGAGTGATTTATGCTGAGTCAGTTGGTTTGGTTTTTGTCCATAAAGGAGAGAGATGATGAATTCCACAGAATGGCTTATCTGTGATTTATTTATTTTGTTTTTTGGAGCTCATCTGGTGCTGTGCAGATGCCTGTAAACACTTTCTTCCAGTGGTTTTTGAAAGGATCATCGAGACCAGATGCCAGTCACTGATCACTGATACATTTGATTTGTCATCAAGTAAAACATGCTCATTGTCTGTACAGTGAAACATCTGTGCATTTGTGAAACTTAAATCCAGCTTTGAATTGAGGATGAACCAGTGAGCTTCTCTCTATATACTTCCAGCCCCATAAAACTGTCAGATTAAGATGCCTTATAGATGTCTGCAGAAAACATACCATCTTGCTGGTAAAGCTACTGTGCTTGAACCAGATCAGGTAGGAGAGACTGTTATTTTGAAGTAGGTTGTAGTGCTGGTTTGTCTTGCTGGTGGACAGTAAAATATGCATTGACGTCAGAACTAGCTGATCAGCATTCAGTTCATGAAGTGGGTCAGGTTTGTTTCTAACGCACTCATACCTTTCCTTTATCAGTACCTCTATCGATTTTCTCCTTTGCTCATATTACTATTATAACAAAAGATCCATATGGCTCTATGAAGCCAGGCAGATTGAATTCTGTTGGTAATTTTAGGAAAATGGATTAATTATAGCTCTGAAGCTAGTATCCCTTCTAACGGATTAAATAAGAGACTACCTCATATTGCTAGATGCACAGCAGAAGTTGCAGTGGCTCTGGCAGAGAGCTTCCATTTCTCAAATTGCACACGAGTCTGAAATCTTAGTCCGTTTCCATTTTTAACGGGAAAACAGATTCCATTTAAATGACGTATGTTCAAAAAATTATACCTTCTAAATACAAGATTATTCTAAAGGGGGTAATGAGATTGAGAAACAAAATACCGCAAATGTTGAGAGCCAATATTTGCAGATTGCACAAACACAGAGTTCATTCAACTGAACACAACGCTGCAAACGATCGTGAGGTTTTTAACGTGCAGATTCAAGCAAAAGTTAGGAGATCAGTCCATTATGTAATCTCAGTACTCTGGTAATGAGTCCAATTTCAGTCCATTTAGAAGTCTGTGGCTGGCATACGAGGGGGTTTTTCGAGGTCTGGCACATTTTTCTCTTAAACATTGGTAATATTGTTGAAATACGTTTCTCTGGAATAATAAATCTTCAACAGTGTTCTTAGGTTAAAAATTATTACCTTTGATCTAGAGTGATTATGGTAGATCAGCAATTGCAAAGTAGAAGCAAGGTGAAAGACAGAGAGAATGAGAGTCTAGTGATTCTTTTGTGCTTAATTGAATCCTGGCCATCCTAACACTCCAAAAAGTGGGACAACTGAACTGACAGCACAATAATTAAAAGCCCAATGGGTCAAGCATCCTGTATCCTATCTAAATCCCGAACTTTTTATTTGAAGTGGTTTTTACGGATGTTATTAATTCTAGAATTCTTAAGAAATGGTTTAACATAATTTGAAGACATAATGGCAATAAAAAGAGGAGATGGTAACAATTTATGTACCCTAACAAGTAATGCTGATCTCTCTGCACAGGTAATTATTTGTCCAACAATGGGATATAATTGCATTTCTAAAGATAAGAGCAGATGGATGAAATACACAACACTGGTTTCAAGTCCTATGAACAAGTCCAGTGCACATTATTAGATACGTGGCTCTTACTGTGTGTTGTATTGTCAATGCATGCTATTTTTTCAGCAGAAATTCATAACAGAAGATACTGGATTTTCTCACCTGTGAAAAAGGGTGGGGGGGGGAAATCAAGTTTTACAACTGAAGATCGACAACAGAGTGAAGGAACAGTTTTCCAGATTTATAAGACATATACTCATAGTCAAGGCACACAGACTCATGGGGAATTCTGTACTAGGTCAGATCCATCTAGCAGTGACAGGGAGAGTATACCAGGCCAGCTGTTTTCCATAGCCTATTCCTGTTGTGCTCAGCCCTACCCTCGAACCCCAGCAGCCTGTATTGTTGTCTTAGTGCTTATACAGACTGCATCCTTGTCTACTCCTTCTAGTATCAATTTATAGATCTTTCATTCATGGATTTGCTCAAAAAAACTTAGTTGTGTGTGCTGTCACAAGACCATCAGATGCAAGTCAATTGCTTCTGTTTCGCCCAGTCAAGCACTGTCTTGACAGCTCTGTAATTCCGTTGCTCAAATAGGGAGCAAAGGTAACAGCCTTGCAAGGATCATGACATTCAGTTCTGAGATGTCCTTGCTCTTGAGCAAATCTTGGTAACGATAAATAAAGCTCTTGCGTGTTACTATTATTTTCACACGCTTACTTTTGTAAAAAGGCCAACAAAATCTTAATTGTGACATAAACCTGAAGCTTCTCTTATCTCTTATGGTCAGTCATACTTAAAAGACTGTGTTCATTCTTTTGCTGTTCAGATTTCTTCATGTTTATTTTTGAAGTGGCTCCCATGTTTTCACATTGACCATATAGCTAACTTGAAATCCAGTCTGTATAGGCAAAGAGTTTCATTTTTTTAAGGAATTGAAATTTTATGTATTTCCAAGCAGGTCATGCTTTCTATAGCTGTGCTTACACATATATGTACATGTGCTTGTGAATCTGATAGGAGGATTTATGAGGGTGCAGAGATAAAGATTGATATTTGTCTGCAGTATTAAGAGGAATGTGGAAAATCTGACAAATTCGAGATAAGTGAAGGGAGAGATCAGGTTCAATGACACCTACACAGCTGGCAAAATGCTTCTGAGAGAAGAAATTGCTTCGTGCCTCCTGAAGTATTGTCAAAGTTGCCAAGCCAATTATCTGTGAAGAAAAGTCTCCTCAAAGAGAATTAAAAAAGAAATCAAAAAATCACAACAAAAGTCTAGCAAAAAGGCAGGTGTCACACAGCCATTTGGGGGGGAGGGGTTAGGTAGAAGATGTTGTTTTCCCTCTCTTATTACAGCCGAAGTTGCAGCTGTTTCAGAAATGGCGGATGTAAAAGGCAGGGTAGCATGAACGTTGGATATTTAGTGTTTCCTCTGTAGATTTAGAATCAGAGCTGACCTTGGCCATTTGCACCTCCAGAGGATGGTGACCTGCCAGGATGCCATTGCATAACTGTTCACGCAACTGCTGAGCTTTCTGAGTGCTTGCAGAGCGTGACACTGTTACAGATCTCACGTGGAGCTTGACCTTCAAATAGCCTTTCTGGCATCGTAGCCTTCTGGCTGATAGTCAGCGGAGCTCTTCTTTGATTATGGACAAGTCCCAAAAGTTCATTGATGTGAGGTTAGGTATCTGATTTTCTGATTAATACAATTACCTTGGACTGATGTTGGGGATTTAACCTCTTGAGGATTCTATTTGGACCAGGTGGGTTTTTTGTAACAAAGTATGCTAATTATCTGGAATGCAATGTTCATTTGGAGACATTTGATTAAAAGGGTAGAATGAAGCTTAAATATTTGTCTGTCTTTGAAGTTCCCAGTCTGATCATTGACAGTGCAAAAATAGATGAGCACATGTCGTCATAAAAATGACAGCTCATCATTAGCATTCACCACACAGATATATAAATCTCTAAGGTGCCAAAGTGACTGTAGATCAGATTTAATCAGTCACTGCTTCCAGCAAACTCAGTCATTTGTGTCATTTGTATTTGAACTAGACCTTGTCATTTTTATAGTCCTCCATTTTCTAGTCAGATTTTTAAGTAATCAGTCCACCAACTGCTACTGTGCTGACCTAGAAGATGTCTCTAAATAAGACCTATTAAGATAAATAATGAAATACAACAGTTTTTAAGTTATTTATGCCACAGAGCCCCTTTACGAAGCAGTTTGCTTAAGTCCAAGGGCTCTGATCATTATCTTTCTTCAGTAGAATCTCATGAATCGTTTCTTCCAAACTGAAGCCATGGGTTCCAGCTACTTACTTGTCACTAGGATCGCTTGAGCAGTTGTGATGTCAGATAAGCCCTGTAGTTCTAGTCTTGAAAGGAGGATGACAAGGCTATCTAATGACAGAATCGGCTTTCCTAGGACAGAGATTTTCTTGTTCAGAACAAAAGCATTTTGAGGAGGAAGGAAAAAAGGTAAAACTGCAAGGATAAAAGATATGTATGTATCTGTTCCTGCTTTGTGTGAATGCAAATAATGGGGATGATTAGTTTGCAGCCAGCTCCAACCCAAACTATTTTATGATTCTGTACCTTGTTACATGCTAAGGACAATCTTGGAAGACAGAATGAAAAAAAAAAGCTCTAAAAGATTCTTCTTCAGTTCTGGTGTTGCCAAAACTGCTTCTTCAGCCTATGTTCATCTTTGATATATGTTACAGGAAGAGTTCTATTAAAAGAACTGCTGGAGCAATTATGCCCTTCTGTTAGGAAAGCAACCAAATACCTTTGCTGTTAAGCTCAGTGTAAGTAGTCCGATTCAATTTCCCTAACTGCTTCTCTAAAGCAACTCCCATTTAACTTCAACTCAGCCTGGCAAGTTTTTGTTAATATCTCTGTATTTGGTTCCAAGGGTTCTGTCATGGTTTTATAGCTCATGATGTAGGACAGGAGAGCCAGGCTCTTTCCTCTGAGTAACATAAGCCATACAAACAGAAGTAAACGAAGTGGTGCCAGTAGTGCTTGTACTGTGTCTGCTAACCCCATTGTTTATCAGTTTTGCTATCTGCTGATCGGCACTGCATTGAATTAACATAGCTCTGAGGTATTCAGCGCTTGAAAGTACTAACTCAGTACCCTGATTACTCTTTATCAACAGTGTTGACTTTAACGGGGATTCCTCAAGTCACACCAGCCTGCAGCATAACGCTGCAGGAGACGGATTAGTTGCAAAGGTAAAAGCGTAATCACTTGAAGAAAAAGACACCCTCTGTAACCTTCCACAGCATAGTTTGTTCCAGTGTGGAAAAAGTGGCAGGGATCAGTTAAATCATTGTTCTCACAGGGCTAGACCAGTGACGAACATAAAACAATGTTGCTGTGCTTGACAGTCTCTGCATGTGACTTGCCTGTGCTCCACTGTTTCCTTCAGAGATACGGCTGACAAATTAATGAATTGAAGCCAGTTTGCCAGAAACCCTCAAATCCAAAGAATATTTGTCCCTGTTATCAGGTCTTTCTCCTCAAGAATCTCTTTGTTCCTTAGTATTTAACAGCATTTGTTGTCATAAAGAACATGCAGGGTGGCCTGTAATGCGAGTGCAATAGAGAACTAAGCAGAACACAGCAAAAGGGAGAAAGGCTGACTTTACTGAATTCCATAAGAAAATGCTACTAAACTTCAGTGGAGCAAGTATTTTGATTCCTGGTTTTACCAGGTGTGTCCAAACGCTATGCTCCAATGGCTTTTAGTAAAATCCTGATGAATTAAAAGCCTTGTGTCTGAGGAGTGTCATGGGAGGAGCGTATTCAGAATTGGTAGTTGCAGTGGCGTAGGAGGGACTATGGGGATCCTGTCAGGAAGAGTAAAGAATGCTAAAGCAGATGATGTATGAAGTAAAGGGAGTGAAAGTGATGGCAGGACATAACAGAGAACTGGAGGATCTAGACTGTGAAGAGCTCCAAAGACACTGGTAAGAGTGAAAGGCAAGAGTGCTACAGCCTGCTGAAATCCTGTATTTTGAAAATAATTAGTTTCAATTCAATCATTCAGCCAGCTTCCTCAATATAAATGCTGCTGTTGTCAAAATTTGTTGTGTATTCAAGGCTCAAGAGCACCTAAGAAAAGTCAGGAAATCTCAGATCCAGTACCGAATCTCACATAGCTCTTGGCAAGTAAATAAGCTCGTATGTGTGTGTGATTGTCAGTTTGTTGAACTTCAGTGCTGGATGTTTATAAACTTGGACTTAGCAAACTGGTAGAAGTTTATTCAAAACTCCTACAGGTTGTGAAGTTTTGCAGAGTGTTTTAGTAACTAAGTAGTTGTCATGCAAATAGCAGTTAGGGACATTCAGCTTCCCAATAAATATTTTCAGTGGATCTGCTGATAAAAGAATTTGTCATTTCATCCGTCGTCCCTGCACATAATTATTCTTTGTCATTGAACTTGAGTTTGGAGTGACTTTCCCCTTAATTTCTCAACAGATTTTGGATTTGGAAATTTCTATAACAGCGGTGAGCCTCTGACAACATGGTGTGGAAGCCCACCATATGCAGCCCCAGAAGTCTTTGAAGGACAGCAATATGAGGGACCCCAGCTGGATATCTGGGTATCATTATTCTTTTTTTAATGGGATTCAAGTCAAATTTTAGGAATCTGAAACAAAGGAATCATCTTTGATTTTTTTTTTTTTTTATAAGCTGCAGACATGTTGTTCCTCTTCAGCTTCATTTCCCCGAGCGTCATAAAATGCCTCTTAACATTGAATGGAATTGAAGTTACCTATTCAGGTGGCTATTAGATGTATATTTTTAGGTTTATGTTAGCCCTTTAGGGGAAAAACTGTAGCTCCTCCAAGTCCTGACTGAATACGTGAACTTGTTTCTTTTCAGTGCATTTAGCGTTGTCTGTCTGAAGTGGGAACTGAGCTTGTAAGGCTGTAAGGTTAAAGAGATGACAACTGCTTTGGTCTGGGAGCTGGCTACAAGCCCATTTGTTCCACAGGCACTTGCACTGCAGGCAGCTGCATGTTTTTGAATCGATATGAGTTCACATGAGCTGCTCTAATGGAAGAGGATAGAGAGTGCAACCCAGGTTCTTACACAACAGAGACTAAATTGAACTGAAGAAGTTCTGTGCACCCTCCATGTGCTGTCAGAGGCTGCTTTTAATTCCTAATTTGGTTTTGTTTGGGATTGTTTGTTTATTTTAATGTTCTGGTACTTACAGTGATGGATTCATATCCTAAAGAAACCAGAGACAATTTGACAGTGTCTGGTCTGGCATCAAGTTTGCAGTGATAATATTGCATGTAGCGTAACAACACGAGCGCTGACATTTTGGTCAGAGCCTGTTACACAAACAGGGCAGTTCATGGAAAGCCACTTTTCAGCTGCTAATCTTATTTAAATTAATCTACTTCCATTACCAAATAAAAACTTACGGTTTCAAACAGGCCCTAGTTGAAAGGCAGAAGAGAATTTCTGAACTTTGGCAAACATTCTTTAAATATATAAGATCCTCAATCATTACCAGAATCTGACTGCTTGTCTACAAAGAGAAGCACGTGTGTGTTTGTATTTAACATAAAATCATCATCATCTTATCTTCTGAGATGAGTTAAGGATTCTGTTTTCTCTTTGCAACATCCAGTCACCTAATAGGTTTGCTGGAAGTGCTAAGCTTGCAGGAGGAATGCAACTCTCGGCAGTTCAGTTTTTGGCAGGTTAAGGAAGGAAGGGACTTACTGTAATATATATTTAATTTTAAAATCTCTGCATACTTAGGTTTTAAGTGAATTTTGAATGTCTGCTTTTTCACCTCGAACAGAGCTGTGGCACTCTGCACCAACTGACTGGCTTAAAGTTCAGTTCTGCTGTAGTTATTTCACCTAGCGTGGTGCTATTTTTTTTTTTTTTGGCATATACTGCAGGACAATTTCCATTTGCGGTGCCAATTAACTTCCATACTTTCAACAATTAGTCTAGCAGTTGAAGAGAAGCTCATGCCCAGATTGTGTCCTCTTGCTTCTATTAAATACTCCCTCATGCTCAGCACTGCACACAGCAGTGCGGAATTATTAGCTGGTGTTCCCCTGAAGCTGACTGTTCCTGAAGTTACTAGTATGCCTCTTACCCAGGTCTTTGCAAATTGGTAAATACAAAAGGTTACAGTTTCTTATTTTGAGCAGCTGCTGTCTGAGGTTTGTTTTTTGTTTGAAAAACATTGAGATTGATAAAGTATTTCTAATTCTCACCTGAAGCTGGGACTCACTTTTCAGGTATCATTCAGTCATCAGCGTGGAGCTTCCTGCTAGCAGCCAGAGTCTCTAACCCATTACACTTCAGCTTACCTGCTTATCAGCACAAGGTACTGCAAGCCTGGCCGTTTTGGGTTAGCTGAGTGTTTTTAATGTGTAGGGAATCTTCACAAGTCTAACTCCTTTTTGTATAAATTTCCCGTGTCTGCAGAACACAAGTTTGATTTTTCTATGTGACAGGATTTGGCTAGACAACGTCAGAGACTGTGCTTGTAGCTTGAAAAATGAAATGAACGTTCTCTTTCTTACAGAGCATGGGTGTAGTGCTTTATGTTTTGGTCTGTGGAGCATTGCCTTTTGGTGGACCAACGCTCCCCATACTGAGGCAACGAGTTCTTGAAGGAAGGTTCAGGATCCCTTATTTTATGTCAGAAGGTAACAATGTGTCCTCTTAGGCTTTCAGTGGGGCAAACCTGGCGTAAATTCTAGAATAACCTCTGTTGTAATATAGCAAAGGGTGCTGTATCTGCACACTAGGCAGAGTACTTATTTTGTAAAGAAATACAAAAAAGTTTAGCTGAGCTGTATGCTTTGGCAGTCGGGATGCTGCTAGGCACACCAATGCATATATCCCAGCACAGCGTGTGGAGATGACAGTGTGGTTGTGCCCACGGGCAGGGAGAGTATCGACATGGAAGCTGAAGGGTCTGCCATCCTACTCTGAACAGAAATATGGGGATGCAGGGGGAGAGAGGGAGACACTGATGTAGCAGCTTTCATCCTATTGTAAAAATATGCTGAGAGCAACATCACTGTCAAATTTGAGTTATGGACTGGGCGTCTCCTGGGTTTTGACAGTGTCTGCTAAACAGAATCAAAAAAGTGCATATTTTGGGTACGCTCTGTGGTTGATGCTGAACCGTGTTGTGTTTCTCTGATGGCTGCCGTGGGTGTGGGAATGAGATCCACATACCAGGTTGGTAATTTCTTTTTTCCCCAACAGAATGTGAACATCTGATTAGGAGAATGTTGGTCCTAGACCCATCCAAACGGTTAACTATTGCTCAGATTAAGGAGCACAAGTGGATGCTTATAGAAGTTCCTGCACAGAGACCCATTCTTTATCCACCAGGAGAGGAGAATGAGCCTTCCATTGGAGAGTATAATGAGCAGGTCATACGGCTAATGCACAGCCTTGGAATAGACCAACAGAAAACCATTGAGGTAAAATAAACTCAAAATATTTTCCCCCACCCCAGGCGGCAACTTTTTCTTCTTCCTGATCTTCTAGAACATAAAAGGTAATGCATATTTGGCACTTCTGTGCTTTTCCTTTTCAGTCTCTGCAGAACAAGAGTTATAACCACTTTGCCGCTATCTATTACTTGTTAGTGGAAAGACTCAAATCACATCGGAGCAGCTTCCCCGTGGAACAGAGACTTGATGCTCGCCAGCGTCGGCCAAGCACCATCGCTGAGCAGGCAGTAGCCAAGGTAAGCTCTCATTCCTTTAAGAGGTGAGCTTAAGGCTCTGCAAGACCTTCTCTTTCAAAATGGTGTTTTTACATTGATTCACTTAGAATCTAGTGCTGTTTTCCGATTGCTTTAGTGTGTAGACTTGCAGTATCGTTTTGGCAAGACAGTTTTGGTTTTGCCTCCTGTCAGAACTGCATGATGACAAATCGGTTGTCTGGCATGCCTCCTACAACTGCTCCTGCTGCTTTCTCCCCACCCCCAGAGAAAAAGGGTAAAAAAAAAGAAAAGGGAAGTTTGGAGGGGACTGGATAAGTTCTAAATGAAAAAGGGAAGTTGACTGCATTCTGAAGCCCAAAATGCAAACAATGGTTTTGGCTTCAACGGGTATCTGTGTGATTTAGCTTTTAACTCCCAGTTTATTTTCCAGTTAAAGGGAAAGCACTGTGCTTACGCTTCTAACTGCAACACTTCCACTTTTGAGAATTTCAAACTTTTTGCTGGGAAGTCATGGGTTAAAATGTTAGAGAAATACCATTTATGGAGACTGTGCAACACTTGGAATATCTTTAATGTGATTGACAAACGAGCTGTTGAATTTATGGAGAGCTGTGCTAGCATGAGGGTAAAAGCATGCAGGCTCTACTTAGTGTAATAGACACAGGCACTCTAAAGGGACTCATTGAAAACAAAACTACTTTATCCCCTGCTGTTCCCTAGATATGCATTCTGTCTCCCAGAACATGAAGCATGGCAAGGAATAATAAAGAGATACCACAAGAAAATACTAGTATCAACTTATTACATTAAGATGACAATTCCCTGTGATATCTTAAGTACCTGAAAAAAAATTTCATCATGAGACTCTTAATGGTTCAAGACTCAGAGACTTGTTCCTAAATAATGTCATTTCTTTTAAGCCTTGCACCACTTTTTCCTTCTGTGACCCAGCAGGAGTCCAATTTCATGGGAGACTTTGCAGCACAGCTGCAAAGCCTCTATGTGCGTAGAGCCAATGTGATGACTGACTAATTGATTTAAGTCTTGAGGATGTCACATGTATTTTATCAAGAGCAATTCTGGGTGCTCCTTACATCTGGTGCCAGCCCTTCCATTGCGGAAGGCTGGCCACTTTAGTATCCTCTCTAATTATACCGACTGATTCAGCACAGGCTCTAAGGCTATTCAGTCTGTTTCTTCCCTAGTAAATTTCTTTAGAGTGAAAGGTCACGTACAGTTTATCGTGTCTTATTCCAATAATTCTCAGCGGGTTTTAATGTGTTCTTTTGTTTCTCTATTACTGCATAAATGGAAACATGAAAGACTTGGCCTAAGATGACTCAGATTTATTGTGGTCTCAAGTAAATATTCTCCCAAGTTCACAGCCTCCTAGATACTACTCTGCTATGTAGAAGCCCAGACTCCACTTCCAGGAGAAATCATGTGTGCTACTCTCTTTTTTGCTTGAGGCAGCAAGATGCGATTTGGTTGTGGAATCTGTCAAAATGAAAGATAAATCTCTTCAGCTATGAAAACATAGGTGCAGGAACAGTGTGGCTGATGGATTAAAGCCATCTATTTTCTTAGATAGTAGTTCTAACAATAAAGACACAGTATTCAAAAGCAGATTATTAAGCAAAAGACGTATTGAAAACAGGTGGAAACAGATGAACAAGGAGGAAGAAAAATCCTTCTAGGAGGTAGTACCTTATTGTACTAAATTTCTGTACTGTATAGACACATTACCACCTTTTCCTTAGGACTAGAAGCAATCTTGCAGTTATCCCAGGTAACAAGATAATTTGTTTTCACACATGGTGGCACCACAGGCTCCCGTATGAGGCTGCTTGTTTCCTTTTACGTGGATACTGCACTTAAGAAATTTAAGGTTAAGGAACAGTGAAAAGCACGGTTTTCCTAATTGCGCCTTGCTTGCCTTCCCTGAGGCACACCTCTCCCTTCAACAGCTCTCCCTCAGTTTAAAATATCTTCTTTCAGATCCAGCTTGTGCTATTCTTTCTCATGCTTTTGCCTACAGGCATCAGTGAATGTTGGAAAAGTCACTGAAACTAGCCCTACGCCTCCTGGTAATATTAAGAGATTATTTACTGAAGGAATTCTAGCGTGTCAGAGGTTGGAAGGTCCCAAACATGGTCTTTACTCCTGTTAAGTGTTTAGCTTCAATAAGTAGTAAGCTTAATGATATTTGAGATTTCATGCTTGTCTGTTTTGGGAGATGTGTTGCTTATGACATAACATGTTGTCTTCTACGTTAAAAGTGTTCCAGTTTTGGAGCTGTTAAAATCTCTTTTTAGGCACAAGCTGTGGTACCCTCAGTTAACTTGCATTCACAAAGTGCAAGGCTGTTGCAGTCTCCAGGTCTTCCTTCAGCTTCAGCAACAGAAGCCTTTTCATTCCCTCCATCCAGCTGCCAGGGAGAGATGGCATTTATGGAGGAAGAAAGAGTTGAGACTCCAAAGGTACAGCTTAATGTCACCCTACTGTTTTGTGGAAAATCATTAAGACTAAAAAGGATTGTTGCCTTTTAGATGAGTGCCCAGGAAAAGCACAACTAGTGTTACCTGTAGCTCTTAACTATTAATTGAAGATCAGCTCCTTCTGACAAACCACTTGATTTGTGCATTTCTTGTACTAGCTGCACAACATATCATGCCTGTTCCCCTAAATTTAAGTATTCTCTGAGTATATTACAGATTCTTTGTCTACTTATCTCTTGTGCCTAATTTTAACATTTGTATCCTTTTTCTAATCGCTAATCTGCCTCTTGTGTGCTTTGTTTACATTCCTACATTATAGGCAGAGATTTCTTGCACTTTGGGGTGATGTTCTGTGCACATAAATGAAAGTTGTCCATCCTTTCCTTGTGCCATTTAGGTAAATGGCTGCCTGCTCGATCCTGTGCCTCCTGTGGTGATCAGGAAAGGGTGCCAATCGCTGCCTACCAGCATGATGGAAACTTCTATTGACGAAGGAATAGAGACAGAAGGAGAGTCAGAAGATGACCCTGCACAGGCATTTGCAGCCTTTCGAGCAGCTCGCTGTGGGAAGCGACGTCACACTCTGGCGGAAGTTACCAACCAGCTGGTGATGATGCCAGGCACAGGTACAAAAGTTAGCACAGACATTACAAAGCTTGAATCCTGCTTTCAGCACTCAATCTATTAAGCCTAGGATGAAAACCACTAGATAAAGCCTGTCAAGTTTGCTTTTTCTTTTTGACATTACAAAATATCCTCAAATCATTCATCTCCTGAAGATATGCAGGTAGAGAACAGTGGGGAAACAAAAACCTCTGGATTCTCAGGTGTTCCAAAACCTGCAAGATGACCATGCCTTTCAGCTCAGGCTACAGTCTTGTCAGGAATATCCATGAGGGAAAAAAACAAACAAACAACAAACCAAACCACTCAACACTCTCCAGACAAGCCAGTGAACATCATCTCTGTAGCATCTTAGTGCCGTGCCAAAGTAAAAACCAGTAGCAAATCCCCATTCTAGTACTGCAAGTGTTAAATTACAACTACTTTATGAAACTTGATTGTTTTGTTTTGTTTCATTTCCTCCAAGATAGTGTTGGCAGGAATAGCTTAAGCCTGTGGCACTTCCTTTGCTTTGTGAAATTACTGATGCACTTTCATTCTGGCTTTTGTTTTTTGTCACAGGAAAAGTGTATTCATTGGATGAAAACTCTTCTCTGGGCAGTATCGAATCAGAGTATGACATGGGATCCATTCACAGAGATATTAAATTCCTGGAAGATACCCCTTCCCTGAAAGAAATGGTGCTAACCAGCCAACAAACACCCAGAATGACCTCACCTTTCATAGGTCTGAGACCTGCCAATCCAGCCATGCAGGCACTCACCTCCCAAAAGCGAGAGACCCACAACCGCTCTCCTGTCAGTTTCCGAGAGGGGCGCAGAGCTTCTGACACGTCCCTCACGCAAGGTAATTATAACCATTGTCGTGACACATTACAGCTAGACACGGTAGTAAATGTAGTCCATACACAGAATCTTATTACTCAGCTTATCTTACATGTACTGTGCTGACCAGATACAAATCAACACATTTTCTGATGAGGGTTTTGCTCAAATGTTCTCTAGGAATTGTAGCATTTAGACAGCACCTCCAGAATCTGGCACGAACCAAAGGAATCCTGGAACTGAACAAAGTCCAGTTGCTGTATGAACAGATGGGACCAGAAGAAGAACATTCTCTGACATCAACTGCCACCCAGTTGCAGGACCTCATTAATAGTCCTCCCCAGGTACTTCAACCAGAAATCAAGCTCCATCTGTCCAGTGGTAAGGCTCTGAGACAGATAATGAGAGGATAAGGTATTCTGGAGATCTGAGAATAACTCACAGATAAAGTTACCTTCTCCTGCAAATTACAGAATGGGCATTAGCAGGTTTGCCTTTTTACTCTCCTTCTCCATTCTCCTGGTGGCAGTGAAATGGCCTTGTTAGCTTTACGAAGCCAACATTTTATTACTGTTTTTCATCTGAAGGATGTTTTAGATTTAACAAAGCTCAACAGCGTCTTTCCCTGTTGGAGCCAGCCTAGTATAATTCTAAGTGCCAAAGCCAAGTGATGTTAGCCTGATTTGCCTAGAGAAATGCAGTCTACCAGCTCCCCAGTTACTTCCTTCACACGAAACAGGTCACAGCAAACAAGAATAATGCGTATCTGTTAAACCCCAGGAATAAAAGGGTTAAGAAGGCACAGAAGGTACAGAGGCACTGTAAGCACCTAATGTTCTAGATGAAGCCTGCTATTGAAGCTCCAGCTGTTACTGGAAAACTTCAGTTCCCACAGCCACAAAGCTGTAATGTTTTCACAAGGATCCTCCTCATTTGATGTAAACGCGTTACAGCGCTCATGATATTCTCATGACAATGATTCACTCCCCTAACATGTCAGCACCCTCCAGCTTGCTAGAGATGCCTACTCCTTGTCTGTCCTCCTTACCACTATTGAAAGCTTTTCTCCTCCTGTTTTGAAGCTGGTAAACAAGAGCTGCACAAAAGTACTGTCAGAGTTTGGAGGGTTTTCTAACCCCATACCTTTGCTATTTCAGAAAGCAAGTCAGAAAATACATTACATAAAATACCATTTTGGTTACAGATCTAGGCCTTTGTGATTTTGCAGCACAGATAGTTCAAAGCTTTATCATTTAAGCTCTTCAACATGCAGTGAAGGAGGTGGTATCAGAGACCAGTCCATATGGCAAGAATGAAACCTCTCTCAGGGGAAATCCTTGAAGAAGCGGTGGAGGCAGAAAAGCCTTTTGTGAGGATAAAGCTTGTTCCTCTTCTCTCTGCAGGAGGAAGCATCTCAGCAGCAGCAAGAAGCTGCATCTGCTTTCCCTAATGGTGCGCATCCTCCATTATTATCCAGACGGCAGAGCTTAGAAACACAGTACTTACAACACAGGCTCCAGGTACTACACCTCCCCTCCACTGATTTAAACCGGCTACAGCTACTACACAGAAGATTGGCCTCTTACATCATATTACTTAAGAAAATCAGTCAGAGGCTAAATTAGCAGAGAACACCTGAATTTGAAATTGTGCCGTGTCCATCCTTTGTCAGACACTGACCCTAATTATGCAACAGGTATACCACATTACTACTGGTTTCCTACCGTTACTATATGGTGTTATTAAAGCAATTTGAAGTAACTGCTAGTAAATACCTATTAGCCGTGTCAAACCACAGAAAGGTCATGCATCAGCATCTGAAGACCTGCCTCTGACCCCTGGGGCTTAGTGCTTCTCTGTGCCATACACCACCCTCACCCCTAAATTTGTTCAAAGCCATTTGCATGTAGCATTAAGTTTATTTTTTAAAACATTTCGAGCTTGAACCTTCTCTTTCCCATGGGAAGAAATCTTTCTGTGGAATTGTACAGTATAACCTATCATGCAAAGTTATTCTTTGTTTACAGGTCAGAAATCAACACACAATAGTGGCTGTGGTTTTAGATAGATAATACCTCTATTGACAGCTTCTGAAAGTGGAACTGAGCAACTACACTGTCATAAGGGTAGACAGTCTTTGACTCGCTTTCTGGACTAATGCACTGAATCAAATGCCATTTTAAACATCTTGTTTTTTCTTGCAGAAGCCCACTCTACTATCAAAAGCTCAGAATGCTTGCCAGCTATACTGCAAAGAATTGCCCCGGAGTCTGGAACAGCAGTTACAGGAGCACAGGTAAGAAACTTTCAAACTATGCAGAGAAGTTATTCATTCTTGCTTTCAGGAATAACACAAGAATAAGGGAGGAAGGAGACTGTGTTCATTTCCATTAGTAGCCAAGGATACTCAAGTCTTCAGCTGCCAGGTTCCACATCGCAGTGAATGGCTTCAAATACAAATATACTGCATCTTATTTGCAGCAAAAAAAAATATAAAAAATCCAGAGTGAACTTCATTGCACAGGCAAAATCTTTAGGCAATTCAAAGGTTACCAAAAGGAGCAGCCTTTACAGGTTACCTGCAAGAGAAGCCTCTGCATATTTGCCAAAAGGTGAAGATTCTAGCCTGCTGTAAAATGTAACAAACAAGATCACCCAGGAATTTTCCAATTCAGTACTTCACTACCTGCTGGAACTGTCTGAGTGAGTAGCATCCAGGGTTCACGCTAGCACCTTAATGCTTCTGAAAATAATTGCTGTTTATGTCCTTGATTCAGGCTGCATCAGAAGAGACTCTTTCTCCAGAAGCAGTCCCAGCTGCAGGCCTATTTTAACCAGATGCAAATAGCTGAGAGCTCATACCCAAGGTCAAGTCAACTGCCACTTCCATGCCAGGAGGAGGAGCAGCAGCAACAAGCAACCCAATTCAGCTTGCAGCAGCCTCTGAGCCCAGTGATGGAGCCTTCCTCAGAACAAATGCAATACGACCCCTTCCTGAGTCAATATCAGAAGGTACAGCTGGATACATTGCCATCCTCCCAGATCACCAGCTCATCACGTTTGTCATCACCAATTCAAGTGCAGCAGCCACCACAGTCCCTACAATATTCATATCAGACTTCTGAATTGCCTGTTGTCACCTCTTCTGAGCCAGACTATCCAGACCAGTGCCAGTATTCCATGGACCCAGCACAACAGAGCAGCGTAGCATTGCCTGACAGCCAGAGCAGCTCAGCATCTCACGAGTCCCAGTCCAACTATGATGCATTAACCCTCTCGGAATTGCCTGGACTCTTTGATTGTGAAATGATGGAGACTGTAGATCCCCAGCACAGCGGCTATGTCCTGGTGAATTAATGCCATGGGGTGACTGACGTGAGAGTGGAAGAGAAGCATGAGAATTTTTGGTTTTTATTCCTACCCCAAACTTCATGGTCATTTTTCAACCCTTGAATTAACAGGGGAACTAAAAATCCACCTGACCAGGAAAAAAAGGAGGAGGTGGCAAGAAGTGTTTGGTTACTGGCTCCTCTTGCTGGTGGCAGGGGCTAGAGAATGGATAGTGCAGTTTCATCCCACAAAGAACTAGTTTGCGTAGGAGGTGGCAAAAAGAGTGAATTTTAGAGGAAGGAAGTAGCTACTTCTAAAAACAATAAATAAATCAGGGAGTTTGTCAGCATTCCTCTAGCGTTCACTTGGAGAAACAAGTTTAAGTGCACATTGCATCGTACTCACTGGCAATAAAAGCAATAGTTTTCATTGAAATTCAGGGTAGATTTTGGTCTGCGCCGACGGCGACTCGAGTACCCTTGAAACAGCAGCGTGAGGTAGAATTAAAGGAAAGTTTCACTTCGGCATCCAATTGCTGGTTAAGCTACTGATCTGGATCTACTCCAGAGTAAACCTCTGAGATCACCAGGCATCTCGGGCAGCCTCCACTTCCTCCTGCTAGCAAGTAAACAGTATTTCCCAAATCTGCCAAGGAACTCTTAATCATCCACTAAGGAAAGCTTCTGGATCTCTGCTAAGTGACATCTTGACTTTGTCAAAAGATACCTAGAAGTGACACAGAGCACCACAGTGGTTTGTAGAGACCTCGGGATCAGAACACTAATGGATAAAGGATTAGCAAACAGAGATATGGAAGGTAAGAAGTACCATGAGAAAAATCAAGATCAGCAGCCAGTGGCATTTAAACAGGAAAAAAAAATCCACCTGGGTGGCTTTTGAAATCAACCCCTTTTGCAGGCAGGCCTGTGTGGAGGGCTCTGTCTTGGAGAAGATCCAATCACTGGGAGGGATCCATCTGTCCTTCCATGGCATTTTAAAAAGCAAACAAACCATGTTTTGAACTTGCAGTACGTGTTGCTGGTGGTTTATTGAGCTTTGTATATTTGGACACTTATTTAGGGTTTAGAACTTAAGGATAAAAACAATGAGCTTAAAACAACCCCTGTGAAGTGATAGTGCTGTGCCTTTTTCAGTTCTTTATCAGCCTATATGCTTTTTTTCTGAAGAAAGTAGACAATACCCCATTTATATCTTTGCTATAGCCAAAGTCCCTTCAGAGCCCACGTTCCACCATGTGGAATATATTGTTGAACTTTCTTAGTGTTTTGATTACTCGTATATATATATATATAACATTGGAAGTATTACAGCAATACTTAGCATCACAAACTGTTGATGTATCAACCATTTCAAGAAATACCAAACTCAATAAGCAGTTGCATCTCCAGACCAAATGCAAATCATAGGACGATTGCTTAGGAACCTGCAGAAGTTTAGATCTCTAGTTTGAGTTTTGTCTCTAGCCTTGAAGTACTGTGGGGCATTACAGGATGATGGACAACTGAGGCTCGCAGCTAGACAGTTCAGCCCTCTTCTGAGCAAACATTAAGCACAATCACCTATTAATTAAAGCACAAAGAATGGCAGAGAAACTGTGCTGATTGCATATGTATTAAAACACCACTGTTTGCTGCAAACTTGGGTGAGCTGAGGTCTTTGATACTAAAAATAATGAGGGTGTAGAAAGGTAGAAAAAGCCAACATTTACAGCAATAAGACCGTATTTAAAGGTGGAAAAGTAGGACTTTAGCCACTGTATTGTAGGCTCTATGAAGAAGGGAAGGCTTTAACAAGTGACAGAATACACCTTGCTTCCTGTATACTACAATTAGAGAGGCAACTCCTGTTTGTTGCTCTGTAGCCTGCTCTGATTATGGTCCAGTTGTGCAGCTAGACTCAGTCCCTAACTGCTCAGCTTCTACCTCTGATATCACAGCGATTTCTCAAGGCATCAGCTAAGGCGAGCTTAGAGAATGGGGATCACATCCACAAACTACTTAGGTGATACAAGATAAAGAGGGCTAGAAAGCTCTACTTTAAATAGCTGAGATAGAAAACGTTTTTAGTATGTGGTTTCCCTTCAAAAGGAAAACACATCTGACAGTAAACAGCTGTGGAACACAGAAACCCCTGACACCTTCACTGTCAAACAAGGAAAGGGAAACAGCTTGACAAATACTGCAGCGTAACAGGCCAGGCATTTGAGCACTGCAGAAAAGGAAAAGAGGCAAAGAAGAGTTCCAGCCTTTCATTCCTTCTTCCCTGCCCCACACCATAATAAACACATTCTAAAACTTTATTATCAGACTAAGCACTCAAGGAACTATGAAGTGAAAAACTGCTGACGAGACACACAACACCTATGGAGACAAACCCAGTTCTGCTCTAGGAGCTGGGTTACTGCCAGAACTGTAACCACTTCCTTCCCCATCCAACTCCAGGTTACTGTACACTTCAGGACTCAAAGCCAGAAATGATTCTGTTCTTGAGTTCCACAATTCATTTATCAGGATGTGCCAACTACTGTAAGCTCCTTTGAGCTTTGCAGTGCTGGTAAGGGGGAAGCTACAGTGTTTCTTAGTGCAGTTTAGACTGACTCTTCCCCTCAACCAAAAGCCTATTTAACATTTCATGTTATTTCCTTTAAGCCAAAAAGGCTCCTTGTGCCTTCTAATATGGCAGAATATCCATTGGGCACCACTTCATACTACCTGGAAGTGTCTTTGTTTTCTTCAAACCTGTTATGTCTAACATGAGAACTGTGTGCACTACTGTTAGAGTCATTAGTAGCTTTATCTTGTATGACGGACTCCTTTGAAGAGGCTTTGGTGTGATGTACATGGGGTAAAAATTTCATATGGAGAAAAGTGCAATATGTGTGTGTGTGGTACGTTCTTTAATGTATTTTTTTAAGAAGTTAAAGGGTTTAGTCTCTGCTTTGGGATAAATGCACTAGTTTTGTGAGCTCCAGTTGGGTAACTTCATCTGTAGTATTTACATGCAACTGATATGCTGGACTCTGTAAAGCAATTACAGTGTATTAATACAAAATAAATATGTGCATTTCACTTTTAAATATCTAGGGAACTAAAGCAGCCCCTGTCACTTTTGTGTTCTTAGCAGCCTTTTTATGTATCACGTTGAGCTTATTTTCTCTCTGAGGCACCAAGTCACCAATGACAAAAAGAAAAGAAATGGAATGTCTTCTGCAATTGCTGGATTTTCTAGACTGGATTTTGCTTCCTCTCACTTTGACAGATATTAATGAATTGCATCCTGTTAATTACTTCCCTTAAAACCTTTTACTATGATCTGAGATACAATAGGCATACTTTCACTTAGCCCAACAGTCTAAAATTTGCTGGAAGCATTACACCCCTGTCTTGCTGAGGGTGAAAACTGAAAGGGCACAGTCTCTGTTCTCTGCCAATTTAGGCAGAAAGTGGGCAACTCAGGAAGAGATGGTGGAAAAGCAAAACGCTACACTCTTCACAGAGGGAGCATCAGCGACTAGAAGATAACAGAGAAAACGTTACAGAGCCCTAGGACAGCCACAAGAGTTACATGTCACAAAAGGTCACCCTATGTGTTTGTATGTTAAAAAATTCTCACTAGCTCTTTTCTCAGCGTCACTAACAACATTATAGGTAGGCTCAGGGCTATTGAGGAAACCCTTCCAAGAGGAAGAAGTGTGATGAGGTCAAGCAAAAATTACTGTAGCAGTCAGCAGATTCATGTATCCTCTCTCACCCAAACTGCTGTCCCTATTGCATTGGCATAGCAACCTCAGCTACAACAGGCCCTGAACAGCTGCAGCTGAGCCATTAGAGTGACGCATGGGGACACAAAACACTTTGCAACAGAATTAGTAGCTTAGCTTGTAACAGTACTGACCAACTGCCTGATCATCTTCCACGTTCCCATGAATCAGAAGTGCCAAGAAGACTTCAGACTACGCACCCAGACAAAATACTAGTAATGCTGTGCCTTAACTCCACACCAAGCTCAATGCATTCAATGTACCTCTCACGGCTGCTTTCCCACATACTCTGCTCCTCTGCTGATTCTTAAAGCTTCCAATACATTCTCGGAAAACGATCCAAGTGAGAAGGCTGAAGCACCGTATCTGCTTGCATGCCCTGCTTACCCAGAGATATCAGCCAGAGATCACAAGATGACTCAAGCTGCAAAGAGAGGGACCGTGAGTCATTCCTTCCCCAACAGTACCACAAACAGGCTACGTATAGGCCAGGGAGAAAAAAAGAAAGCAAAGACATTTTCCTATACAGACAGAGTCTGTCACTGCTAGCAAAGCAAACAGAGTGTGTCACGGCTTAAGAGGTTACCTCAACTAACCTTTCAAGCTGTCTGGAAGACACCTTCCCCCACCCCACCGCCCCCAATGCAAAGACTAAGTCCTCCTTAGCCCATCAGACACAGTAGAAAGCCCTTCCCCTCACTGGAATAAGTTCTGACTTACAGACTAGGTCAGAGCCTTTAAGTCTCTCACAGTGTTACAGAGCACAGCATTTCTCTGCCAGGCCTAAGGCCAGCAGAGCTTTCCTTTTCAGTGTTATCTGGCTGACAGTGCTCATTTAAGCCCCTGGCAGATGAATCAGCAGCAAGGCTGTCACAGGAACACAATACACACAAGGTAACAGCCGACTATCAGAACAGTTGATGCATGGGGTGAAAGCAGAACGCATACACATCTATTCTGCTGATGAGGCATTTACAACCTGAGTGTGGCTTTAAAACTGCATCTGAGTTTGGCGCATAGTATCTCTATGAGTATGAACTTCAGCCTCTGTTCACCTTGCACCAGAGTCCTAGACATATTCAGGATAAGCCTGAAAAGGCTTCATCCCCTTTTGGTACAGAACAAAGCAAAGTGTGGAGAAGATGAGTTGGAAAAATGGAGGGAAAGCCCATGAAAGAATCAATACATTAGCATGAGGGAAAAGGTGGGCATCTAGCACCATCCTTGTCTCAGCACCTTTGCAAGGAATCTCAAGCCAGGCCACATGGATACATCCACACTGTGGCAACATGCTCATGAGAGTGTGTGTACAAGGGTGTGAACAATTCAAGTCAGGCTTGTTTTAAAAGAAAATTGCTTTCCCCTTCTGTAAGAGCTCACTCTGCAGTTTGCTGTACTGCCCAAGACTGTTATCTGCAACTGTACCTAAACACCACATCCTATGTGTGGGATCTTCCCTCTCCCACCAGCCAAAGACTGCAGGAGTATGCAACAGGAACCTTTGTCATCTCCTACCTCTCCTCACAAAGCTACAGAGATGAGATGGGCAATTCAGTGCGTGGCATACAGCGGCTTGTTTCAAAACCTGCAAACTCAGGCAGACAACTCTGTTGTGCTCCGCTTACAATCAGCTCACATGAAAGCAGCTTCTTCTAACCCAAACTGCTGGAGCCATAGTTTTTAATCAAAGCTGAGACTGAAGCATGCAACCAATACACTCTGTCCAAGCCCAACTTGCTGCACAAAAAAGAAAATGGAATGACGCTGATTTCTCTTTGTTCCTCTACAAGCATCAATAGCAATGAAAAGCTGTTCAGGGAAAGGAGACTCACAAACCAGAGCTTTCCAGTTTATTTCAAAAGTTTATCTGTTCATTTTTCCAGGGCTTTCCAGCAAGGAGTCAATACCATATCCCTAATGGGAAAGCTCCATTTCCCCTAGAGCTGTTAGTGTTAGGAAAGTTAGAAATATGGTGGCATGATAAGAGATCTCCGCTCAAAAAGATACTTTCATGTGGTTCATCTTCTGCAAGGAAAGTGCTATAATATGGTTTTATATAACAATCCTTGCTGAACTGATTTATCAGCAAATAAAGGCTACAGTGTTTTGATAAGAATCCATGTGGTGTTGATTTGCAGAATAGGAGCAAAATGAGTTGCACATGGAAAGCTAACAGGAGGGTTTTTTCCCAAAATACTCAGAAATGGACATTTACTTAGCTGAGAATTATATGCTGAGCTCTGGAAAGGTTAGGCACATTTACAGAGTTCATAAGCTCTCTGCGGCTTGCCTCCTGCAGGCTGCTATAGTGGAGACAAGCTGAGAACATACAGCTGCTGACGTCAATAGGGTAAATAATACTGCTCACTGAAATCACCTGGGTACGCGTTACCCTTTCCACACAGCCTGCTGCTGAACTCACTCTGCTGCAAAGCAGTCTGGGAAGCCCAGTTGTCCTCTTGAATGGCAAATGCTACATGAGATCAAGTACATATTTATCAGGACCACCACTGCCCAACAAAATGAATACACTGAGCTTCTCGGGGTTCTCTCTTTGAAAGCACAGTTGTGCAGCACCACTGCACAGTTCATATACCAAGAACCAGTTAATGTGATACACAGAAGCCAAACTGCAAGACCTCTCAGAAGACAGCAAAGGCAACCTTTCCCTACTTCAGGACAGGCTGTTCTGTTTGCAAGTAACAGCTTATATCTCAGTCACTCCAAGAGGCCACTTTACTGCTGGTCCGGGAAAACTGGAGTTTACATGTTCACAAAGACATCAGAGCTCCTTTATATGGCTCTGCAAAGCCTGGGGTCCTCTCCTTCAACAAGCCAGCCCACAGAGTCTGAGTCTCTGCCTGAGACCACAGCACCCAGAAAACGATAGGTACAGTAATGGCAGATATTGCAGGCAAGTAACTCTTCAAATACCTACAAAAGCAGAAACCCCCGCACCTCTACCTAGAAAAACAGTGTCAAAGCTGGAAAGGGAGCACACGGCATCTCCCAAACCCCCAGTCCACACCCTAGCCACCAGGTCACACTTTCTTCAGCAAGCTGGGGCTGCTGGCTTCAGAGCAGGCAGAAAGAGCTAAAGCCAGTGGTCTTGCCTGTTGATGGTTTAGGCATGCACTTCCACCCCCCTAAGTTCACAGCCCTGCAGACTATAAGCTCTGAGAGGAATAACCTCCACACAGAAAGCCTGGCTTTAACCTCCTTCCCTGGATATACTTGCCATGAGCAAAAGCAAGAAGACATTATTAATGCAGCAAATTAGTGGTTGTGTCTTGTTAGCACTGCTCACGTCACTGCAGCTGCACTACAGGCATATAGACTTATGAATTATTCACACTAATCAAGGCACCGACAGCAAGATCTGGGGGCACAGCCAGGTCAGTGGCTGCAGCTTCCTACTTGCAGTACCTTGTCGTGACTGGAGGCCAGCTGCTCTCCTTTCTTGACAAGCGTTTCCATGGAGCGGTTGCCATGTCAACACATCTGTCTAGGCCATCCTACTTGTCAAAACTTTTAGGTAATTTAGCACAGAAGGCCAAGGAAGGTTCTGAAGCGATTTAACCCTTTTCATGTACTGAGCAAGCTCTTCCTTAGGAAGATGGCTGGATCAGCATCAAGTCAAAGAGAATTTGCAGAGCTGCTCATGGAAATAGAAATAGCTGCCAAATTTCCTCTGTCAAGGGATCCACCAACTCCTCTGCATGCAGTAAGGTAAAAAAAATACAAAGCCCTCAACCCCCCCCAACCCAAAACACGTGCACATAAACCCCAAAAAAACCTAACAGCTCTACACTTGGAGTCCTCATCCAGCATCAGCTGGTTCCTACTCAGCATAAAAGGCAGGTTCATCACAGAGAGGCACTCAGTACATGCATAAGTGTTGAGGCTCCTATGAAGTTGGACAGGACAGAAGTTAACCCTTTATGTTTACAGCATTGTCTTTGAATAAAGTCAAAACACATATTCCAGATCTGGAAAACCTGCTCTTTCCATCAGGAAGTTTTCTGCCTGCTCTTCTCATGGGCAGAGAGAAGCTTAAAATTTCTTTGTTCCACCAAAGTCTCTGCTCTGCCAGGTGCTGTGCAAAACACACATTACAGGGGTGTCCTCACTGAAATGGCATGGGAGCTCAGTTTTGCTGCAGCTCCTGTCCCTTCAGGAAATGTCTGTCAATCACAAATAATTGATGCTAGCACACAGGCAAATACATGCATCTCCCTTAAATACATTTCCATCTAGGAAATTGTTTACAGCATCTAGGATTGTTTAATTCCAAAAAGGCTAGAGACACCAACTTTTAGAGACAGCAACAGGAAAACATGGAGGAAACTAGAGCCTCATATGGGGATTCAGCCACTCAAAGAGAGAGCTGGGAATCTTTCCTGCAGACCTGCTTCCATCACCACAGCAACCACCTAAATACAGTCCATCTTCCCCCAGTGGTACTTAACCTGCAGTCAGTAAGTTATCTCCCACACAAGCAGTGTTCACTCCCCTAATGCCACTCTTTTGTAAAGAAGGACATTGTAGTCAATGGGACATAGCATGGCCCCAGCCAAGAAAGCTCCAGGCTGGGACTCGAGAGACACGTACGGAGTTTCTCAACTTTGCCACTATGCCTGCTGGAGACTGTGGCATTTTGTGACTCAGTTTCCCTCTCAAAGACAGTAACAACCTCTCTCCATGTTGCTTTCTTGACCCATTCTCTCCGCTGGATTAGGCAATTACCTACTTTTATCAGTAACAAGATTTTAAGTGTCTGGAGGAGCTTGATTGCGAAAGGAAGCACCTACCTAAAAGCTGCTCATCTGCACATCTCCTGTGCTGTATCTAATACAAAGTGCACTTCTGGCCAAGATCCCAGAGGTGGGAGATGCCAGGAGCCCTCAACAGCTACGCACCAGCATTTAAAGAGGCACATATACACACAAGGCCCCACGCCATTTACTGTAGTTTGGCCCCATTGGAGCTGTATGTTCCTGCTGAAGTTGAAGGACCAGGTGCCTCTCCTCCAGACAGTGTCATGGAAACCACCTCAGCAGCCTGAATAAAGCACCCATCACACTAAAGATTTTCTGCTTTTACTAACCAGAATCTTACTGTGGTCTCCTCTACACATCACTCCACTTTTAAGCTGCATTTATGACCAGGTCTGACATGCTACTCAGAGCACATACTGCCTGCTTCCATGAGCACATCCTAGACACTGTGAGCAAAGAGGTTCTAAGACAACCTTTTGTATCTACACTGCCCTGTTATGGGGTCATCCCGCATTTTTATTTGGGAAGACACCTAATGTCCTCACAGAAGGAAACAATCATGAAAGCTAGACACTTCCCAGCAAGCTAACTAGACGTTTAGTCATCGTTTCAGGATGACTTGGAGGTGCAGGTGAACACTTGGCCTGCAGACCCAGGTGGAGTGACACAGTACAAAAAGGCAGACAGCAAAGTGGGGAGGTGGGAATTGCCAAAGCTAGACCCAAGATGCCTTTGTCCTGATACAAAGGATGCAAGTAAACTCCCTTGAAGTAAACAGGAGTTTTCTCATGGATTATAGTGAAAGCAAGATTTTATCTTGACACTGAATAAATGGATCCTGTGGCTTTCTCTTACCAAACTCCAGCCTTTCTTGAAGCAGATGGGCTGATACACACTCCTCACTCTGAACAGAAAATGAAAACATGACCTGGCAATCACGGGAAGGCTCCCACAACCTTGTCTTTTATGGACGCCCACTTGTCATTGCTACACAAACAAGAGCTGCCAGTGTGGGAGACTTTGGGGCAATATTCCAGCAAGACAGGAGAAACAAATATCAAAACAAGAGAGCAACAGCATTTTAACAGCTTGCCTGGAAGAATAAATATTGACTGGTTAACTGGAAAAAGCCAGCTCATCCTCCTTTTTGGTCAGGGCAGTTCTGGCACAGAGGAGGAGCCCCAACAAGCTAGCAAGTACACTGGGCTTACAAAGCACTACAAGGAAGTTTCTTAGCAAATATTTCTAGAAGTGGGTACTGAGTGGCTGATATGCACAATGGCACTGTTCACAAAGAAATCCCAGAATCTGTCTTCAGCCTCTAGAGAGTAAGTGAAAACATACAAGGAATTCACATGATGCTAAAGTTAAGTAGGATTGAGTTCTCTGCACACTTCCCTGTCCCAGCAGAGGAGTATGGCCACAGAGCTAGAATAGATTGTCAGAAACACCAAGTGATGCGGCAGAGCAGGAAACTAAACCCAGCTCCTCTTGGGGAGATGTTGGACACTGGTCTGTCCTCTTTTGTTAAGGAGTCCTTTCCAAAGGTTTCACAACGCAGCTTTTGCCTGCACCAGCTTTCCTTCACAGTATTTTCTGTCCATGCACCATCAGCGTTTCAGTCAGCTGATGGAGAACTGGCCAAAGCTATTTAGGGCATGAAGACCAAGCACAAAAGCATATCAACAATTTCCATCACCCCACTGATAAGTACAATGTCCACAAAAATACATCTGTGAGCTCACCAATAATAATAAAAAGAGCTAAAATTCACAGTTCTTCTCATGCACAGTCCTTTACTAGTGTAATTAGCATGCCTTATGTGGTGGCTGCCAGACAGCTAAAGTAAAAAGAGGCAATTTGAGGTTGTATCACAGTTCTGGAGTCATCTGACTCTCACAAACATCACAGCCATTCTCACAATGAAAGTTCAAACACACACACACACACACACACTGCTATGCCTATAAATCATTAATGCACCACACACGTTAGACCCTAACAGACATTAAAGGGGCAGCCCCATTAACCTGTTGGTGAGCACCTGGTAGTCTTTTCTTTCCTTGTGTGTAGGAGTAAACACCTCCCTGCCCGAATAGCATGGAATGGTGTGGCCAAAATTCCTGAGAGTTTTGACAATTTAAAAAAAAAAAAAAATAAGGTCCTACAATTAGCAGTTCTGCCTTGTTCTTCACATTCTCTCAAAATGTAGAAATCATACCACCCATTTCTTCTCTGCCTAAATTGTCACTATTCCCTCTCACCCGTCTGAGGCCAAAAAAAAAAAAGGAATGAGAACTGCATCTATCCCTTCACATCGACTCCTATCTCCAGGCCTGCTATTGCTGGGAAAGACAAGTACAGCCTTGGATTCTGCACCATCTCCCACATGAGGATAACTATTTATTTTGGACTGCCATAAAGATAATGTATTTGCAAGTGAATTCTGCAAGATAGAGGACAGGAGGCAATTAATCATTAGTTTTCCTTACAGACATGGATTATCCCTCAGTAAGTGTCGACTCCCTAGAGAAAATGAGATCCAGAAACAATACCAATTAGGCAGGGAAGTTTTCTGGGTAGTTTTAAGAATGGGAGGGGACTTGCTTTGCCAGAAGGCCTTAGTTCAGTTTCTCATTTCTTGTGCACAGTAGGGAAGGGACCATTAGCAGTCCCTAAAGAAGGGAAACTCTCAGCATGGTGAGGTGGCCTCAAGTGAAAAGTCTGCAGTCCTCTAGCCTCCTGCATGAGAGGTGTTGGCTGGGTTCAGACTGGTTCATACGGGCAGCACAGTGCTTACCTACTTTGACTGACTAAGGCCAGAGCTGCATTCCTGTGATGGATCAGGAGACCTGAGTGACTGTGGTGGGATGCTAGACAGAGATATACATATACACACACAAGCTACCTGCATTACAAACTGAGGGCCTCACAGGCCATCACAAAGGACTTCACAGAAGCTGCTGACACAATGAGGACGAAGAACATTTTCTGGAAAGCTAAAGCACTTGCCACCTCAGGGATGAAGAGGGATGTTCTCCCTCTCCAGCTATGAGCATTTTTGCAAAGCCCCACAGAGGGCCTGCTGCTTCCTCTTCGCTGAAGACTCACTGCCACAAAACCACCTGAACCAATTAAACTAAAACTCTAGTTCTATCATAGCAACAGCAATACATACTTGTGGTTGCAGAGAGAGAATGACAGTCAGCATCACGTCCCCACTGAAGCAGACAGGAGGGTGCAATGGCAAGCCCGCCCATCTGGATAGGAAAGGCACTCCGGATCCTGTATCCACAGAGCATCAGGGCGCAGCTGCCTGCTCAATGCCTCCAGAATCATCTTGCACCCTTATGTGGTGTCTCCTCAGGCCAGAGCACAAAGGTGCTGGAGACTAGGAACAAGCCATAAGAGCACAGAGGCAGGGAGTTCTATTTATAATTTGCCCCTCTGCATTAAAAACCAGGCATCCTCCTCCCTTCCCAGCAGCATCCCAGCAAGGTCAGCCTTACCACACTGCTGCAACTTTGCAATCCTGAAACCGAACGTCTCACCTGTAGCAAAGATCCTAATTCCTCAACCCCATCCTCAAGACTTTTAGCCCAGCAGGCAGCCTTGAAGACCTCGCCTCTCCTCAATTCTCGTGGAGCATGATGCCCTCTCCTGGGCACCTGTAGAAGCGGCTGGAGGAGCATTTCCCAGCCAGAGGATGGTGAAACTGACTCGTTACGAGACAGCTTCTGGAGTTCAGAGGCCTGCTGCAAACCTTGTTGAAGTTAGCATTTCCACCGAGTTTTGGCAAGCCTTAGACCTGTCCCTCCTCAAAGAAAGAAAGTGCTGCCATCCCTGTTTCATGAAGCATTGAAGCTTTCTCGGTCATGCAGGTTATTACTGGAGCTGAGTAGGGAACTAGAGCCTAGGGTACATCTTTCAGCTTCAGTCACCAAAGCAGCTGCTTTGCACACCTACACACTGCAATGACCACGGCGAGTGCTCTGCCCAGTTGCTTATTAGTTGTGTTTTCTTGTCCTCCTCCAAAACAGCTAGCATTTGCCACCCTGCTAACATTGGGGCAGACATCTCATTAGCACAGCTGGGACTCAGGAGATCTGAAGGGTGAGGAATATGAGCTCAGGTGGGAAGCAGCAATGACAGCAGGGGCAGGTAGAGTCTAGAGAAGCAGAGATCCCTTTCTCTTGCCAGCTTATGAAGAGACAGAAAGAAAATAACCGATATTTATAAGCAAGCCAGTCTCTAAGGCAGCAGTTTCCAAAGTCTAATAATAGGGTTTGGACTTGTTTATTGTGGGATTCAGACAGCATTGCATAAAGCTGCTGGAAAGCTCCTGCCAGTCTCTGGAGTGTACTCCTGAGAAGTCGTGAGTTAGTGAGTCCAGCTGCAGTGGGTTCAAGCCAGCAGGGTATCATGCAGGTCTCTCTCTTCAGAGGCACAGTAGAGATGCTGGTACAAACTGGGCTGTACAGAAGAAGTATAAAAGCCTCCTCCCAGGGAAAGCCAAGCATTCACTCCTTCTCTTGAAACAGCAAGGTGAGAAGCCAAGGAGCCTCATAATTGCACCTCTTGCTTTGACCCTTCAGCTTCTCACACCTGCAGCAGCACTGAGCAGACTTTAGGAACCCACAGCGCAACACACTGGGAAACGCAGGCAAGGACTGCACGTGCCTCAAAGATTTTGCAGCAGCAGAAAGAATCCTAGGGATGTGAAAAGCTACCTGTCCCCAAAATGAAGGTGAAAAGCCCAGTCTGCAGACTGCCACTATTATGCCTTGACTGCTGAGCTGGTCTCAAACCAGATCTGGTAGTACGGGCAACTGCTTATGAACTCACCATATAAACCACATCCAGTGGCCCTGTTGTTTCTTGCTGACTCAGACACAATGTGGTGAAAGTGCAGCTTCCCCAGCCAAGTAGGAGGGGAGGATTAAAAACAGAAAAGGTCAAAAACAGTCTTCTCTTTGTATGAGGGAGAAAACAGGGCTGTGCTCTGCTGCACAGGACAGCACCTGGACAGCATGTTCTGAGGCTGAATAATTGCAGTGATCAGCTCTCCACCCTGTTCTTTGCTAGACAAACAGTCTTTCTAACCAGCCCACTTCAACACAGGATGGAGGAAATTTTCCAGAGAATGCCTCTCGTCTCACTCCTAGCAGGACAGGTGCTAGAACAATGACATGCAGACTATTAGGAACCAGAGAAGGCCAGAGCAGCCTTCTCTGTGCCAGGCAGAACACGGAGAAACTTGCCCTTTTCTAGAAAAAGTTGTTTGAAGCCTGGTTTGTCAATCACATTTAAGCATTTACCCAAAAATTCACCTCCCAGGCAGAATGCACAGTTACAGGAAAAGGACTGACAGTATTGATCCTGCCTCTCTAGTCTTTAAGTCAGGCATTCAGTCACATGAAGAAGCAGATGAAGAAGTGGGCAGGAAGACAGCAGAGGACTGCATTGATCAAGAGTCCAGCTAGGCTGCAATGCTGTCTCTCACCCTGCACATCTACTCTGACCATTTTTTGCTTCTTAACAGACACAGCTGGAGTTTCCAAAGCAGACAGATGAGACCTCATTAGTACGTCTCTAGGCAAACAGACATGTGCAGTTATTCACAGGGACATGCACCGAATCTCAGCAGGGCTGGGATGACACTCAGGTTCTGACAGATGCTGGAGGACAGAAAAAAATCACAGCTTTTTCCTCTAACAGTGCCTGGAGCTCAAAACCACAGAATTTCATTACCAGGGCCTCTCAGCACTGCTACTGGAGCCTTTCTTACAGCAATGAAATACACACGTAACCTACTAACTCGACACCTTTTGTTGGATGTCAGGAGACTCAAATGCTAAGACAGTCCCTGCTTCCAAGGTTAGCCCCAGAAGCAAGGAAAGAGCTGTTACCAGAAAGGCCGAAACAAAGAACCATCTAAGCATCAGGCTCACTAAAGACAAGGCAGGGGAATAGAGGAAAGGAATCTGCAATTGTTATTTGACGCTGGCCATCACTTGTCTCAGGTACCAGACTTTGGCCCAGTCCCTTCAGTATCATCAGAAGATGCAGAGTCTGCATTAGAAATAATGTCCCCCCCCTCACTATGCTTTACAGAAATCTCCTATACGTTGTTGGCAATGCAATGTGGCAAGTCAAAATGCTTCCCCATACCTGTGGAGAGAAGAGTTGTCAAACAGCAGCCGCACTCTGATATGACAGACCAGCTGCCAACGTGCCATAAATCTGTCTAGAACAACAAGTTCCCGTGTGGATCTGTCAGTCACACCTGAAAGCTGGCCCCTGGCATTCCCAGCTAAGCCAGCTTGAAGTCTTCCCAGGCTATATGCAGCCCTGAACATTTTTTCCAGTTATTCATGTCCAAAGTACCTGCTTCACACACCTCAACACCTTTGTCCCTGCTTCTTCACACACACTCTGAGCTCTTGGCTTCTAAGACAATACATTATTTCAAATAATTTTCCTACAGAAAGAAGACAAAAAACTTTTAACGGGAAAAAAAACCTGCGCCAAGGAAAGCTTAAGTATCATTTCTGTGTCTTTTTTGTTTTCCCTTCAAAAATAGCAAACTTGCATTGAACATCCTATCCTTGGAAATACATTTGAGTCCAGGAGTGCCATCTTCTGGCTTGCCCCCAACCCAAGCCAGAGCCCTAGGTGGAAATGGCCAGCTTACACATACACCTGCCTTTGGAGCAGGTTGCAGATGAACCCCAGGAACAGGTAGAAAAAGCAAGAGTGAAACTTAGAGATAGACCTTAAATCCTGCCACAGTAGACAGGCAGGAAAAAATAGTGCCATGGAAATTGTGGCTTCCCTCAGCCTATTTCCAAGAGTGCCAATCTGTCTCATTGCTGGCACTTCCCCAGGGGCTCTCTTATCTCATTGATCCTTCTTGAAAAGAACAGCTAAGATCAGACAAGATGAAGTTTCCTTTTTTTGCAAAAGGAACTTCCTCTCTGCTCCATCTCTTGCCATCCCATGACCACAGAGTCCCAAGGATGTGAGTGAAAATAACTTCCTTCATCTAGCTTGTGATAACTGCAAGGAGATATAATAACAATGGAGATACAATAAACACAGCATTGCTCTGAAGCACATTGGAATAATGTAACACACACTGCCTATTTTGGGAAACAGAAGCGAAAAAAAAAAGGAATCATCTCCCCTGTAGATGTTTCTAGAAATGTTGAGATGCTGTAAGTCTAGAATTCAAAGGATGTTACAGGTGTCTTTTAAAAAATATTGTAAACTGTAAACAAGTCCTTGATTTCCCAGATCACAGAAACCCTCTGATCCCATTAAAACAGAAAATTGGCTCAGCTCTTCAGTTTGGGGTTTATCCTTGAAAGCGTCTCCTAGACAGTGCAACTTTAGGCTCTTTCTCTGGTGCATGCTACTTCATTCCTTGAAATCCAGTGCATTTCAGTTAATTGTCTCCCATGTGTTTTCCTCTTTTCCCCTTCCTTTTTCTTTTAGAAAAATATCCTAAACGTTGTTACCTAAAAAAATTTTTCTAGGAGAAGGAAGCAGATGAGGACAGTGGAAGAAGGTGGGGAGGACAGAGAAAAAGAGAGGCTGAGCTGGATTTTCCCAGTGCCAGATTGCAATCTGGAGCAGAACCACATACTGTTATTACTTTTTGTTTTCCATTTTTCTCTTCTCTGGTGTAACAGATAAAACCCCTGGTAGCAGCAGCAGGAATAATGCGTTTGTAGGTGGCTGCTGAATTTTGAAAGGGTTTCTTACCAATACGTTCTGTGTAGGCAGAGCAGAGGCCTGACACTGAGAATTGAAAGCAGATGATGCACTCTTTTTACAGCTGGAAGCTTGCAGAGAGAGCTCACTTCATGGGAAATCTTTATTGGTGAATCTTACAAGCGCAGTCTTTCAAAAAGGGAACTGAGGATGGCTTAGGCAGCTGTCCAAGAGTGTCAGCAGATGCTTTTGGGTTTGTTACCCAGGTGTGTTGCTAGCCCCCCATTTTTTTCCTCGTTTGCTTCGACCTCCGGGGTTTCAGAATGGTATAGTTCGCATACCATGTGTACTGTTCTGAGAGCAGAGGGATGTAGAATGCACGCAGCAGCCTCGAGGACCTGAAACCAAAAAAGGAAAAACAAATCATCCTTAAGTCACTCATTTGCCAGTATGGCCAAAATGATACAAACGAGGCTTTGCAAAAGATTTGGACTGGTGAGTCAGTGACATGAGGAATGATAATGGTTCAGGCTTATGAAGGGCAGTCCCATTTTTGCCTTGTTGGTGTGAACCAAACCTCGTTTGCGCCAGCATCACCAGTTTAAGAGCAGCAGCCTGCCCAGTTTTGCAGCATGCTCCAGTCCACTCCAGTAGGATTAAGGGGGAGAGAAGGCAGGAAGGTGTTGCAATTAGCAAAAGAATCTTACATCTTGTATATTGCTGTCCAAAAACCAGACAGTACAGCCCTGTGGGCCTTTGTTATCACATAGACAGGCAGGCCTCCCGTTCCTCAGGGCACACTACGAAGGTGAAAGATAGCAAAGCTGCATTTAGCTCCTGGCATCTCCTCTTCTCTACCCAATCTGTCCAGCCACTTATTCCTTCACATATGCCCAAAGGGCAGACAAAAGCTCTAATGGGCATTGGGATTTTGAACTTTTGCTCTCGTGCTGATCTTCTGTTGAGGGTATTGAATTAAAGAGGGATGGACTGTTATGAAGCCTACAAGGCAGTTTGCTGCAGGCTGCCAGCATTCACTGCACGCCCTGCTAGTGCTTCGAGCTGGCACTTCATAGCAATTTGAAACAATTGGACCAATGGAGTACTCAAGCATAGAGGGTTTAATGGTTGCATCAAATTAGTACCTTTTGTTTGGTTGCTAATTGACAGAGTTATGCTATCTGAGTAAACTTTAAATGTGTGTATTCTTTCAGTGAGCAAACTAACAGTAAAGTCCAGGTTTAAATGTGAAGCAGACAAGCATAATGTCTTTCAGTAGGGGTACTGAACCTTGCTAGAAGCCTACTGAAATCAGGGCTGAGCTGGAGCCTTTGTTCCTCAGCATTGAAGCTTATCCCTTTACCTCTTTAAGATCAGCTTGTTGGTAAACTATCGACCCTTGACTGACAGAAGTCTAACCCCATCCAGGCAAAGCTTGCGAAAGCAGCAGCAGCACTCAAATTTGATTGCAGCATGCTAAGCAGTCAGAGATGGCACACAGATCCAGCACGTACTTGCTGGTCACTGCAATTCCCAGCTTTGCTGGTAACACAACCAAGGTTCTGGACATGCAATCCTAGTCACTTTTTCAGAAGAAAGATGAATTGTGTTTTGTTTGCTTATTGTAAGGCAGGACTGGATATCTTTCAAAAATGCATCCTGAAAAACAATGGAAGGAACTGTCACTGTGAATTACATATCCCTAGAGGCTCCCAGGGTTCTTAGCTTCACCGCAGTTCATCTGAGAACAAGCGGCTCCCGATCTCCTGCAACTCAGAGTAAAAGAACATTCAGGAAAAGACTCGTGATATCTCCTTGCATTGGCATAGCAGCACTCAGCAGCCGGGTCCTGTTACATTAGATATGATGCATGCACAAAGCAAGGCATTTCTCAATCGAAATGCTCCCTCTTTAGATAAACAAATTGACAGACAAAACAGTTGTCTTTCTACACTGAAGAAGTGAAACTGAGGCAGAAAGTATTGTCTTACCCTAAGAGAGACTGAGTGAGGCTGAATTCCCAAAATTTACAAGTTCCACTTCTAACTGTGAGACTCTGTCTCCTTTCAACGTTTGGCATCTTACAAGCTTGCTTTTGCCAAGCAATCAGCTTGTGCTTTAGGATATAAAAATGCTGATTACTTCATTTTGAAGAACCAAAAGCTCAGTGATAGTGCTTAGGCCCTTTACAAATTGTAAAGCACCCAGCAAAGTTTTTAAATATAGGAATCACTGGAAATGGTTGCTCTTTGTGAATTCCTGAGGTGCTGGAATTGAGAACCTGTTCAAAGCAGAACTCTTAGTAGCAAATAACTAGGCAGAAGATGGTAATTTTGGTATATTCTGAGCATGGAACATTTTTTGCAGCTGTCATTTCCTTGCGCCTGGAAATTGGAGGTCAGCCCTCCCTGCAGTTACTACAAGCAATGGCATTCCTTTTAAAACAAGTGCTTGATTTTCCTCCTCCATCTCTTGTGGTTAATGAATGTCATGTCATTGTTGAACTTATTCTGGCATCTCCTTTGAGCCTGACAGCCCACCGTTGCTACTATGGCTGCTCTGTGTGAAGGTGTGGTTTCACTTCAATTCCCTTTAGCAAGAAGATGAAACAAAACCAAGAAAAAGCAACTGTGTTCAAGCTGCTCGGGATACTGTTTAAAACAAGGAAATTTTAAAATAAGGTACAGTATCAGCTTGCTGCTACATTGTAAGGGACAGAACCTAGCACAAATCCCCAGAGCTCAGGGTGTGTGCCTGGGTTAAGATGAAGTAGTTTGTTGAATTAGCCTTGTGTGGGATAGCTCTGGGACAGACAGAAAGGCAGCTGATGGCTGAGGTCCTGAGTATACAGCCTGTAAGCACCCAAAATGCTTTCAGTTACTCAGTCTAGATGTAGAGCTAATAGCAGTCGGACAACAGTTTACATCCTCCCCTTGACCTGGATGCATCTACATATTGATAGCCTGCCCAAGATAGCACTGTGTACCAAAAGCTCTCCACATGCTCTTCTTTACTGGTAATTCAGCCCTTATAAGCAGCAGTTTAAATGCCAGCATTGCCTGTTTCACAGTTTGTATCAGCAGTGAAACAGGAGGAGAAAATACCACCGGTAAAAATAAGATCAAAAAAAGAGAGGCAGGAATGACTGATGGAAAAAAGTACTGAGAGCGGAAAATGATGAGAAACTCAGAGCAGAAAGATAGCTGCTCCTCTTCCCACCAGTGGATGTTGTACATAATAGCAAGAGGCACGTGACAAGTAACAACACAGTGAACTGGTGTATAAAGGGCGCAGCTGATCTATATTTCCGTACTCCTCCCCCAAAACAAGAAGTACCTGCACCAAGAAGGAAGAGCGGAGGAGGCTCCAAAAGTGAAGTTTACCCTGAGTTTCAATGTGAAACAATGTTACTACTCAAACAGTCACATCCACAAGGAGTTTTTGGTTTCCGCAGGTATCAGCTAGTCAGGCTGCTGGGGCCATAGCAAAATGACTCTTCACTAACAAGACTTAAAAAGGTGAAAAGGGAACAGTTTACATTGATGCCAATTACCCAGCCTAAGGACACAGATTAAAAAAAAAAGACCGCAGAAAATAAAACTACATTTACGAGCTCAGGGATCCACATCTCAGGTACAATAACATGAAACCCTGAATATGTCACAGTAGCACCATATATATATATATGTTGGTATCACCAACATATGGGCTCCACAGATCTGAGGTCAGCCTTTGTATTTCTTCTGCAGCACCTTCCCAACTGAAGATACTCAGACTGGACACAAGCCTAAGGCTGCTCTCTCTGCTGCTGCACAGTAGCAAAGCCCTGGATACCTGCTCTCAACAGCAGCCATAGTTTTCTCATGGCTCTCGTGCACTTACAGCTCAGGAAGTCATGACAGAGCTTTAAATTCAGACTAGGAGCCTTTACCTCCTGTCACCTCGCTTTGTCAGGCTCAGCAACCTCAGACAACAGATGGTACATGGAAGGGGTTGGGATGACAGATGACAGTGAATATATATAATGTTCTATTTGCATTTGCTTCTAAATTTATCCTCCCGAAACTGTGAGTGTGTGTAGCCTTAATCAGCATAGCACTCCCAAGCAGCACGTTGCTAGCAAGATCAAGGCCACAATCACTCCTCGCTGGATAGCCAAGGGTCTAGTGTAATGTTACTGGAACACTTATGGCAGCAAAGCTTTTTCAGTGGTGGACCCCACAAATTCTTCCCAACTCTTGTGCTCCAGACACGAGAAGTATCCCACATTCCAGGAGGGGTCCAAATTATTGAGTCTCTCGTTTGCTAGGGGATTGACTGCTGCAGCAGCCGGAGCAGCTACCAATTAGGAGAGAGGTGCAGTTAACAGTAGCCCCAGAAGAGCTGGAACCAGTGGTGCTCGGTGTGAAGCAGATTTCTGTCAATTATCTACTGGACTTCAGAGGAAAACAACTCAACAGTCCAGCCCAGTTAACTGCATTGTGTAACCCCAACTTCTTCCCTCACTGACAGCAGAACTCAGAAAGAAGAACGAGAAGAAAGCAGAAAGACAAGAGGAAGCTGAATCTCTGCTACATGGGCAGGACCTAGTATCTTTTAGCTACAGGCATACACAGGAAGCTTATGGTCAAAGCTTTCTCAAAACCCATTAATGTTTGTCTTTCCTCTAGGTGTTAAAATTTTGTACCCACCACACACCTAAGTAACTTAGCTTCTTGCAAAACAGAAGTAAGGTAAACATTTCATGTAATATGGAGGAAAGCACCATTAAACAGAATGAGAAAGAGTCTCTTATCAAACCAGGGTAATGATATGCTAAAACAAGGTGACCGAAACATTAATTTTGCACTGAGAATATATATTTTTTTTATGGAAAACCCAAGTGTTCAGAGCAAGAAGAGGGCTAAGCCTAAAGAGCTGGATAATACATGCTCCTCAACAGGGAGCTGTAATATATTTCCCCTTTTCTGTGCCAGATTTGGATTGCTCAGACAATATAGAATTAAATGGACCTTGGCAAAGCAGCTTCCTGAGGAGTATAATTAGCTGGTGGCTTGGAGTGCTCTCTAATTCAATTAGCAGCACCATTTATCAGAGCCAGCTGAGATTTACATTTGCACTTGCTGACGTCAATGGGAGACTTGCAGTGAGTCCCAGAAGCCTCCAGTTCAGCAGGAGTGAATTGAACTGCGAGGGTCATTTATTTTCAAAGAACAAAAGCTGGAGCTTGGTTTTGGGTGGGGAAGTATTTCACTTGTTTGGGTTTTTTTCCCCCAAATCCTCCTTGCTCACAGCCACTAAGCTGCGGACCCGAAATCAACACTGACAACTTCCCTCACAGCTCAGTTCAAAGTGACACTTTTGTTTCTCCTTGCCTTTTATAAAAAGAAACAGCTGCATTTCCATAGCATTTTTACACTTACTTCATAGGTAGCAGGGAACGTGTCCAAAGCATTGTGTGGAAGCAGGTGCCGGATCTGAGAGATGCGTCAATCTGCTGAGCTGGGGAGCGGGGGAAGGTACATGCTCAGAAAAGCGAGCAGCTTGGATCATTGTAGGAGTTCTTCACGTATCTTCAATGATTCTACCCACAGACCTGTGTGTCTGACCCTAGGAAGAACTCTCCCCACAGATCTGTGAGTTCTAGGATCCTTTCCACTTACCCATTTCTAACACATAACAGGCTGATACAACTGTGTTACTGCTGCTCTGCTGCAGCTAAACTCCCCAGAATGATCAGTTTATCAATTTTAACAAATTTGTTGTCTCAAAATAAACAAAAACATACAAGTGTTTTTGCTTGGATTTCCATACCTTCTGTGCTATCAGGCCTGCCAACAACTTTCTGGGCTATAGAAGTACTCAATCGCCTCAAGGCATCACTGATGCCCTCAGAGAACCCCCCAGCTGGCTAAAGTGGCAGCTCTCAGTGTCCCTCCTCTGACGCTCTGCAGTGCCTAGGTCCAGCAGGCTTAGTGCTCTATTGACTGTGATACAGACAGAAGGTGGTAAAACACAGGCTGCCTAGCAGCAGGGGAGACTGCTGCAGCCACATGCAGAAAGACACATCAGTAATACCTGCTTTTGCAAATGAGGTTTTCCAAGCTCAACAAAAGGACAATAACTAATGTGTGGGTCTGCAGGCCAAGACAGACCCTCACACATTCAATTGCTAGGCAGATCTGCAACTGCCACTAGCTAACTCACCTGTCAGCTGCCAATCAGTTGCAAAACTTGTGTCATTCTCCTTTTGAGAATTGCTTGAGCTCCATTATTTTATGCAAGTTACAACTTACAGTGAAGGAAAAAAACCAAAGTAAACAATGCTGTCTTATTTTAGAAATGCTATGACGCATTCAGAGCGAGCAGCTCATGAGACTGATTATGAACACTTGCCACGAGAAAACTTTATATGGAAGTTGCAACAAAATTCCAATACTTGGATGCAAAACAATGCAAAGGTATTTACCTGACACCACTATTATGAAGTTGACGCTCCTCACTCTTTCATTCATTGCCAACAAACTCCTGGAGATAAGTGGGGAACTAACAAACTTTTGGTCCAAATGGAAAACAGGGAGTGTTTAAGAGGCCTGGACCGAGCCACAGGAGCACCAAGTTCCAGCCGAGCCCCTTAATCACTCACCCACCTTATCTATTCTCCAAGGGCCAAATCAGAGAAAGAAATTAAAAACATGTGGCAAATATTGCAAAGCAGGCAATCCAAAAAGTCTTTCTGAAATTTGCCTTGCTCATGCTGTTGTGAGTGGACTGGCAAAATGGCCTGATCTTGTCTGCAGTATCCAATTTTAAAATGTGATACCTTGAAATCACACACTGCTAAAACCAGTGCAAATCAGACCTTGAATGGTTTTTCTTTCTGCTTTTCAGTGCACCATGAGTTGTCTTGGGAAGCTGTGGCCACTGCTTTGCACTTGTCCTGCTATTCAGGCCACGGTTCCTGATTTACTGTTTTTCTTCAGAGAGGACAAGTAGCTGCCAGACAAGCAGTCCGACAAGATGGGCAGACACTGCTGGTTCTCTCCTCCCTCAGCATCAATGATACCCCCTTCAGCTAAGCACTTGCTCTTCTAGTCTTTCACGGCAACTGTGCACTCGAGCTGCCCCACCTGCTGACTGATGAAGGGACAAAGCCCACTGCCCAGACTGAGGGAGCTCTGGAGGTACTAACAGCAGGGATGGAAATCAGACGTGCTGCTATGGCAACCTGGCCTCTTCCACTGGCAAAGAAAATGCATCTCCTCTCTACTCCAGCTGTGAGGTCTTGATAAGGAACAGCACTGGAGAATTTCCATGCAGCACAAAAACAGGAGCTGAGGAGGCTCACAGGCAACACCAATAGAGCTAAGGATCTGTTTGCCTGAAATCCCATTGGGACATGCTCTGCAAACTCTCTTCTGTTCCAGACTCCCACTAACGCAACAGCACTAGATAACGAGAAACACAGTTTGGGAATCTATCTGGAGTTCAGATGATATGAATGCAATACACAGTATCATATATCAAATTGAAATGATTACACAGGTTTTCACTTGGGGATAAGTCACCAGCCTCAGTCTGGCAGGAAGCACTTCAATAGCAATAGCATCTTCCTCTGATCAGATGCTATAGGTGAGGGTTGAAAGTGCAGTAATTCAAAAGTACTCATGAGACAGACCAATCCCCCCTCTACCAAACATCAGCTCAAGTACAGTAGAAATGAGTAAAAGTGGAAAGAAGCCACAGGGAATCCAGGACGCTCTGGAGAACTGTGAGATGTACAGCCATATCAGAATAATTAGGTAAGCTAGCATCTCTGCAACAAACAGCTGCTATGTCTGCAAGCAACCCTAGCAAATTACATCCCTATGGTTAACTCAAGGTGTCTTAAAGACTCATTTAGACCTGGCTCAGTGCCTCTGATTGACTTCAAAGGGCTTCAGATCACATCCAAACAATCAAAGCTTGGCTGTTCAGCAGAGGATAGCAAGATAATCATCTATAAAACCACATTAATGTGTCTTCAAAGCAGAAATGCACATTCATGGGTATATGCTCTGCACAAGGAGTCCTTCTCAAAACTCTTATGAAGATGGTTCTGTTGCCTCATTAGTAAGACTCACTGGCCATCTCCTTCTCCCTTCCTAAAGTCCTGACTGAATGTAACAGCAGGTCTCTCAGAAAACATAGTTCATGAAAAACCTTGCCAAGAAAACTTGTGTCAGCAAGCTGGGAACATTAGAGCACTCCTGGGAGTCACTCTAACATTATCACTCTTTCTCATTGTTCAACTCCTTTTGCCAGCTTCCCTCCTTGGAGGATCCTATTACTAGGAAGTAATACAGTCTCCCATAGAAAATAGGAGGGCACCGAACTGCGTGTTAGATTTTTACAGGGACTTTTCCAGTCAGCTTCTCTGTCCTGTTATGATAGCTGTATGACCAGAGCCTTACATGACTAAACAGTTGAGGGTTTCTGTGTTTGCAGGAACATATTAACAACAGTCTCGGTTTGACAACACTGATTCCACCCCCTGTTAGCCTGGGGAGAGCAGTTTCAATTTCTGCTTCTCACAGAAATTCCCATTCAGACACACAAACAAGTTGTTCAGTGACCAGCAGAACTAATGAAGAATGGATTCCAACAGAGGTCTCTTGCATGGATTCTCTGATGCCTAACAGAGGTGTGACCTTGCTGATTTTTCACTTTTCACACTGCCTCCTTCCTCTGCCAGCTTTCAGAAAATTTGTAAGACCTCATGCTCTTTGAGATAGACTTGATCCTGTCTTGAATTTGGCTGAAACAAGACAGCAGACCGAAAAGTCTGTTGGGAGGAGATGACAAACACCTAATTTCTTTAGAAAGCAAAACAAAAAGCATTCCTTCTGCAATAAGTGCACATGGAGGATTATTTTTAAACTTAATCCTTTTCACCACCCTCCTCAGCTAGTTTCCCCCTCTAAAGCATCCAGCAATATTGCAAGTACCAGTTTGACAAAGGTTCCACTGTAGCCACCAGGTTGCGTTTACTGGAAACTGGATTTCAAGTTGGCATTTGCCAATATATCTTTCCTTCCTGTATATAGCTATTTTTGCAAGCAGATAATGGAAACAAATTAGTACACAGACCCGTCAGTCTTTCTCCCACCCCTCTCAGATGTGTAAAGCATACCTGGAAGCATCTAGGAACGGCTTGTAGGCAATGGTTACCCAATCTTCCTTGTTGGAGGAATATCTTGGCTCCCTTGGGGTTTCAGCTGCTATATCCAAGTCCACCAGATAGTGACATTTGGAAATATCAATCTGCAGAAAAACAGACATTCTTATTTCCTGTAGGCTTCTGGTTGTATGTGTTCATTTATATAGGCTGTAATTTAACAACAAGAAGGGTGTTACATTTCTAGCAACAGGATAAATGCTTCACACAGGACACGTGGTAAAATCTTTTTAATGTTTTCGGGTCAAACTTTTATGGGGGAAGACAAACTAACCACTACTGCTTTGGTCACAGGAGGAGAGTACTAGGGTCCTTCTCTGAGGAAGTGCCACTGGCAGCTCTCTTACTGAGAAACTGCCAAGTCAGAGCAGGGAACTTGAGATGGCAGAACCAACCCCGTTGATGTTTTTCCTGGTGGTTGTCTAACCACCTATCAAAGACTTTTTACAATGCTGAGTCCACAAGCTCCCTAGGCAAAAGACTCCACTGTCTTCATTGTTAGAAAGGTTTCCTGATGTCTACACTGAATCTTCTGTCTCAGTACATGCCTGCTACCACTTGGTTTACATCATGAACAAGGAAAACATAATTTTCTTTGTCATAGTTTTTACATACAAGTGTTCTGTTATCTGGAGATGGCTCGTCTTCTCTACAACCCTATTTCACACTATAGTCACGTTTTCTACTCCTCTGATCATTCTTGTGGGTCTTCAGTTAGACACATCTATCCTGACTGCAGTGCCCAAATCAAGCTGTCACACTTCAGCAAAGGACTTTCTAATGCAGAGCGGCAAAGCAATTGCACAACGTGCTCCTGTGCATAAAAACCTCTGTGTTGCTCATCTCTTTATACAGCAGCATGACATTACTAAGTTGTATTCATTCAGGGACTCAAGGATCCCTTCCTGAAGGACTTGTGACTAACTAATTGTTCTTCAACCTTCATGAATTCACCAAATTATTTCTGTCTAGTGCACTGTCCATACTAAATTTCATCCTTTTTTTTTTCAGACCTGTTCTTCAAGTTGTCAAAATCACTTTGAATCCCAATTACATACTTTCTCACACATAATTTGTTAATTAGCCTATTTCTCTTTCTCCCCTGCAAATCACTGACCAGAACTGTGAGCAGATCTTTGCAGTTTCCAGCACATCCTCTCATTTTGAGTGACCTACTACTCCTATCACTACAGTAACAGCAGTTCATGAACTGTGCTCCAAAGTGCAGGCACAAAAGAAAGAGAACCTTATGTCCAGGCACACCCAGAGGAATATTTCTGTAGACCAAAGGAATGCTAAATATGGATGCTGGGAAGTGTACTAACTCAGCACTCGTTTGTCACGGTCATGAACTGTTTATAATGTACAAACATCTAAAGACACTGCCAATTAAGACCTTGTACAGGTGCTGTCTTAGTACTAAAGAATATACAGTCAAGTTCATACAATAAAGGATTGGCACACTGCCCAAGGAAGACAAGAAAGTCAATGCTAAATCAGGCTATGGAGAACCAATGCCTCACGTTCCTCCTCCTACAAGAAACAGCGTAACTGCCAACCTTCGGCAAAAGAAATCCCCTCACTCAACTTTTCATGCCTTCTGTAGAAGAGCTTTTACAATCAGTTGCATATTAGTCCAGAAAATTTGGCACATACCACATAGCAACTAATATGGGTTACTCACAAGGATCACACCAGCTCCACAACCTGTTAACTCCGCAAGCTTTATGGTACTGGCCTTGCCATCTCATGGCAGGGCTTATGCAGAGTCTCAGAAAACAGTAAGCAGTTCCAGTAGAGTAAGCTTGTGTGGCACAAATTACAGTGCATGAATAACCTGTTCTGTAGCACTGATGACTTCCAGTGCCTCGCTTGCAGCAGAAGGACACCACTTTGCACCTCTGGACTTGGTATCAGCACAGTCATGCCTTTATCAGCTGCCTATGACGCAAGTAACTGCTCTGCCTTGACCAAAATGTTTGGCAACACTCTGCCAAATTATGAAAATGCATTCGAGGAAGCAACATCTCAGAAATGAATTACGTCTGTGACCTCCCAGCTAAATGAGCTGCGGGCAATGTCCTCGGAAGACTTGCGTTATGCAACGTTTTCCTTCCTGCTGGAGAGAGTCCTCTTGGATATGGACAGGCTGTACTATTCATTTATACAAATTCCCCGTGTCCTCTATGGCTAACGGGCTCCACCTCCTGCCCTTGTCTCCCCACTCCTCACAGGTACCCCCACAGATGTGCACTTGAGCTGCTGAAAAACAAAAACTCTGACAAGACAAATGCAAACTGTCAGTTAAAAAAAAAAAAAAAAAGACTTGCGTTCCTATCGGGACAAACTTCCTTTTAATAATAATCATCAGACGTGAGATAAGTTTCATACAAGACGGCCCACCAAGAGGCTACACTGTGTAGAAACCTCCATATTGGGAGTGAGAGATCTAGAGGAGAAAACAGATTACAAATAAGGGCTGATCCTCTCTTGATGAAGTTCTGTTTGTCTTTAAATGATCTAAATTACATTTCCAGAAAAGAAAAAACTCCAAGCCTAAAGACATATTTAAATTGGACCAGGGTAGCTGTATCATTACAATACACTAGAAAAATGACCCCCTCACAGATGCAGCGTAGACCAGCAAGGTGGAGCTTTTGCTGGCACAATGATTTTCAGCCACTGGAGCAAAGCAAGTTCTACCAGGCCTTACCTCTGTACTTGGGTATTTTGCTGACACTAGGTTTTGTCAGCTGAGGCCCTGTGAAAGTTTTTACATACAAGTGTTCTGATCCCGTTGCAGTCATAAGCTTACTTGAGAAACTTGTTCTTTTGATGTCATTAGCAGGTCAGAAGTCAAAGTTTTAAACTCCCTTTTAAAATTAATATTTTTTAGTTAATTTTTAATGTCCTAGGTCTTTTTGCTTGCACTACAAATAACACAATTGTGGAGCGATGTTAAAAAATAATTATGAAATAAAAGTGTTTTGCTCCATTAGTCACAGGCTCTGCACCAGTCAGCTGTCTGTGCTAAAAACATGCCACAGTTAAAGATTTCATAAATTAAATGCACTGCAGCAGACAGCTTCTCTCAGGTGGGAACATGCCTCCTTCCATTTTCCAGTAACTACATCACGAGGCTCAAAATAAGTGAGCTTTAACCCAGAAGACCGATTCTTGCTTTTACCAGTTTCACAGTTTGCTCCTGTGTTACAGTACTGCCTTCCATCCACTCTGTGAGCAGGTCACAGGTGCTTGTACAATGAACATCTAATGGGCCAAAGTCATGAGCCACATAAAAAAGCCTTGTCTTTAGTCAGCATAAACCCACTCGTGTAAACCAGAGACATGGTCCATTACATGTGAGTGTAATGAAATGAAAAACAGATTAAATGCAAACAGAAACCACTCACTTTTATAAAAGGGGAAATTTCCAAGTGCTGCAGAGATCCCATTTTTGTTCTGTATCCTGGATGGTCCCCATGAAACAAAATGAGGAGACCCAATCGTAGGCAATCTACTAATACAAATTATACAGTAAGGTAAGGAAAAGAAAATAGGAATATAGTCCTTACATATCGAGATGGCTCTTCCTTGTTTTGGTCGTTCATGTCAGTGGGAATGATCCGTGTGGCCATTGGTCCCTTGGCAAACGGCTTTGGTAACTGGCCCCTGAATTCTGACACGATGAACTGGAGCTGCCAACTGCAGAGAACAGTCTCAGAAAGCTCAGTAGGAAAATGCAGGAGCTAGTTACATGTTATGTGGAGAAAACCAAAAGCATAACCAAGGCATTTCACTCCTGAGAGTAGATAGCCCTGCTAGAGGAGCAGTCATGCTGCAAAATTTCAGTAACTGTTGGCCAACATAATCTGCTGACAACAAACTTCAGAATCCTTTGTTTTACATGTGCTGGTGTCAACAGAGATACAAGGTCTTGATGGTTACTCCCATAAATACTTCTTATGAGATGTGCTTCTCCTTATGAATTTCATTAAATTGTACATTTTATGTTAAACAACTTACTTATCTGGCAGGAGAAAGCTGCTTGGGAATCTGTGCCACTCCTTTCCCACACAGACATTAACTGGTCTCCCCTCCGGCACAGTGTGAATACTTGGGTCAGTAGCAATCCTATGAAACTCTGGGTACAGGTCCAGGGGCCCATGGTAGCCTACAGAAGGCAGAAAGTTGTAAGTAAGGTGAAATAGATGATGTTTACGTGATTACTTTTGAAAGACTACAAAAAAACTGTTCATACACAACTTTTTAACTGATATAACTGAATAAATGAATTGGTCTATGCTAAAAAGTGGCTGGATTCCAAAGCTTCCTCTCCTTTTAGAACTGCTTGTACCCTACCACCTTTATTTACATTCTCCTGTCCTGACTGTCAATGACATCAAGCCAAAAAATATTGATGAGGTGAGAAGGTTCACTGCATGGCTCTGATTCAAGAAAGAACCGTATCTAATATCCACTTAAGGACCATATCTAATCCATCACCACTAAGAACATAGGCAGCTAATTACAAGTTTTACAAGCAATAAGCTTTTGCAAGTAGGATCATGTGTTTGAAAGTTGAAATATCTGTTGGGTACAGGTTTTGTATCAGTATAGCTGTACTGGGTGGAAGCAAAGGACAGCAGACCGATGTAATTCTAGTGACACATGAATACATACATATATTCATACACACACGTACCAATGTGCATACAGACACGCATATATAATCATTCATTAATGCTGACCATGGGAACTTACTCCTTTCTCTGCAGCAATGACATCCAAATTTTGTTTCCTCAATTCTACTGTGCAGCTATAGTCAAAGCAGCACAACCTTCTCAGGCCTTAAGACCTGCCAGGACCAATACTCAGGAAAGCACAAAACAAGTCTAAAATACCAACCTCTGAATAAGGCAACAGAGCGTGACAATGACAAAAGGCCAAAGAGAAAGACGGTGCCCAGGGCCAGCCAGTTGGAAGAGACCGTGTAGTGCTCCAGGCGGTAGCGCTGGAATATGAAGTGGTAGCACTTCTGAGAAAAGATTAAAAAAAAACCACAATATAAAATTACTCAAACTCTGACATGTTTAGCAACACTTTATTTTTCATCAGGACCTTACAGCCCATCAGATCTTTGGTCTGAATTTTTCATACAGATGCCTAACAAATGCACAGAAACTCACAAGCTTCAGTCACATTTCTTAACTGATAATCTAGGGTATTTCAAGATACTTTCAGCTCTTCTCTAGGAAAGCCTCTATTCAACCTGTAAAGTGCTCTCTACTCGGGCTGATTCCAAGAGAATTGGCAGCAAGCGTCCCTTTCAGACACTTCTGTAGAACCTCCCTACATAGACAGATCTCATTTTCAATGCTGGGCTGACTTCCTCTCTAACTGAAGTTCCATGACCCAGATTTACTGAGTGACCTATGATTGTTTATCCTGCCTGCACAAATTACAGCTTTGAAGTGGATCAAAAAAACACATGGCACATTCTGTATCTGCCTTTAAACACAACTAATTCTGAGACTATTAAAAGAGGATCCCTTTAAGTTTTTCCTAATTTAAAGGCCTTTCTGGGAATACCCCAGAGAAACTATATCCAATACTTGGCTCAGTCCCTCTCTTCTGCTCTGCCTTTCTGCAGGACTGATTATTCACTTCCTGTCCTCATGTGGTTTCCATTCCTCTTCTCTCGTTTTCATTTTTCTCATAACAGCCTGATCACCGTGGTTTGGGAGAGTGGTGGGCAATCAGTTCTGAATTCTCATCTGGATACTGAATCCTGGACAAAATGTCATTGAACAGTGTTAAAATATGCAAGACAGAAACATACACTAGCTTTTTCCCAAAGCCATGTTTGACAAAGGTCCTAAAGCATTGTCCTCTGATGAATGTTCTGACAGCACATCGCAATACTCAGTCAGGGCCATAACACTGCAGACATTACAGAGCTCCATCTTGTACAAATGCAAATACTGAAATTCATTTGGAGTGCTCCAGCTCAGTACTGCAAAGCATCAGGTGTCATGGGAGACCAACAAGCAAAACAGCATCTGAGCAGGGGAAGAGTGAGAGTGAACAGAGGGGTGCAGGCAATGCTGGTGGGGAGATAGGGGCGGGAACAGCCAACAGTGTTGCACAGTGGGACAGAGGAGTAACAGGAGAATGAGGTCAAGCTCCTGGAACAGGCTCTAACACAAGTAAGTGACTCCTGTACCTCTTTAACAGAGGAAAGAGGAACAATTTTGAGCTTTGGGAACATTTATAGCAATCTCCATTAAAGCTTTAGTCTATGAAATGTTTTAAGTGATATTTACTCAACATCCAATTTTTGGTTCTTCCAAATACCCAACGCAATTTCCCAGTGCTTAAACCAAATCATTTTTCCTTTTGCAAATCAGTGAAGGATTCCTACTAGGATACAACAAAATATATTTCTTACGTATATGTTCCTGCCCCTTTAAGCTTGCTTAACAGCAGACAAAGGAGGCAAAATGCTATAGGCAAGTTACTAACGCTTGTGACACCTTGTGGATGTTGTGCTGCATTGGCACAACAACATCACAAGTGCTCCTCACCAGAAATTCTGCTTGGGATGAGAAAACAACTTAAAGTCATCATGAAATGACTAGTAGCAAGAAAATATCCACAACCATTTATCACTTCATACAATCTTGGACAAGCTCCTAATGTGGTCATTTTATAAAGCCATGAAATGTAATCTTTTTTCCCTGGACTGATGTCACTGGCTGTGCATTTTGCTTCCAGAGCCCCAACATTTATCCATGAAACATGGTTCAAAAGCAAAAACCGTACCAGCTAACAGATTAAAGATGATGACCAGAGGTTATGCATAGGACAGTCCTGTAATCCCTGTAGATTGTGTCACAGACACAGATATTCTGCAGAGGTTTGTAAACTTTAGAAAGCAATGTTAAAGGAGTCAGACAGCAGCCTCCTGAAGGTGAGAGCCTGTATACAAAAAAAAAAAAATGTGTTCCAATAAAACTTACTTGAAGAGCAGAAAGAGCCACAGCACCACAGAGACAGATGAGGGGATAGATGGGGAACAGAAACCTCTCTTCTTTGTGGGCCTGACTGAAGAAAATCATGATCCAAATGTACATAGGAGCTAGTGTCAGCCAGTAGGGACGGCCCAGATTCTGAACTGAAAGAAACAAACGCTCAGCAAAGACGTAATGTAAGAATGAGGGGTTTATGCTACACCCCTTCTTGCATGATCATCTATCTCTCACATTCAAAAGCCCATTCTTCAGGCCCAAACCATTGCCTTTGGACAGAAACATTTTATCTTCTGAGCAGCAGGGCTGCTAAAATCCGGGTAACCTGTCCAAAGAGGCAGTGTAGAATTTTGCTCAGGGAATTTTTGCAGATTCCTACAACACTAACAATTTCAACAGACTTTAGAAGACCAAAAGCAGAAAATAAGGGACTGTGTTACTCAATTGGTATCAAGAACTGACACATCTAAACTGGTAGTCAGAAGCACTAGATCTCCTGCTGTGTATTATGCTATACATACAAAGACCAGAAAGGATCTCCTCTGGACCTACCCTTCCACTTATAAATGGTTGTTTAGCAACTGAAGTTTTCACAACCTTCATTGCTTCATTACAAAAATAACAGCATGAGAGCTCTCTCAGGCACCTTCTGCTTAACAGAGGAAATAACTGATTCAAAAATAACAACAATTACCCTGAATTTGAGTCACACTGAGGAGGGTTCTATGGTGCCTGACAATTTTCAGTCCCTTTTCTGCCCCCTTGCTAACTCCCAACAGCAGAGTTAAGCAATTAAGCTAACAGCATTTCACAGACATAAGAACAAAGCATTTGGCAGAATTGCTCCTGCTGTTAAGTACATGAACACCAAGAGAACAGCAGGAAATCCTGCATGTATAGGATCTCCTACTGAGCTTTTACTGGTTTCTGACAGTACGTCAGTCATACACAAGGAACAGATATAAGCAAATACCTATTAACACACATTTTCAGCAAGGTTGATGATGTTACTGTTTCTTGTACTTAGTAAAAAATCTGAGAGCAAAGCACAAAGTGGACTGATAAACCTGAAGGCTGCTGCTGCTTAATGTTATCTTCCTTACGAAACCCTTTTCTTTTCCAGAGTCCCTTGCCAAATACCATGTGTTTAAACCCACGTCATTTTATTTAAAAGAAAGCTCAAGGTGAGGTAGAGAATATTATGGTTCCTCTTTACTCTCAGTTACTTCTATCCTACAGAGACACTTCCCAAAGCATGGAGCAGCAAGACCCTTTCCTACCAGGGCTCAGTTCACTGAGTTGAAGTGTATCTTTCAGAGTGCACAGAAGAGTCCAGGTTCAATTCCAACACAGACAGTAGCAGCCGAGGCAGCTCCATTGTGGTGTCAACAATGAACTGAGTAATGTGTTCTAGGAACTCACATATTACTCCAAAGACTTGACCTGAACCTAGTTTCTCTTACAGTAAAGGAAAGCTGCTCTTTGGCAGGCAAGCTCTCCCTTCAGTAACAAGGTAGAGATACAGGCTGGTTGTGCTTGGATCTCACAGCTGTCTTGCACTTACCATGAAATTTCTGAAGCAGACACTCCATGAGACAAGTCAGTGGCAGCACAAGCAGCGCCAAAACAAATGCCACGTTGAAATTCAGAAAGCCATTGATGAAATAGAAGGACCAGGGTTCCGTACCTAGAGGATAAGAAAAGGAAATAAGAGTTTGTAAACATGTAAACGTATGTGAGATCTGGATATAACAGCAGTTTTGTTCCTTCTCTGCCTGACATAGACTGAGATAATCAGCAGCAGACTCAATTCTCCCCATTGCAAGCCTACCAGAACTAAAGATTGGAAAGGACACAGACAGAAGATCTTGCAGCTGGGCAGAGGACACAGCCCCACAGAATGAGTCTGAGTCATCCTATAGCTGTCTCACAATTCTGCCCCTCACTCATAATACTGTCAGGACAGTGGCATGAAGAGTTAGTCAAAAGCCACACAAAGGCATCAGAATACCCCACAACCACATCTGCCCAAGAAACTTCATCATCTTGCTTTTCAGAAATTGTTTTTCTCCTTCCTTTTTTCAGTGGGTCATTGTCAATACCCCATCTACTACTTACGAATTACAGGCCACTGCAACAGTCAGCCTTGGCCAGCAGAGTTCTGTGACACAGAACTCACCTTTGCAGTAAGAAAGCCTACATAGCAAGAAAGTAGAGGCAGAAACATGTAAAACTAGGAAATTGGACTCCAAATTAATGCCTTCTAATTGCAGAGAAGTAACAGAGGAATAACACAAAATCACACAACGTCAATAGGCTATCACTATAATTCCAGGGTGATGATGTTGGCAGATATAGAAAATGTACTACAAAGGAACAAGAAAAAAAAAAAGAGTTCACGCTCATACTTCACCCCAACAAAGACTCCAACACTAAAGTTCATCCAGATGCTGGTTTTGCTACCTCCTTAGAGTCAACGCTATTTAAAAATATCTCCACTTCAATTTGTTCTTACAGTGTAGCTTCAAACAAGAGCAAGCCAACTCTGCCTCGTAACGTGGCATATTTGGGTGTTGGTTGCAAGCTTTGAAGGATGTAAACCAAAAGTAATTTCAGCCCTACTGTCACTTATTTGGACTCCCATTTTAGGATGCTTAAACCCTGAACAATAAGGGAATGCCAGTTCCTCTCCATGTATTTGCCACTTTCTGTGTGATTAGCTCAATCAGTAAATTACACGTGGGGTCTTTAATCACTGCACTGTTGTGACGGGTGTCACATGCCGCAGCAATTTCCTGCAATCAGAGCCACTTAAATAGGGTCCATGTTGAAATTCATCAGACAACTGAAAAGCAGCAAGAAAACCCTAAAACCTCTGCGGCTTCTGCAGCTAAATTGAATTAGAAGCTGCACCAGTAATGTCAGAAACATGGCAATGGAGTTATTAAAGCAAAGTTCAAGCAACCAAGGTTCCTTTAGGAAGGCTTTAGCTATTATCACTAGCTTTACTGAAAAGTGAAGAAATTAACCGTGGCTCTCTCTAGTCTGGTCTCTGACTCAGTAGCCTGAGACTCAGGAAGGAAGGACACTTCACAAAGCACAACTCTTCCACAATCCAGATACACGCTTGAAGGCCCAGAGCTGTCCTGAAGGACTCTGCTGGTCTGACACACAGCTTTAACAAAAAGGTCATTTTCTCAGATTTTTTTTCAGTCTGGCTGTATTGTCTAGAAAAAAAAAAAATAACCACGCACCAAAAAAGGAGAAGAAAAAAAGGAGAGAAGAACAGAGCATTACACGGGCAAATAAAGCAACTCATGGACACTAGGCAAAAACACACTTGGTCACTTCAACGACGTGCTCATTCAGAGGCATTCTTACATGAGAGACAGTATTGCTAAAGACAGGAAAAAGAAACTGAACCTTGCCTCCAGAAATCCAGTCTGCAGGCAAAAAGAAAAATACTGTAGTGATTCCATTGAAGACTGTACGGGTTGATAACTCTGCAACCTCCAGCAGACCCTGCTCCTATCATGTCAAAGTTGGGAAATCCCAGTTTCAAAGCCAAAAGGGATTGGCCAGTGTTATTTTCCCCAAGTGTTTTGAAGCTCTCTAAACACACAGTGCTGCCCTGGCCACATTGCATTAAAGAGCCATTTCAAACAGGCTCTTTCACTAGCCTGGGGATGTTACATGAATGTCACTATGAATAAACCACTTTAGAATAGATTGGTCCCTGGAGGCTTCTGGGAACATCTCATGCACCAGGATGGAAAAGGTCAGGCATAACCCCATATCAAAACCTATCATAAACAGAGCCTGGAGTTCACTTACAGAAAATTCACAGTAACTGACTTCAGAGCCTTCCTGCAGAGATGAAAAACCATAGCAAAGCAGCTGTTGACCTGCTGCAGAACAGCAGAAGTAACAAATCACCACCCAAAACAGCCCTTAAACAAACCCACAACTATGGCCTGCAGGGCTCAGACAGAGAAAGCCTCACTGCTAACCACTGCTGAATCCCTCCTAAAATATCTCAACAGGGCTTAAACAGGTGACCAAGATGATGCATGGACCTGCAGCCTAGGCTCCCTGAAGTCTCTGCCAGCTCCTCTGAAGCCCTGCTAGAAATATAATACTTTTCTACTTTTCAGATGTAGAAGTACACACTCTGAACACCTTAGTGCAGTGGCAACTCCCACACAAGCAACACAGCATTGCAACCTGCAATTTGGGACACATCCTAAATGGCCAGTACCAAGGAATCTAGGCACATGATTTGCCTGCAGAATAGATACCTTTATGGCAACATCAGCTTCTGCTCACCTGCAAAGCTCAGGCCATACCCTGCCAATAAACCAGAAAATTCCCAAAGCACAGCATGGACTCAAGAAGTTTGCGTAGACCCAATGTGAACTGAAAGAACTATGGATTCTGAAGTTACCCACTTGCCCAAGATTGTGCAAGCTGACACACACAGGTATCACACCCACTGCATTCACGTAGCATTCTGACACGTTTGCCACTAACAGTTCTCTGCTGTGACCCTGAGATATCTCACGGCATACAGAAAGCAGCTTAACCCACAGCGCAGACAAATGCAACAATGGCCTGCAGCTTCCCAGATCGAGGGAGACGCCTTGTGGCAACAGTCTGGAACCGCAGCCCTTCGGAGCTTGCGGCTGCTCTTGCTTTATAGACTACGTCAAAGAAAAAAAAAAGACTGGCAATCGAGACCTGGTGGGTCACTGTTGGAAGATAGTGGCAAGAAAACTGCTGACTCCCTTCCTATCTTGTTATGCTAAACTCACCATAGAGATCAGGTCCGTGAGAAGTGAAGACATTGTATAAAACAATGTTGAGAGGTGCAACTACCAGCTTCCCATAGTAATAGCTGTCCACAACTACCAAGGGCACCTGGAAGAAAGCATTTGTTATTAAAAGTGACAAAGGCTTTTGGTTGGACCACTCAAAAGCACCATGTGATTTTCTTAATGGAACCCACCCCTACTATTGCAAGCCCAAACCATTCCCTCTTTGAATTCTTACAGGCACTTACCAAAAAGAGGATCAATGACACCACACACCAGTTTAGGAAACTTTTCCACTTCTGCTTCAATATCAACAAGTCAAAGGCAATAGGAAGGCTGAAAAGAGAGACCAAGTGTCAACTGCAGACTTTGTCTTCCTCCACTGCTGGTTTTCATGCCACTTCAAAGCAAGTGAGGCAGTAGCTGGAAGGAAATCATCATTTCAATGGGCTCTGCTTCTATTCCTTGTTCCAGCCAACCAACTCAGGTTTTGGTCTCAGAATGCTCAGGTCAGGAAGCCTTCCTGACCTAAGTTATTCAAAAGCAAAGAAATCAGGCTATGGAAACTTGTAGCAATGATCCTGCACTAGGCTGGCAGCTCAGTTCCTTCCTCCAGCTCACCCCAACCAGTCAAGAAACCTTTGACAAAAAGTGCAAAACTCCTGAGCCCTCCTCTCCTTACCCAAGAGCTGCACTGAAGGGCCAGCCCAGAAAGGCTCCAGCAGCCACCCCCAGCACTGCTACAGAGGTCTTGTCCATATACCAGCCAGTCATGGCAATCACCGTGGTGTACATGCAGAAACTGCTTGGGAGAAAAGCTGCAACACAAGGAAAGAAAGGACTTAGCACAGCTTCCCCACAGTGAGAGAACGGCACAAGGCCATGATAAGGCTAATCATCTCTCATTCATTCCACTGGAGCTGAGATGCTCTACTGGACACTCTTGTTTCAGAAAACGCAAAAACCCAAGATGATTCTTTTTCTGCCAAGAACAGCAAAACTTCCTTTAAGCGTGAAGGCCTCTTTCCTTGGTGGCACTCGGCAGTGTAACCAGCTGACATCCACAGTTACCACTTTTAACATTTACTGCATCCTCTATATTCTGCCATGTTGAAAAAATACAAAACAAAGCTGCACAAGTGGCAGTAGAAAATGTGAGATGACTGGATACAATCTCTGAAACAACTGGGCAGAGACTGGTGGGAACTAAATGAAGGATGACAAGACCAATGACACTGTAAAAATAATGAAGGGAAAGTCCTTTCTCCACTTACCATAAACAAACAAACAAAAAGAGTAAAATAGGAAATCTCAGCATTTATAAGTTGCGGTATTTCCCTTTTCTGTATACACATAATACAGAAAACCCTCTCTTTGCACGTTCCTCAACACCGACAGCAGGTGTTCTGTAAGTCTTGTTGGCTAGGCAAGAGGGTACAGCTAGTCAGAGGGTACAGGATACAATGGCAAGTCACAATACCAAACTATGATCCTTCCTTGGATTAAAATACATTCAAGGCCAAGGCTCTGTTTAAAAAGCACAGCCCGGGTGGCTGCAATAGAAACAAACATGCCCTGGAAATGGGAAGACACAAAAGCGATGCAGAAAACACAATTTGAATCAACACTTATTCTGTCATCACACCTGCCATGAGAAATACCTGCAGCAGAACACAACAAATAATTTTAGTGCTCTGGATTTTCTTCTCTCTGGACTTAGGGAAGTGATTGTTCTCCTGTACTCAGCACTGGTGAGGGCTGCACCTTGAATACCACGCTGAGTTTTGGCCCCTCTCTCCAAGAGGGACATTGACATGCTGGAGTGTGTCCAAAGAAGGGCAACAAAGCTGACAAAGGGTCTAGAGCAGAAGTCCTGTGAGGAGTGGTTGAGGGAACTGGAGGTGTTTAGTATGGAGAAAAGGAGGTTGAGGGGAGACCTTCTCACTCTCTATAACTCCCTGGCAGGAGGTTTTAAAAAGGTTGTGGTCAGTCTCTTCTCCCAAGTTACAAATAACGGGACAAGAAGAAAAGGCATCAAGCTGCACATGGGGAGGTTTAGATTGGATATTAGAAAAAAAAAATTCAATGAAACAATTATCAAGCGTTGGAAAAGCCTGCCCAGTGCCCAGGGAAGCGGTGGAAACCCCATCCCTGGAGTTATTCCAAAGCCATGCAGCTCCGGTGCCGAGAGACATGGTTTAGGGGTGTTTATGGCAGTGCTGGGTTAACGGTTGAACTTGATAATCTTAAAGGTCTTTTCCAAACTAAAAGATTCTGTGATTCTGTGACCTGCCTTTGGTTTCTAGGTACAAAGTAATGGTTAGTGACATTGTTAAGCAAACATACCTGCAGATGAGCAAAACATCCCGGTGCTGAGTACTAAAAAAGCCAACATCAGCCTGCTCACATGTAGCCCAAACTTCTTGCATACAGCCCTAAGGAAGCACGAGAGAATTAGATAACACAAAAATAGTCTCATTAAGTAAAAGAGCAGTAGCCAGTGCATGCAGAACCAGAAACAATCCATGGAGCATCTTGAGGGCTTTAAAGGTGGGCGATTCTCATTACTCAGCCACTGAAGGTGACCTGAAGAGCAGTATGACTGTCTCTGGCCTAGGATTTCAAATCCTCTTAAGTTACACTAGTGTCGAATTCTAGAAGAGACTTGACTTCCACCACTGTCAGTTGCATTCGCACAAACCTCCGAAACTTACGAAGTTTGCACTGCTGTGGCAACATCAGTCTAAGATTTTCATCCCTCACAGAATCTGTCATGCAAAAAGCCAAGGCTCACATTCATAAAACCAGACTACTGCCTACATAAGTCATGTAAGGTAATAGTCTGAAAGCCACAAAAAAAGCAGGTAAAAATAAAAATCCATCTTAAACAACAGTGGAATCTTGACCAATATTTCATTAAGTTAAACCTAGAACACATATTTTCAAGGTTCACTACGAGGCAGTCCATCTACACGTGAACTTCAGAATGTATTTCCTGCGGCAATAACTGAATACCTTACCCACATGGCTCCAACACATTCACTGCAGACAGTTTCTGATACTCACTTGTAGAAATAGAGTTCACAAACACAGCTCAGGAAAGCCAAGAAGCATCGGAGGAAATAGAAGATAAGAACCTAGGAGACACACTCAGAGTCTGAACAAGGTCTGCCAGGAAACTTACACATCTATTACTAATAATTCAGTCCCAAGAAAATAATTTCTGAACAGGATGGAGCAAGTTCAGCAGTGGCAAATGAGACTATTCTTGTAGACCCAGATCCCACACCAAGGGATGCTGGAGATCCCAGCAGCTTAAGGCTGAGCCCTCTTAACACTGAAAACCTTCACAATACCAAAAGTGAACACAGTCCACTAACCAGAACTGACTGTCTTTTGTTTTCTGAAGTACAGAAACATGCCAAGTATGGCAAAGGACACCCAAGCAGAATGCACATTCAATGTTTTTTCTTTTACATTTCTGTGAGTTGTTTGCAGGATCCTTTGCAAAATAATACATTATTTCTAATACTTTAGTGGATTTTAAAAAAATAAAATAAAAATTGAAACAGTCATTGACACTTGACATTAAAAACTATATGAACTTGTGAGGCGTTAAGGTGAAACTCACAGGGCTGAATGAGAGCCTGTGGCTGCCACGTAACGGTCCCCAAGCCTGCACACTCTCAAAAGCCTGAGCATCTACAAGCCCATCTGGGACAGCTTTTCAGTAACACCAGAGCCTGACTGCATTTCCCTGCAACTTTTCAAACACTTCTTCTTGCATCACGTTGAGTCAGCTCACCAAATGCTAGAAATCTTTACAGGGAGATTAGCGTCTGGAAAATGAATTAGTGTTACCTCTGAAAACAAAGAAAGTAGCCATTTAACAGAGACTGAGGACATGTTTATTCATCTCAAAAGAAGCCTTCACACATCTGATTTACCTTGTTAGTTTGTAGAACTCTAGCGTGGAACAGGGCTGGTAAGGCATGAAGCCATAGATAAGCATAGGAGCGGATGGCATAGGCTGGAGAGTATTCCCAAGTCTGAAATCCCTTTCCGTAAATGAGGTAGTGTGTCTAAAATGGAGAATAAACACATAAATACACAAATAAATACTCATCACAGAGTAGACACTTCTGCGTTTCCCAACTCTGAATTCTTGCATAAGAAAATTTCTTTTTGGTACACATCGATTGGCACAAGGTTCTACAAAAATCTGCATTTTCACAGACCTACAAATTACAAATACCCAAGTACCTCCAAAGAGAAAACGGCACTTACTGGTTCCCAATAGTTAAATGTCTCATCACAGTCAGAGATGTTGCTTAAGAGAGCAGCACAGAACCTGGCAGAGATAAGACACTTGAAAGCTGTTGAACCTTCAGGGGCCCAAACTTGTCCTGCTTTGCTCCCAGATGATCTAGTCCAAAGGAAAAATACAAACATGCATGAAGGTAACTCAATAACAAGATCAAGACTAACAATATGACACTAGGCAATAAAATGACACATATATTTGCATCTCTGTCATTTAAGCACTAAGTACCCATAAGTCTTTCATTCACCGTTTTCCTTGGGAGATGTCATCATCTCCCCTCACCATCATCCTACCATCGTCCCCCCTCACCATATCTGAACAAAGGCCCGAGTGCTTAACCTCTCTTTCTCTGCAAGACAGCCTCTCAGGATCTCTTCATCTTTTCCCCAACAGAGAGACAGGCCACACACTAGCTACTGTAGGTCCAGGAGGAGCTCCACGGGAGAGAGACAGGGGAGGCTCTTTTCTACAACACAGGTCAACTCGCCTGGGCAGCCACCACAGACATCCGACCCTGGGGTCACTCGGGCCAAAGGGTTCATTTGAGAGATAAAAACCTAGGAGCGAGGAAACACCTGGGCAGGTGCTCACAATTAACACTGCCACACTGACGATGAGGCTGTCGTCCCTAAAGGACAGCTGCGATCCCTCCCCAGTGACAGTTGCTGAACGTGCTCACAGAGCCGTCCCCCTCGCATAGGCGCGCCCCGCTCCCCGCAGCCCCGCCCCGGCCGACCGCAGCCCCATCGTCCGCTCCGACACTTACTCCAGGCGGGTCTCATCCGCGCCTCCGGCCTCCGACCGCGACCGGGCGGACTCACCGCCACCTCCAGCTCGCAGCCGCTGCCGAGCCCCCTTGGCGGCCATGCCGAGTACGGGACGCCGAAAGCTCGCTTCCTGACAGTGGACAAAAACAGAGCGCTGCCGAAGCCGACGGCCGCCATGCCGGTTGTGGGCACCTCAGCCCGCCTCCACGCCGCTTACGCGGGCGGCCGTCAGCACGATGTTCCCAAGGACACAGACACGCCGGCCCCGCCTCCATCTCCCCTCTTGCCCGGGGAGAGTCGGGAAGGGAAGCGGCTGGATGACAAATACACAGTCGGCAAAAGCATTTTTAACTACGCATTGAATAGCTAGGAAAGGGGTTGGAACAGAAGCTGTGTGGGGATAGAACGGGACATCGCGTTCTTCGGAGGCTGAGCTCCAGTGGCCACCTTCCCACTGCAGGTGCTGAGAGAAAAGAACTCAGAACAGGGGAAACCAGCTCTGTCGAGCATGAGTGATTCAGGTTTCAAATTACTTAAACACCAGGACACATGATAGCAAAAGTGAATTTAAAATTAGTTTGTAAGAGGAAATCTCAACAGAGTTCAAA